>VZRQ01005269.1:0-11311 GCA_013397975.1 Machaerirhynchus nigripectus | reverse complement strand
GTGCCACACCAGGGCTGGGTGCTCCCTGTGCCCACCCTGCCCACGGAGAGCCCCCAATTCCCAGCTTTCCACAATCCCTCCCCTGGGCTTTCCCTTCCCAGCCATTCCAAGATGAAAGAATCCCCAAACTCAAAGCAGGATGCAGCTCAAAGGAGGTTTTTTTCCCCCCCCCAATCCATAAATATGAATGAATCCATCAGCTCAGGGATTTCGGGAAGCGTGACCCAGTTTGGGATCGGCACGGAAGGGTTGGGGCTGGATTTTGGGAGCAGCACAGGAGGAGGCTGCCAGCCCCAAGCACCTGGATATCTGGGATGCTCCTGGTGGGAATGGGGGTGCCAGGGCTGTCCCACATCCCTCCTGCTCCCCTTGGAGCAGCTCTGTGCCCACAGCGAGCCCAGGGCTCCTTCCTGTCCCAAATGTCCCTTCCCCAGCCACAACAGGGGAAGCTCAAACTGGGAATCTGCACTGGGAACTGTGGGAGCACCTCCAGGGCTGCCTGGACCTCGTCCAGCCACCCCACACCTGCCAACCCCACACATTCATGCCATCAAATAGGAAAACCACAGCCCAAAACAACCAAAAAAAAGCTTTTAAAGGCGTTTTTGGTCCCACAGAGATGGCTCCTGCCCTGCTTTATCTCAGGTTTACATCCTGAGGGGCTGCGGAATTCTTTTCCCTACATTTTAAATCAGATTAATGGGAACTTTATCGTGCCACTGCTGGAATCCAAATAACCCCCTCGGTGCCTGCTGAACCACAGCCCTTAATTTCAGATCTGAAGCATCCAGCAGTTCTGCTGGCTCCAAGAAATGGGGGAAAAGTCTCCTGAAACAATAAAAATGACCATAAATCCCCAGTTTGGGATTTTCAGGTGCTTGGAGAAAGAGAACTGGGGAGCAAGGATACTCCAGCATGTCCAGTACTGGGTCTGATCTGCCTGGAAGTTCAGCTTGGATCCAAGCCCTTGGATGGAGCCTTCCCAAGCCAAGGTGATCCATCCCAAACCTCTCCCAAGCTGGGTGGCTTTCCAGGCTGGGAGAGCTGGGAATGTTCCCCTGGAGAAGGGAAGGCTCCAGGGAGAGCTCAGAGCCCCTTGCAGGGCCCAAAGGAGCTCCAGGAGAGCTGGAGAGGGGCTGGGGACAAGGGATGGAGGGACAGGACACAGGGAATGGCTTCCCACCGCCAGAGGGCTGGGATGGGTGGGATATTGGGCCCACAGGGGGTCCCTGGTGCCACCTCCCTGCCCAGCAGGGCCATCCCAGAGCACGGGGCACAGATGTGCCCAGATGGGTCTGGAACATCCCCAGGGAGGGAGACTCCACCCTGGGATCTGTTCAGGGAAGTTCTGCCTCCTGCACAGGTGGGATTTCCTGGGATCAGTCCCTGCCCCTTCCTCTCGTCCCACTGCTTGGCACCACCTCTGGGCACACTCCCAGAGCCTCCCCCCGTGCCAGGGGACAATCCAGCTGGCACCTGCACATGGAACATGCCCTGGAGAGCTCCTGTGCTGGGACACACCAGGCAGAGGGAATTCTGCCCTGGATTCCCACCCGGCCCCCTCAGCAGACACCATTCCTTCCCACAGCCACCAGAGCCAAGAATTAACCAGGAGCTTTGCCCAGGAACTCCTGAACAACGACTCAGCCCCCGGAATTCCGGCTCGGGATGCTTTTCCCTGTGTCTGCAGCCATCCCAAGGCTCCCTGATGTTTTTGTTCCCTCCCTCAAGGCGGGGCAGGGTGGTGACACCTCCCTGTGTGAGCCAGGGGAAGGCTGGATGAGCTTCTCCTGCTTTCCCTCCATTCCTGCTTCCCAACAGCTCGGCCCAGCAGCTGGAGGACTCGTTGGGTTTGATTTCCTGCCTGCTGCAGGTCCCAGATGATGTCAGCCCGGGGTATTTTTCCTGCTAATTCAAGGCAGATGGTTCCTCTTCCATTTCCCCGGCCCCTCCTCGCGAGGGGAGCTACAGAACCCTGCCCCAGCAAAGAGCAGGAGAAGCTGGGCCCGGGGAAGCTCCTGCAGAGGGGAATGGGTTCCTCCTGCCAGCCCGAAAGGGGGTGGCACATGTGGGGAGGGAGCTCATCCAGAGGGTTGGGATGAGGAGGATGAGGGGAAGAGCAGGATTTCAACCAGGAGAGCCAAGGCCAGTCCTGGGCTGGAATGCACAGGCTGAGGTTCCTCTTCTCACCCAGATCTGACAGGAAAACGTTTCTGTTGAAGAGTAATCCCATCATTTTTGATATTTTAGGGCCATAGAGGTGTTCCAAGGGCTGGAGCCCCTCTGCTGTGAGGAAGGACTGGGAATGTTCCCCTGGAGAAGGGAAGGCTCCAGGGAGAGCTCGGAGCCCCTTGCAGGGCCCAAAGGGGCTCCAGGAGAGCTGGAGAGGGACTGGGGACAAGGGATGGAGGGACAGGGCACAGGGAATGGCTTCCCACTGCCAGAGGGCAGGGATGGATGGGATCTTGGGAAGGAATTCCTGGCTGGGCTGGAATTCCCAGAGCAGCTGTGGCTGCCCCTGGATCCCTGGGAGTGTCCAAGGCCAGGCTGGATGGGGCTTGGAGCACCCTGGGATAGGTGAAGGAAGGTTGGAATTAGATCCCCAACCCTTCTGGGATTCTGTGCCGTGCCCAGTCCCGTGGTGCAGACTTGGAATGCCCCGATTCCATACAAATTCCAGCTGATTTCTCCCATCATTTTTACCTTTTGATCTGCTAAAAGATCTCGTGCCCTCCCCTGGCTCCCAGGAGAGCAGCCCAGGGTGGGTCTCACAGAGACCAGAAGCTGAAATTCATCAGGGCTGGGTGGGTTTGGGGTTCCACCCCCCACATTTGGCTGGTGCTGGGTCGGGAACTGTGGGGTTTGTCTCAACTGGCAGCAAAAAATTCCTTCAGAAAGGAAGGGTTTGGCTCATCCCAGCACTTTGGGGTCTCTGCGATCTCCTGGAGCTGCTCAGAGATGTTCTGTTAAATTAGGGAGTATCTGACAGAACTGGTGAGCAGTGAAAGTGTCCCTGGCAAGGCCCAAACTCGGTGACTGCAGCCCCCAAAACCGCCACGTTTCAGCCCAGTGACCGAATGCCCTCAGCCCATTTATGGATTTGCCTGGATCCTTCTCCCCTCACGGACTCCACAGACCCTGGAGGAGGAACTGAAGTTCCTCAGCTCAATCCACACGGAAACTCCAGTGCTTTTCTCAGAAGAAAGGGAATTTCTGATGGGCTGGGACACTGCAGAGCCTGCATTAATATTTATCTGACAGCAGAGCCCGGCTCTCAGTAAAGCTCCTTCTCCCAAAAAAAGCAGCGAGGAAATCCCCAAAGGTTCTTCCCCCTTTTCATCCTCCTGCCCTCATTTTGGTGTCGGTTTCCCAAATCCCTGTGCCTCCTCTGAAGGAAAAAAAAGCCCCTCTCAGTTGCCAAGGAAACGCAGGGAGCAGGGAATTGGCAGGTTCAGCACTGCTGAAGGAGCTGCGGGAGGCAGCTGGAGCTGGGATTCCAGAGGGATGCTCCTGCAGGATGGACAGAGCCCTGCCCAGCTGGGATTCCAGAGGGATGCTCCTGCAGGATGGACACAGCCCTGCCCAGCTGGGATTCCAGAGGGATTGTCCTAGAGGATGGGCAGAGCCCTGCCCAGCTGGGATTCCAGAGGGATGGTCCTGGAGGATGGACACAGCCCTGCCCAGCTGGGATTCCAGAGGGATGCTCCTGCAGGATGGACACAGCCCTGCCCAGCTGGGATTCCAGAGGGATGCTCCTGGAGGATGGACACAGCCCTGCCCAGCTGGGATTCCAGAGGGATGCTCCTGGAGGATGGACACAGCCCTGCCCAGCTGGGATTCCAGAGGGATGCTCCTGGAGGATGGGCAGAGCCCTGCCCAGCTCCTGAGTTTTCCATTATCCTGGGGAGGTTTTCTCAGCCTTCTCCTTTTTCCTCCAAGACCTTTCAGCTTGGATGGGGCTCGGAGCAGCCTGGGGGAGTGGGAGGTGTCCCTGCCCGTGGAATGGGGTGAGTTTAAACCCTTCCAACCCCAACCAGTCTGGGATTCTGGGATTCCCTTCTCCCGTTTGCACGGTTCCCACCACTCCAGAAATTTCCACACATCCCAAAATGGAGATGGGGCAGAACCTTCTGGTTTTTTCCAAGAAATCCACCCTGCAGCCCCTCCTCAGCTGAGCACCTGCCTTGCTCTGAGGAGAAGATTCTCCTTCAGCTCACCAATATTTACCAGTTTAAAAAATCACAATTTTAAAAACCACAATCATAAAAAACCCCTCCTTTCTTAAAAACCTCTCACCTACCTTTAGCTTTCACTTTTTTTTTTTAACCACAGAAAAACCCCCAGCTACTGAAAAAAGACACTTTCAAAAGTGCACGTCTTTTAAAATGCGTATTTTTAAAAATATGCTTTTTTAAAAAAACATTTTCATAAACGCCCATCGAAAAGAAATATTAAAAATACACATTTTAAAATGCAGATTTAAGGGGAAAAAAAAAAAAAACAAAAAAAACACCAAGAAATCCAGATAAGCTGCCCCAGTGCTGGCTGTGGATGAAGGGGAAGGTTTTGGCTGGAAAACTCTGCCGGGTCCCAGTTTTGTGGCAGCTCTGGGGATGAGCAAAGTCTCTGTTTCTAACAAAGAAGAGGGAAGGAGAGGGACAAGGACTGCAAGCTCTAAGCTGAGGTACCAAACACAGCTACTTGCACCACGAGAAGGAGAACTCGGCTCCTGCTTCCCGGCCAGCCGCGCTTCCCTCTCTTCCCTCTCTTCCCGCTCTACGGAAGCCAACTACGCTGGGAATGATAATGTGCTAACCACACGGGCTGCAGCCCCTTCTCCCGGGGCCGGGGCTCTCCCAGTCCCTGTGGCCACCACATTATCCACGGCGTGGGAGCAGGGCCGGCCCCGGGGCTCCGTGCCCCGCAGGGGGGCACCTTCCACTCGGACTTACGGGATTTTCCGGGCGGAAGCCTCATCGGCAGAGCGCAAAGGGAAGCTGCTCCAGAGGCAGTCGGCTGCCAAGCAGCTCTGGCAGCGTTTGAGCTCAAGGTGGTCGGGCAGAGAAACCAGTCTGATGGTGTGTGAGAGGAGGTGAGAGCGTGGGAGAGGTGGGAAGGACGGGGAAAGAGCGTTTGAGTGGGAAAAGGGAGCGGAGGAGACGTCGGCACGGAGAGTCAGACAGGGAGGGAATAAAGGGAGACGTGAGAAGGGGGAAAGGGTGGAAGGAAATGAAGAGAAACAATGTAAGAGACACGTAAGGTATTCCTGCCTTAGGCATCCCTAATCCCGAGCACTCCTCCCGAGGGAACGGCGGAACCGGCACCTCCTGCCGGCTCGGGCTCTGCCACCTCTGGCAGAGCAATTCAGGAGCAAAGAACACCAAAACCACGAAAAAAAACCCTAAATCGACTGGCCAGGTGATCCTGCTGCACTGGGCAGCTGGATTTCTTTCCCAGAGCAGTGTGTGTCTCCTCCTCTCCGGTGCCTGAGGGCTGGGGATTAAATCTTGCAGGTACAAGGTTTGGAGCCACTCAGCATCAGCCCAGGGCCAAGGTCACTGCCTGGCAGAGCAAACCCACCTCTGCTGGAAGGGAGAGCTGCAAGGGAGGCCTCCCGGGCTCCCTTTTTGGACTCTTGTGTGCTCCCAGGATTAGGGAGCAAAACTCCATAAAAGCCAAAAAAAAAAAAAAATCCCAAAGGATCCAGCAATCCGAGCTGCACGCCCAGTAGTGGGATCTGAGCGTGGTGGTTGGGGTGGGACATCCAAGGAATGTAAGAGGTGAGTGTCAATCAGTCCTGGGGGAGTGATCCTGCCTTTTCCATGAATAAAACTTAAAAAAAAAAACCAAGGAATATTGGGAAAGAGAGACGTGGTAGTAAAGCATGGAATGGTGAGAGAGTGACAGCAGGTCTGGGGGAGGGAAGTGGCCTTTCCAAAGAATCCAGTGTCCCGTTCATGGCAGCATGGAAGGAATGTGCTGCTGGAAGAGACGGGACACGGGATGGGGCCCGTGGAAACGCTGAGCTGCATTTTGGAGACGGGAATCTGCACAAGGCACCGCATCCTCGGCTCATCCCGCCCTCCGAGGCGATCCCAGCCCCTTCCCCAGCTGCTGCCCTCAGAGGTTCCTTCCACCTCAAACCAGCAGTTCCTTCACCCTGGGAAAAGGGGGAAGAGGAGGGATACCCCAAGGGGAGGGTCTGTCCCACGCTGCCGAGCCCGGGGGTGCCGTACCGGAGAGTCGAGTGCCTGCCGGAGCGGGAGATGCTGTTCCCCACGGGAGAGGGCAAATTGCTGCCCCTGTGCAGGTCCTCGATGGATCGGCTCCAGGGCTTGGACTTGTCCATGGAGCTCTCCACGCTGTTCTCCAGGCTCTCAAAGTCAAACCTGCAAGGGAAGGGGAATTCCGAGGCCGGGGTAGTCGGGAGAGGCGCGCGCGGGGTTTCGGTGGGATCGCGGAATCGCTGCACGGAGCCAAACGGGGCAAAGGCAGAGGAAAAGCTCCCCGGGATCATAGAGTCCAACTGTTCCCTCAGCACTGGGAAGGTCCCTTCCCACCCAAACCAGTCTGGAATTGGGTGATTTCCACAGGTGGAAGAATGATGGAAAAGGAGAGGTAAGGACAATGTGGTGCTGGAGGGATGTGGAAAATCCAGGGGAAGAGGATGAGCTTCACACGGGGAAGGAAATCCCAGAACCACAGGTTCACTGAGACTGGAAAAAGGCCTCCAAGACCATGGAATCCAACCATTCCCAGCCCTGCCAAGGCCACCACTGCCCCTTGTCCCTGAGTGCCACATCCGCAGGGCTCCGAACCCCTCAGGGACACATCCCAACACCATCAAACAGCTTCTTCAACGTAAAATAAATCCAACACTGGCTGCTTGCTGATGAATATCCCTGCCTGGAGGGGAAAAGTGGGAATTCTGGGAGCTCTCTGCAGTGAATCCCCATAAATGAGCTGTGCAGGCACTGCTTTGGTTTCCTCCCAGCACCCTCCAATATCCCCACGGCCATCCCCAAATCCCTGATTTCTGACTCCCTGCCCGTTGTTCTGCTGCTCCAAGCAGGAATTGCTTGTTCCCCTTCCAGCTCCTGAGGTCATTACTCATGTTCCCCATGCGAGAGGGGAAAAACCCAGCGAGGTCCTCGCTGTGTAAATTTAGGCAGAAGGGCTTTGTACAAACATTTCTTTCTGCTGTGCACGGTTTTTTCCAGTGGGTAACATTTTAAACCATAGGATTTTCCCTCATAAATTTTCCTGCAACCCCACCACAAATCTCTTTTCTGGGCAATGCCAGACGTAAATCTGATGGCAGCCTTGCTAAAAATAAATTATCAGCTCTGCCCAGCTTGAGTTTCTACTCCAAAATTATCTTTAACCTCAGGCTTCTTTTTCATTTTTCACATTAAAAAATCTGCTACGGTATCCTGAATGAATGTGGATTGATTCCCCATGCCTGGAATTGTCCACAGCCAGGTGGGATGGGGTTTGGAAGAACCTGGGATAATGGAAGGCTCCCTGTCCATGGCAGGGATGGGCTTTAAGGTCCCTCCCAACCCAAACCAGTCTGGGATGATTCCATGACCATAAAACCAAGTCTCAGCTGAGAGCTGATTTTCCCCACTGCTTTTTCAGAGCCCATGTCATGATTTATGACCTCCCTACCTAAACCTGATCCCAGCTTCCCAGATGACTCAGTTCCCAGTCTTCCCAGCTTCCAGAATGCCCCTGGAAGTGCTCCTCAGGGGTGCTGCAGCACATCTGCTGCCCAGGACCCCAGTAAAAAAAAGTAGGAATAGAGGTGAAATAATCTCAAGGTTTCAATTTGAGCTTTTTTTTTTTCCTGTCTGCTGTGATGAAATAATTCCAGACTCACTTCAAGATTTCCTCTGCTCCCAGGCCCACAGAATCATGGAATTACTGAGGCTGGAAAAGACCAGAACCACCAAACACTTCCATGCCCACCAAACCCCCTGCCCAAATCCCACATTTACTCCTTTTTGAGCAGTTCCAGGGATTGTGACTCCACCACTGCCCCGTTCAGTGCTTCACCCCTTTTGAATGGAGAAATATTCCCTAATATCCCCATATTTCCTGGCAGGAAACCCTGGGAATGTCTCACTTACGTGACTGCATACTGGGCAAAGGACAGGTATTCCACCAGGACATCCAGGCCTTTGTTCTCTTCGTTCAGGAACTCCCTGACCCATCTGTGAGAGGAACACCACACATCAGAGCCTTGGAATTCCCTGGAACTCCCAGAAAAACTGGAGACAGAGCCACTGCAGCGCTTTGGGTCTCACTCAGGAAAAAAAAAGGCTGTTTCAAAATGACTTAGAGGACTTCAAAGACGCCTTTAGATGCCTTTCCAGAGGTACTGAAATGAGGTTATTTTTGCAGCACTGTGAAGGTCAGCTCCTAACACAGGGGCCTGGCTCAGGTTTTATCTCATCCTGATCTCCAGCAGGCTGCAAAAGCAGGGGAAGAATCTCTGGTGGATATCCTGGATGTGCGTTTAACAGTAATTTTGCCTCCTTTTTTTAAGAGCTGTTCACCTGTTACAGTCAATTCTGGCCCCTGGGTTCTGCAGAATAATTCAGGAAAATCTCATTATCTTCCAAAGCTTTGAAAAGGCCAGGAAAAATTTGAAAATCCATCCATTTCGGGGCAAAGCCAGGGGGGAAAAGGAGCCTCAGCACAGCCCAGCTCTCCTCTGAACCCCAAGTGGGGCAGCAGATCCCTGGGAGTGGCTGGGTGCCTCTGGAATGTGGGAATGCCGAGAGGGAAGTGGAGCTCCAGGCTCGTGCAGTGGGAACCCATCACCTCGGAGTTATTCTCATCTTCAGGATGGGAATTCTGTATTCTTTCCCTGCTAAAATAACCAGCCTGGCCTTTTCTAAAATGTGTTTTGGAAGAAATCCTCCAGCCAGGGGCACCAAAGGAACAGATGGTGCTGGTCCTGTCCCCTCTTCCACTGCCCTGCAGCACCGAGGTTCCTCCTGCTCATCCCGAATCCAAGAGCACCCAGGGATGCCTCAAGCCTCTGGTGGGGAACCCTTGGTGCTGGAAAAGGAGGGGAAACCTGGCAGGGGTGTGGGAGGAGTTTTTGGGATGGTGCAGCTCGAGGGAGGGATCCCATCACCACCCTGGGAACTGCAGCGTGAAACACCCCCGTTCCCTCTAAATCACAGCAGAACCCTGAAAAATCCATGGAATGGAGCTGGACACAGTGTGTGATCACGGAGAGAAACTCTGGAAAAGCCCCCTGGCTGATGCCCCGGTGCTGGAGCAGCTTCTGATCCCACAGGGAGGTGACACTGGTGGGAATGTGGATGGGAATGGGACATCTGATAGAGAACTGAAGCTCTGGCACTTCTCCTGTAGCAATGTGGGATGGATTTCCTGCTTTGTGGATAAATCCTGGGGATGTTATTCCCAGCCAGGCCCCACCAGCTGCCCCATGTAAAAGCTATAAAGCAGCAGGGGGGGTGATAGATGCATTTATAGCTGCAGCATTGTTTTTATTCTGGCCACAGCCACACTCCCTGGGCTCTGACTGAGCAGGAGCTGACTCCAACCTTTCCTCAGCCTTCAGGAAAGCGTGGATGAATCCATCAGGAAAAGGATTAAAGCTGAGTTATCCCCCTGAGATGCACAGCTCCCCTTAACTAAGCCCATCAGGCTTTAATTAGCAATCGAGTGGCACCACTTCTTGACATGCACAGAGGTGTTTTCTCAAAGACAGGCATTCCTTAGAATTNATAAATAATTTAAAAATTAATGAATAAAAATTAATAAATTCAATCAATTTAAAAACTAATAAAAAATAAAAAAATAAATTAAACCAGGGGCATCAGAAATTCCTACCCAATGTGGTTTGTCCTCAAGGAAATTTCCAGTTCTCGGAGCACCTGGGTCGACTCCTGGACTCGTCTCCTGAATTTCTGCAGTGGAATGAGCAGCAAAAACAACAATTAGGCTCTGTTAAAAAAATATCAACATCCCACCCAGCACAGAGGGAATAAAGAAAACATGGAGGTAACTGAGAACTCCTCTAAATCCCCAGGAATGCAGCAACAACAGCCCAGCAGTCAACAAAAACACGTGTGGAGAAATCCCTTCTGTTCCCAGGAATGTCCTGGGAGCTTCCAGGATTAAGGAAATCAAAAGCCTGGAGAGAAATAAACATTTCTGTATAAACCAAGCTTTGGCTCAGCATCCAACTTTCTCCTGAGGATGGCAGAGCTCCTCTTCTCTAGGAAACGAGGTGACACAGAGCCAACGGGGCCACCTCGATCCCATCTGGAGGAGGACTGGAGGATCCTCTTCTCCCTGCCCAGGGAAAAGTGCTGAAACAGCTGGAGAAATGCCTCTGGAGCAGCTGTTTTGGCACATTCTCATTTTTGGACAAGGTAAACGAGAGCTAAAAGGGTGCAGAAGGGTAAGGGCAGGCTCAGGGGGGGATACTGGGAAGGAATTCCTGGATGTGAGGGTGGCACAGGTTGGGGGCCAGGTGGAGCCGTGCAGCAAAACCAGTGAGACCCCCTGAGTCCCAGCTGGAATCCCGGTGGGATGAGCTCTCCCACCCCTGTGGAAATCTCCCCGTGCCAGCCGGGGCTGGGGAAAGGCTGCGGGTGATCCGGAATGACCCAGAGCAGGGAGAGGAACTCAGCGCAGTTATTTTTAGGCCCTTTGGGTTTGTCATTTGTCATGGGACCCCTGGCTAAGAAAGGCTCCAATGTGAGCCCACGGAGCGAAGCCAACCGCGGAACCATCTCCAAAACCCTCCGGAGAGGAAACACAAAGACCCCGTTCACCAGGCTGGGAAAGAATCCGCACGGGGGAACGCCAGGGTTTGCCAGGAAATGGTTCCCTACTCCTGGCTGGAGGCCCCAGCGAGAGCAGCGCTGCCCCACGGCGTCACCCTGCCCAAGGACACGAGCCGGGAGCACAGGCAGCGAGGGGCACCTTCCTCGCGCCGCGGAATCGCCGTGGCAGGATCCGTGTTTTCCGCAGGGAACCGGCCCCGGAGCGCCGTAGGGCAGCACGAAGCAGGGATTGCTGGGGACCAGGCAGGGCCAGGCCGTGGCAGGACCTGCTGGGCTCTGCTGCCTTTGTGGGTGGGCTTTAGGGGCGCTGGTAGGTGTCACCACGGATGTAGCTGATCCCTGTGGATGGAGCTGTCACCATGGATGGAGCTGATCCCTATGGATGGCCATGGATGGAGCTGATCCCCATGGATGGAGCTGATCACTATGGATGGAGCTGATCATCATGGATCAGAGCTGATCCCCATGGATGGAGC
>VZRQ01005257.1:579097-592354 GCA_013397975.1 Machaerirhynchus nigripectus | reverse complement strand
GAGGGAGGCGAAGCCCCGCGGGGCTTCTCGGGCGTCGCTTCCCTCCGCCCGGCCCGGCCTCGCCGCTCCGTGTTTCCTTCACCCACCCGTTCGCGACCGTGGAACCGCTGTCAGCCCGGCCAGGGTCGTGGTGGTGATGCTGCTGCCATGGAGGGGAACCTCCAGCCCGTGTGTTTGAAGGGCTTTGTTGTTTGTAAGTTCTGATCAGGAGAAGTTTGCTGTGGTGAAAAGCAGATTTATTTGGGTTTACGTGCAGTGGAGTCACAACTGGAACGATGATGAACTGTCAAAAAAAAAATGCGGAGGTGAAGCTGATTGTTTAAAAAATAAAAAAAAGAAAGAATAAACCTGTGTAGCTTTTAAGCTGTTTAAATATTTAGCCAGGAATACTTTATGGCATTTTGAGTTTTTTTGTTTTGTCATTTGATTTGTGGCCAGATTCTGTCCTTGGTTACACCTGTATTCATCCACACTGTGCCTCCAACAGAACTTACTCTGGTGTAATTAAGGGAGGATTTGTTCACTCCAACAAACCTCCACATGGTTGGTGTTAGACGATGTAAGCAATGAGGAGCAAATGCTGAGGTAATGTCCAGACTCAATTTATCCACCATTTCTCACCTGGTGAGCCCATCCACAAGTGCCCTGCTCAAACCAGAGAGACCAAAAGTGTGAATACATGTTTATCGGCAGGAGTGAGATTTGTATGTTTCTGTTTGAGACAAAATTCTGTTTTTCCTCAAACAAAGCCCCAGTTTCTGACTTTAAGGATTTTATGGGAATATGGACTCGAGAATTTGGCTGTAGTCCTTTTTGGAGAGGAAATGAAGAGCAAGTTTAGAACTTGGTAGGGCATTTTAGAAAATGTCTTTATTCTGTTTCACTTCTTATTTGTTTGTTTTCAACTTGAAAATAATTGCTGTGCTCTCTTCTCTTTGCCAAGCCAAGCACGGCTACTACTTACATCCTCTCGTAATCCTGTATCACTAAAAAGGAGCACAGATATGTTACCCAGTTCTGCCAGCTAATATCACATTCAGATAAAACAATAGCTTGCACACTGAGACTTGACATACTTTTAATGTTCATATGATAGGTGGCACATTTTGACCTAACGATTTCATGCTGCGTTAAGAAATAATGTCACAAAATCGTTGTTAGGTGCTTTTTCCTGCAGCTCCGTATGTATGTTGAGAAACTTGTTTCTGAAGATCAGAGGGAGATGAAGGTGTCTAAGGCACAAGCCCAGTGTGGCAGGAATTACTCTCTGTGTTGCGTGTAGCAACCTGAAGTTTTCATTGTAATTCTGGTGTTGGTGAGGAGGTTGTGAGTGGCTGGTGGAGTGAGATACCTCAGCCTTGGTGAGACGTTTAGATGGGAATGTGTTTGAGTTGAGTCAAGAAGCTTTGGGTGTTGTGGAGAGGTGTCCTGGTATTCATACATCTCATGCTGTGGGTCTGCCCCCAGCTCGTTGGAGGCCATGGAGATATTTTTCCCAGGTTTCAGAAGACACTCGTGCCCAGAATGTAGACAAGACTTTCCCAGCCCATGCTTTGTGCTTGAACTTCAGCTTTTTCTCAGGCTTAGCACAGCTGAAGGGGTGCAGAGACAGTGTTTTGTCTGCTTGGTGTGAAAAACTGTGAGAGGGAAAGTGCAGAACATCTTCATCCACTGGAGGATCTAAACCCGTGGTTCAGAAGCAGGGGCACAGGTGGATGGTGGCTCATGCAGGAGGGGACAGCCACCGTGGAGGGACAAGGCTGAGCTCTCTGCTTCTGGGGACGTGCTTGCGGCTGTAGGGGTGTGGGTTGGCTGGGTGTGAGGTGTCACCCCAGGACTTCCTTTTGTATTCAGTTGTATAAAAAGGAGCAAGAACTTCCACACAGCTTGATTTCACCTGTCTTTTACTAAATGCTTTTTGTTGGGGTGATTGAAAAAGCCCAACCTGTGCAAAAACACCTGGTTGTGTGAAGCTTGTAGATGGCAAAGGGACACAGTTGCTGCACGAGAACACGTATCCCATGCCACTGTGACTTCAGGAGGAGTCATCCAATCTGTTATGGTTATGTTGATAAAAGTTCCCATCCCTTGAAGCAAAACTTTAACCAGCTCCCACTCTGGGAACTGCTTTTCTGTCCAGGTGTCAGTAGCCTTCTCATACTTCTCAAGTGTAAATTGTTTGGTGTTGAAACAGAAGCCATCTGCTTATGGTTATCTGTGTATTTATGGCAACCCCCATACCTTGATGTCTCTGATGTTTGTGTGGGGAATACAGAGGAAGAAGGAGTTAAATGAAGACAGTAGGATCTCATTGAGGATTTTTTACTTCTTGGAGTGACAGTTGAGCAATTCCAGTGTTATTGCAGATGTGGCTGGACTGATCCTTTTGTGGCCTTGCAAGACTTCAATTTCAATGTAGCTGTGTGCAGTATGGGCCTGTCCCCTCCGCTGGGGAGCATTTTGGAGCCTTGACCCTCAGAAACCAGCCCTTAATCTGTAGCAGAGCAGCTGAGATATGGTCCTACAATTTGATCTGATTCACCGGATTCTCCTGTGGGTGGCCTTGCTGGGACTGACAGCAGCAAGCTCTGTGGTTCACTCCAGAGCAGTTACTCACGTGTTGCTGCCCTGACCTCCCCAAATGCCCCAGCCTGGAAAAGGAGGAAGGCACAGACACTCTGTACCTGTGTTCGTGTGGCTGGTGGCTTGTTGAGCTGACTGCTTTTCCCAGCTTGGAGTAGCCTGTGCTGCACTGCTGGTGTGTTTGTTACCAGGAATAATAGCATGAGGTTCTCCAAACCCAGGTGGGCATTTTAGACACCAGTTTGACAGGGAAAGGTCATTTCTCAGAATGTGATAAATCAATCCATTGGAGTGACTTTCTCCGTGATGTGCTCTGGCAGTGCTGGCAGGGAGGCTTCTGCAGAGCTCTCTGGTGAGGTGAGATTTCAGGAAGATGTTTGTCTCCCTCTTCCCCCCCCGGTGCAGAGGTGTCCGGGCAGGAGACTGACGTGACATGGCTGTTGACGTGCCATGGTGAAGATGGTTTGCTGTGATGAGAAAGGAAATCTGACCTGAATGCTAAGATGGCTTAAAGCCTGGAAGTACTTTATGTTTCCTGAGTCAGCTCTGACCATCCCTATGGAGTAAGCACTTGGTTTCAGGTTTTCTGAACACTGAGTAAGGTAATGAGTTTTTTCTGCGGATGTTTGTTTAGCTTCAACTCAGGCAGCTCATCTGACAAGCCTGAAATGGGACACAGATATTTATAAAGCACAGATAGAAGTGGGGTGGGAAGCGGGGGACTTGCATTTAAATGGGGATTCTTGTTTCATAAAACTGTCACAATTTCTCACCATGCATTTGCTGAGCTAATTTCTGTTCAGCACACAGGCATTAGTCTGTTTTGAGACCACGCTAAATTATCGTCAGGTAAAGCCCAATATAATTAATTACAAATGAGAAATGCTGACAAATATTTGTCAAAGAGCTGTTTAATGAGCTTCAAATTCTGTGTCAGATGATTCCATCCACCTAGTGTAAATAATTTTTAAGCAGTTGTTCCACGGCATTTGTGTGGTTTAGGCAGATGTTAGCTACAGCACTTTTACATGTTGCACAGGTAGTATGAGACTAGATGGACTAAAGCTTAACAGCTGATCTGGGCTTTAAAATAGAGACACTACCAAAAAAAAGTGCAAGTAGCAGGAAGGTTTTGCCGATCCTGTGGTGTCAGTTTTGTGTCTGTGTGCCCTGACAGTGTGGCTCTGTGTATGCATCTGAATGCAGGAATTTGCTTTAATAACTGGTGTGTGATACTCATCTCTAGGCATGGCCCACTGAAAATAGAAGTAGCTTGGCTGTGTGACAGCAGAAGCTTTGAACTGGACAACAGAATGGCTGGCTTGCTGTGTGCTTTTCCTCCCCAAATCATCCTCTTCTCACCAGTCTTCTAGCTGGCCTGATTAGCCCGTTTGCTTAAATTCTTTGAGATTTCAAGCAGGTTGTTCTGCCTTGTCTCTATCCCTTCATATTTCAAAAGGAATTTGATCTTCCTGCCTTACCACAGCAACATCATAAAATCAGGTGTTTGTTTAGTGCTGTCAGCAAATCTTGGTGGCCCTTCTTGTGTTTATTGACTGCTTAGATGCTTAGGTGTTTGTCCCAGTCTCTGTTTGCACATGCAAGTCTGCAGATTTAGACCAACAGAGAAAAGAAGGGAGTAACTAAATGAAGATATCTGGGGATGAGGAGAGGCATTAAGTTTTGTGTGACACTGGGATATCATACCAAGCGATGCGTTTATTATTTTCAATGTGTATTTAGAGGAAACGGGAAACTGACCTGAGATCAAATATCGAGATAACCTTAACAGAGCAGCTGAATATCTTGATGAAAACCTCAGTGACCAGACCTGAAAAAACAGCAACTCAAACTGAAAATGGGACTGAAAACAGCAGGCTGCGTATTCCACAAAAGGAATGTCTAAGGTGATGTTTGAAACATACGTTGCTATAATTTGGGTACCTGAATACTTTAAAAATACTTCAAAATTACTTTGAAAAGCCTGGTACCTTTCTGGGAGGTGAGGCACTCCTAACTCTCACTGATTTCAGTAGCTGTTGGAGAGCTGAAGCTGTCTCTTCGGGCAGATAATGACCGAGGATTGAGATTGTTGCATAAATATTCTTTTAAGCTCCCGAAGGTAACCATGTAATGAAGGTGGGGATTTTTACCATTCCCATAGGTGGTAGTAGGAGGCACAATGGCCTTGAGTTGAAGGAGGAAGAGTTTAAACTATGTGGACAAGTTCTTTTAGATGAATGTGGTTCAATTAATCTCCACTAGCACAGCTCTTTAAGATTAGCGTTAATGAGAAATATGCTGCATATCAAAAGACAAAAGACACCCTTATCCTCCCTTATCTTGGCATCCTTTTTTCCTGCTATTTGGGGGAGTAAGTAAGCCCTTTCTCATTAAATATCCAGGGCCTCAGCTAGCATGAAAGAGCGTAAAGTCCAGGGCAGCATTGGAGTCACCATCCCTGGAGGGAGTTAAAAGAAGCGTAGATGTGGCACTTGGACACATGGTTAGTGGTGGGGCTGGAAGTGCTGAGTTAATGGTTGGACTCTCTGATCTTAGAGGTCTTTTCCAACCTAAACAATTATATGATTCTATGATTTATAAACTAAGGGCAAAGGACCAGGAACTTGGAAGGAAAATGATCATTAGGGAAAGGAAAAAAAAATCATCAGAAAGACATCAAGGGACTGAGTAATTGAAAGATTGACTTACAACACTGAGATCAATAGAGAAATAGCAGGAACTGTATGGGAACACTGAGAACTAGAGGGGGATGTTGTTACCAAAAGTGGAAGTTTCAGGGAAGATCCATTGCTGTGTACGAAAATGCTCCTGGGTGAGAGCCCTGCTGTCAGTACCAAGGGGAGACACTCAACCAAATCTGTCTCTACTTAAGAGTCATTAATCCTGGTTACTTCAGCTGGGAGGAAGGCAGAAAGATTCCTCGCTCACTGAAGATGATCCCCTTTTCCCTCCATCTCTGCTACTATTGGTTTTTTGGGTTTTTTTGAACACTGTTCCTATCAGTTTTGACTGGGACACCCTACCACATTACACCGGGGGTCTGACCTGCAGCCTTGTAATTATCTGCAGCTAAATTAGAAGTTTAATCTTTGTTCTGAGCAACAATAAGTTGAGTCAGATAGGTTTTAAAAATAGCCCAAGCTCAAGTTTAGTGAAGTCTCAAATGCAATTAATGAAAAGGTAATGGCGTTAGGAAGTTGCAGGCTGAAATGTGGAAATGTTTAACTCTCCGTTTTCCTCCACTTGAACTGCAGTGTTGCCTAGGTTCTGTGAGAGAAAATTGCTTCCAACATTTCTCTGTCTTTTTGTACATAATCCTTATAATTTACCAGTTCAGTATCTCGTGTTCTTGTTGGGGTTTGGCTCTGTGTGTGCCACAAATTACGAGCTGCGTGCATTTTTTGTATAGTCAGTTTGTTGTCCTTTTGACTCGATGCCAAGCCATGGTGAAGACCACTTCAGAACATCACAGTCCTCTAAACTCCTTTGTTGTAAAATGGATATGAAATTCCACTTTGTAAGTAATGAGGAATGGCTAATGCAGGTAGGGATTTGTTTTGCTGTAACAGCAGAACATGCAGTGGCAATTTGTCAGATCTTCAGCTCAGCTCTGCTGTACTATTTGCCTTTAAATAGTGTGTTACCTTAATTTCTTGAGATTTTTCTCCTAGTATCTTGGCAACACTGCTGCTGAAGTTCACACACTTGTGTGGTGGAGAGAGAAAGTTTTAACCAAAAGGTTGTGTCTTTAGTCTGGTAAATACTGTAGGCAGGAGTTTTGGTTCTGTCATCCTCTGTGCAGGAGTGGTGGAATAAGTTAGCAAAAGAAGTGGATTATCCCTTGGCCTTGCACATACTATTCTGTTGTGAGATTTTGCCCGTGAGGTTTAATTTGATCATGGTGCATATGCTCCATGTGGATTTACTTGGTATTTGGTGTGCATCTCAGTCCTGTTTTTAAAATGTCCTGAGACATAGGCATGGGAGATGTGCAGAGCTGTGCTGATATCTGATGTGCTCAAGTTCCTGGCTGGCTGAACTTCTGACTGTGTAATGCTGGCTGATGCCCATATTACTGATACGATTAATTATCCCAGCTCCACATAGGAATAGTTACAGCCATGCAGGAGTCAATTTGGTGTTCTCTCCGGGAATGGTCACCCTTTAATCTGTCTCACATGTGTTTGCCAGCTTCCTAAAGTGGAAGTTTCTTCTCCTCTACAATCAGTGCTCTTATAAATTGTCTCTTTTCATACTCCTATTTGGTACCAAAGGGGACTTAATGATTTGGGAATAAAACTACTGTCAATCTAGCCTCCCAGTCCAGACACAAGCCTGGACTTATCCTTTGTTGGATGAGCTCATGAAAAGAGGCAGACGTTTTCAGCCCTTGGGACAAGCCCTGTGCTGAGTGTCATTTGTGTGAAGCTGTCTGGAGCAGGTTTGTGGATGGTGCAGGATGACAGTGAACACCAGAAGCAGATAGAGGTAGGCACCAGGAGGTTCTAGGTTAGATTAACTTTTGGGTGGCTGAAATGCTGAAGAGGTGTAGTGGAGTAATGCTAACAGTTGTATCAGACTTTAAAACATGTTTTATACTCCCGTGAAATTAAGTAGTGGTCAGATCCAGACCAAATTCATGAAAGTTTGTGTGAAGCCTTTCTCTGTCATCGGCTGACAGATGTCAGTGATATCTGTCACTAAGTGTCCTAAGTGAGAGGAACAATGTTTCAGAGGAGAGTATGTAACAGTGATAACACCTGGTGCAGATACCGGCTTACCTGTCAGTGAAATCCAGAGCCACTGTTGCCTTTTTCCCCAGGTGCAGGTGTGGGTTACCGTGTCCCAGGCAACCCATCCAGGGACCCTCCTGCAGGTTGCTCTAGAGTGTCTCACAGCTGCTCCTAACTCACCCTCCTGGTGTAGTAAAGGCATTTTAATTCCTTTGCCTGGGACGTGGAACCAGTGAGACAGAAATCGTTGCCACTGACATCTCCAGGACCACACCTGGGTGGGTGGCTGTTGGGTTCAGGAGAGCAGTGGCCCTGGGGACAAAACCTGTGTGGTGAAACTTCTCCCTCCTGGCAAGTTCTAACAGCCCATGTTTTGTTGTTTGCCCACCATTTCCTGTTTCTGAGACTGAGATGAGCTAAAAACATGGTGATGATTGCTCTTGGCACTCATTTTTGTTTATTTTCTCTTGGGAAGTCCTAAGTGAGCTGAGACCTTTCAGTCTGAGANGCTGAAGGACCTGGCTCCTTGCTTACGTGGATGGTGGGAATAGAGGAGAGGTGGCTGAAGGACCTGGCTCCTTGCTTGTGTGGATGGTGGGAATAGAGGAGAGGTGGCTGAAGGACCTGGCTCCTTGCTTACGTGGATGGTGGGAATGGTAGAGAGGCGGCCAAAGGACCTGACTTGTTGCCAGGAATGGGGCTTTGTTCTTCACTTGGCTCCTGACAGCTTCTGTCACTTTCCTCTTGTCTCTTGCACATCCAGGTGCATAGCACCACATGCCTCCAGAAGGTACCATGAGGGTCTTCCAAGGGTCCTCCAGAAACTGGGATCTGTTGCCCGGCTTCCAGAATGCCCAGGGGAAGGAGCTGGGAGGTGCTGCTGTTGCAGGAGCTGGGCGACACATGCTCTCCAGCTTGCTCCACATTGTGTGGAATGTCTGGCATGGTGTGACATCCATCAGAGAGGGCACTGATGGAGGGCTGAGGCAGTGAGAGTAGTTTTGACCTCTGAGGGGTCTGTGTGGTGAGAAGGCAGCGGAAGAAGTGCTGCTGCTGGGGACGATTTATGTTGTAAGTGTTAGTGTTGTGGGGTTTAATGCATGTCAAGGGCACTTCGACCTTTGAATGGAGTCTTTTGGTGTGAATTTGTGTCTTTTCTCCTCTCTTTTCTCCCCTTAAAGAAAATTCAAAAT
Organism: Machaerirhynchus nigripectus; assembly: GCA_013397975.1. Taxonomy (NCBI): domain Eukaryota; kingdom Metazoa; phylum Chordata; class Aves; order Passeriformes; family Dicruridae; genus Machaerirhynchus; species Machaerirhynchus nigripectus. The sequence continues at coordinate 583,821 of VZRQ01005257.1, read as the reverse complement.
AAATACTAAAAATCAAAGCCGTCTGTTTTGAGAGGACCAAATTGCCCCTCTTAATTTTATGGGATTTGGGTATTACTGAACGATTAAAAGTCCTAGTAATTTTTACTGTCTGGCTATTGTGCTTGTAGGCAGTGACTCTGCTAGCATTAGTCATTTTAACTATGGAAAAAAAATAATAAAAATGCAATTAATGTGGCTCAACAGCTGAGTCTGCTGGACTTTAAAAAAAAAGAGGGAAAAAAAGTAAATTTTAATGAGTTCTGGGATCATAAAGATACATCTGGCGGATGGATTAGCCAAGTTTTCAACCTCAGAATGTGTATTGAAAAACTCAGTGAGTTACGTAGCTACAAAAGTGGATCTTTGCATGTTTATAAGGCCTCAGTGCAATCTCCTTATATTTGCCTAATGACAAACAGACATCTCACAGAGGCACAGCCCAGGACACACATGGGCTGAAACAGCTCCCTGAGCTGAATAGTATTTGTATTGAGATGCTGCTACTAGTAAATATTAGAGAATCCATTAAATGTAGGGGGAAAATATTTTGGTATTGGATGAAAGAAAAGAGAAGGAAGGGAATGGAGTGGGGTAGAGAGAGGACAGGGAGAACTGCAATTTTAAATGAACATGATGTGTGGGCTAAGATATTGTGCCTCCACTGCTGAACCAGAAAATTTATAACAACTGTTTGTCATGTGTATGTATTTATAGCCATTCATATAATGAAGAAGTTTCATGAGGTTGTAATAACATATCAAGATGGATGTAATTAAAACAGAAACAAATTGACACCTCTAGATTAAAGGCAAACTCTAAACTAATACACCTGTATGCTGTCACTTATGTATTAGTTGTCTGGGGCAGTCTGCCAGATATGCAAATAAAAAGACATTGGCAAATTTCCTTGGATGTGTGGTTATGAAAAACCCAACTATTTAATCATTTACCTATGCCTGCTCAGGTTTGTAGCAAGGGTAGAATTTAATAATTGGGTGTCACCTCTGCTTTGTGATGGGAAGGGGGTTACGGGCTGCGTGGTGAGGGGAAAGGAGCAAGGAGAAATGCAGCGCAGGGGGCTACTGGGGAACAATGTTCTTTACAGTGGGACCTTTCCCTTAGCAAAGAGGTGTCAGCCGCCCCATTTCAGATCTGCCCTAGCTCTTGATACTCCAGAGCACTGAAGAGTCCTTGACATTGACACTCTGTAGCTTTTGAGCACAGTTCAATGCTTCTGAAAACTGCCGTGTAACAACAGGCTTTGGTTCTGTCATGCTGCAGGTGCAAACTTCTGAAATTTGTATTTTTGCATGAATTCAGATCTGATGGAAATTGCTATTAGGTCTGCGAAATGGCTATGAAGTTGCTTAGGAATTTTACCTAAGAGTATTTTTCAACTTGTTTCAATTTGCAGAAGCCTAAAACATTTCCAGTGGAGTTGTGGACATCCATTTCAGCCTGTGGTCAATAGATCTGCTCTCCTAATTATCGCTCAGTCTGCAAACTGCTAATGTCAAATAGGCTGGTGGTGTGGAGTAGGAAGGGAATTACTTGCCTTGTTAGTTCCAGGGCTGTGAATGGAAGTACCAGCCTTGCTTTTGGGTAATTTGCACCCCAGATAATCTGCATTCCTTTCAGTGGCCTGGGGAGGGAAGCAAGTAGTCATGTGGCTTGTGAGTGACCCCGTGGCTGGTGATGAGGGCCTTCTGTTACAACCCTGATGTCCGTGCCCCCAGCTCCTTCTCCCTGAGTGGGAAAAGTGTTACCTTTTGTGGATTTGGTGGCATTTCCTCAGATGGTTGCTTGGGCATGTAAAACTAGTTATAAGTAGGTTGATACTATGGGAGGTCTGGAGAGCTCAAGGAAGCCTGAAATTCTTGAACTCAGTTTTGAATTTGGGCTTGAAGTTTTTTGTCCCAGTCGGGGATGAACCAGAAGAAAATCCCACTGTGGGCTGGAGTTCTGCGGAGCAGGGGCTGCTAAATGCACTGATTTCCAGGGTGCTGGTGGCATAAAAGCTCCAGTGGGCTTGTTTTGTTAGACTTCTTCTGAATTAAAGAGACTCCTTTTTTAGTACATCTGGACATTAAGGATCAGTCATACGAGGTACATGGCTTCAAAGTGATTTCAAATAGTAGGATTTTTGTCTTCAATATTTCAACAACTTTTCTTCCACCTTTAATCTTTCATGAGCGGAAGCTTCAAAAGGTAATTAGTAAAACATGCTTTTATCTGCATTTATCTCAAAACATGATTAATTTTTTAACTGCAATTATAGCAATCATTTCAAGTTTACTCTATATTAATGAGTAAAGGGTTTTTTTGAGAGAGCATGAGCCTAAATATGGCTATATTGGCTGAGTTGAAAGGTGCATTTATGAGTGTGCTTTTGTTTTCATTGCAAGGGATTGAATTTCCGGTTCCAGGAAGTAATATTTCACATGGATTAAAGTCTTTGAAATGCTTTTGCCCAGATTCACTGGATCATTCTGAGGAGCTGACAATGATAAGAACTGGATCAGGCACTTTGCAGGACCTGGCTTCTGAATACCCAGTTCCATGTTTCCCTTGTGTTGGTGATTTTTTGCTCCATGCTGTGCTCCATGCTGTGCTCCTTTGCTTGCTGCCCTTGCCATTGAAATGTAAGATATTTGATGCAGACGGTTTGTTGTTAATGACTTAGCAATGAACTTGTAAGTTTTCACCTTTATCATTTCTGTCTTTGTTGTAGGCAGCGTAAAGCATTTTTTATTACTATTTCATTTCTGGGAGAAAGGTGTTCATGTCTGTTCCTGTCTTTATTGCTGCTACTAATATATGCAGGACTGCCCAACTGGTGTCCTGCAGCCTAGATCCTGCCTGTAGGGCCAGTGTATGGCCCCAGAGCCCCTAGAAAATTGTGCCACTGGCACAGAGATACCCCAAAACCTGTATCCATCCCACTGCAGAGGACTACTTGAAAGAAGTGCAATTAAACCCCCTTTTCACTGGAGTACAGCTTTTGCATAATTTTGCCCTGTGAAGGCTGTTCCTCAGCTTGGGCTCCCGCTTCTCCATGAACAGGAGGGAGAGATTTTGGGCTGGAGCTGCAGTTTCCCTGCTCTGTGCCTCATAAGGAACCAGGCAGAGAGCAGCCCTGGGGCTGCTGGTGGTGATGCTGGGGTGGTGGCATGGCCCCAGCTACCACGGCAAAGCTCAGGCAGCAAGGTAAACAGAGCAGGCCTCTGAAACTGCTGTCGCAAGGGAAAGGACAAGAGAATCTTTTTGTAGGTTTGTTTTTTATTTTTCTTTTCCCTTGTTTTCCTTTATTTAGGCCCTGGCCCTTGATGTCAGAGAGGATTTGGAGTAAGCGTGCACAGCCTTGGTTCACGTCTGATTTTAGATTCTAAACTGGGATTGCAGCTCCCCTGCCCTGTGGTCCCCAGGGAGGTGGATGGGCCGGTGACTGCAGCAATGAATTGGGCAGCTGCATAGGAGAGCACGCGAGTGTATAATCAGATTTCTGATAAACCCAGGTCTCTAAGTCCCTTGAATGGGCAGCTTTGCTGTGAATGGCCTCGTGAGGTCTGCTGTGGCTGCTCTCTTTGTTTGTTACTCTGACAAAAAATTGCTCTGGTGTCCTTGTTGGCATATTTTTACATCTGTTATCCATATTTTTGATTTGTTCTGGCTGCAGTCTTATTTTGTTTTGCAAAATCTACCTGGGATTGGGACAGAGATATATGTTTGCTAAGGCAGATTTGGAAATTGCGTTGTTGAAATACAGCCCATATGGGCCATTGTAAAATGGTTACTGCAGCATATAATTGCCTTCACAATGATGTGCTTTGTCATTTTCCTTCCATCTTCAAAGAGGCGCTCCTGTAGTCTGCTGACAGCAATGGTGGTATTAGAAAACATATGGATTTGTAAAGGCATTAAACTGTCTTTAGTTCAAGGATTAGATTACAGTGTTAGAGTGTGGGTCACCACATTTTCATGGGGATAGACTGCATTGCAATGTGTTGGTTTATGTTACAGGTTAGGAAAGGGTTTGTTTATTTATTGAAAATATCTGATATAAAATCCTTTCAAATACGTGGGGAAGGATGTGTCTCTGTGCCACCATACATGGTGTGAGCTGCAGCTCTGCCCCAGGGCTGTGGCCCCACCTCACCCTGCATCGCCTGCAGGGCTTGGTCAGGGCTCACCATCCATGCTGACAAGACTTTCAAGAAGTCTCATCAGGAAATACCATTTACAGCATGGAAAAATACACAGAATGTAAACCCCACAAAATTTGCTTTGAAAATTTAAGGGCTTTTTATTTAAGTCCTGCATGCTGGGCTGCTATTCTGAACATTTTGTGTATTTGTTTTGTGTTCATTTTACACTGCACAGCTCCACACATCTTGGAGTACAGGGCAATCTGTTCAGCTTTTACCTCCTTTTCTGCCTTCACAGTTTGAGGTGTGACTTTTGTGGGGTTGGTGGAGGTCTGCAGTGCCTCTGTCAGCAAAGGCAGCATTCTCATCATGGGATGCACATGGCGTAGATGTGGCACGCAGCCTGTCCCCAGCCTGGAGTGATGCTCATGCTCTTTCCACCATCTAAAGGGGAAAGCTAGAGAGTGGAAGGGTGTGGCAGCTTGAGCCAAATTCCAGGGAAGTGTCCAAAAGGAACGTCTCCTCAAAGGAAGACAGGTTACAGTCACCCCTCACCCACTAGGTTCGGGGGAAAAAAAA
>VZRQ01005257.1:549487-579003 GCA_013397975.1 Machaerirhynchus nigripectus | reverse complement strand
AAAGAAACCAAAGTCCCAGAAAAACCACTCTCCGTCTCTCTCCGAAGAAGCAGAGCTGAAAAACAACCAGCTGAAAAGCAAGAAGAGAGGTTCCTCTGCTCCTCAGCAAGAAGCAGCAACAGCTAATCTCTGTGTCCTTGAAGTACAGACTGTTTGGAAAGTTCGCTCAGTTTTTTTCTCTCTCTCTCACACTCAGTTTTAAAGGCATAGAAAGGCACAGGAATCATGTCTGGGCATAGAGCAGTGATAGGGGATAGAACAGCATAAAGTCACCCCAAGACAAAGGGATAATACACATAAAGAAGTTCCTTCCTTTTTAGTTTTATTGCTGTTTTTGTCTTACTTTTTGCAGCCTGCTCAGTTCCGTGCTCTGCCTGGCTGGGACCCTGAAGCAGATGGGGGCTTGTCTGGCCCATGGCCACCTTCACCATGCGCCCTTGCTGTTGTGTTTGGGTTTGCACAGGTCGCTTCCAAAACAATTATTTGATACCTCTTTTTCTTCAAACACATGCTTAATGAAGATGCTGAGCCGGTCCTTGGGAGACATGGGCTGGTTTCTGTGCAAGCAGAGTCATCTTTGGTAACCTTGAAGCAGTCACTCCCTCCCCAATTTCAGCACAGCCGTGCGAGCACCTGCTCTGGGGTTGTGCTGAGTAGGGATGCATTTGGGATTGGATCCATATGTGTCTCAGGGGAGCTGCTGCATCCGGGCTGTAGATTTGGTTTTCTTGACTGAGAAGAGCAGGCATGTGCGGACAGTGCTGATGTGTGAGGTAGTATTTAGTGTGAAGTCAAAATATGTGCTTAGGGATCACCTTGAGCTAGAGTGCTAGTTTTGCTGTAGCTGAGTTTTTCTGTTTTTCTGAAACAGGTGTAATAACACTGTCACTCTTCAGAGTTTGCCTGGCTACTTAATTAGCATCTGCAGGATGCTCAAACAGTAAGTTGTTAACGTAAAATACCTACATAAGCACCAGTGCTTGTACACATGTAGCAGGGACCTGCCTAGAACACTTACTTAGATAAGTGAAAACACTTGTTTTATTGTCAACCACCATTTTAAATAAAGCTATAATTTTGCCTTAAAATTGCTGACAACAGCCAACTTCGTTAAGGAAATCTGATGTGAAGGGTAACAGTGAAATTCTGATTAATGCTTTATCTTTCTTTATACTGTTACGATTATTAACGGTGTAAAAGTTGGTGTTGCTTAGTAATGGCTTGCTTCAGTTTTAGATCACTTACAACATTGTATGTCCCAGCTATGGTGGGTGTCACGGCTATTTATGGTGATATCTTTCCTTAAGTCCATTGCAGAATAGGGAAGAAACTCTCATTCTGCCTACAAGAAATGTATTAAATGTTAAAGAATGTATTACTAACTCTGGCAGCTGTGATGGTGATAAGCAAATTAGGTCTGTCATGAATGCCAGGGTTTGCAGGTGTAATATGTCATAAAACTGGTATATCTCTGGTACTAGCTGGCCTATAAAAATAAATAAATACGGAGGGTTTTTAATCCTGGCATAGAAAATTTAAGAGCAAAGCTGCTTTATGGTAAGGTTTGTGTAAGGTGAACACAAAGTTCATGCATATGGTGTGTTTTTGCAGCAAACAGTGCAGAAGGGAGAAAGAAACAGTCCAGTGAGAAGCTCCCACTGATATCCCCAGGTTTTGCCGTGGGCCTTTGTCAGGGCTTTATTTAAGGATTCATTTATGCAATGCTTAAATCAGACCCTCTTTAAGAATGTGCTTGAGTATGTTGTTGAAAACCATAGCACAGTGCACTTAAAATCAGCACATGCTGAAGTGCAGTCAGGAGCAGGATGTTATAAGGTGTATACAGAAATACACCTTTAGTGTGAAGCTTCCTAACAGTTGCTTGTTTTTAAATAATAGTTTCTTTTGAGGGGAAGCTTGGGAGAGTGGCTTGGGATTTTTTTGGTTTGGGGTCTTCAGGAGATCGAGTCTGGTGGTGGGACAGCTCCTGATGATGCCTTGAGGTAGCCACCTAAAAACAGAGACTAGACAAGAATAAGGGAATAAAAGGAGGTGTTTATTTGAAGGGCCTTCAAAGGCACACCCTGGGCAGTCAAAAGGCTACACCCAAGACAGACCCTGGGTCACGGGTTCTTCACACTTCTATAAGTTTGGTCCATTTGCATATCAGGGTTAATTCTCCAATTACAACCCCAGTTAATGATGTAATTACTGCAAGTTTGTCCCCCTCTTCAGAGGCCTAAATTTACATATTTTGGGGCTTGGGATAATCTAGGTGTCCTTGGAGAGCAAACCTGGAGGGGTTTGTTATGTCCAACCAGCAGGAGAGAGCAGCAGCTGATAGGCCCCACGGAACTGCAGAGTTACACACCAGGCAGTGCAGCATTTGAAAAATAGAAAGGTTAAAACCCAAGGCATCACTGAAGCTGCAGGGCCAAGGCATGTTCCAAACTCTGCCTCCTGATGCAGCTCAGCTTCATCCTGTGGGATGCAGGATGTGGCCACATGCTGGAGCATCCCTGGCCACGCTGGAGCAGCCCCAACAGAGAGCTTGGCTGGGGGACCACTGCTAACAGTGGGACTGAAATAACTCACTGGCGTGAGCCTGTATTTGTCAAAAGCTTTTTTCTGTCCCTTAGCTGGATGAGTTTGGATTCAAGCCCAGGTTCAGGTCTGGAAGTACCACACAGCATCAGAAGTCTCTCCTGTATGGGGTTGAATTTTATCCCTCCCTAAGAGAAGTGGTGAACTTTGCATCTTTGCTTGCAGAAGTCGTGGTAATGACGAGTCATCAAGATTTCCCTGGCAAGTGGCATTGCTTTGGGTAATGACTCTGGAAAGCTTCTGCGGGGTGCTTCCTCCTCTCCCCGGGGCAGACACCTTCCCATCCTGCCACATACTGTTGCTTTCTCCAGTACCAGCTAAACAGGTGGCAAGATTCAAATCACCACTCTCTGAATGGAGTTAGCTCTCCACAATAGCTCACCAGAGGCCTGTTTTGTTACAGAACATTGATTAAATAAATATTCCTATGCATACAAAAGAGGAGAAATCTGTTACAACACTCTGTAGTTATTTTTCCATTAATGACAAGGAGCTCTCTCTAATTTTCCTGCCCCTTTCAATCTGTTTCCTTGTCTCCCTCCCTTCCCATCACTAGTAATGCCTCCAAGTGCATGAGTAACATACAAAGAGCTCACAATCCCTCTGGTTCAGATCTGCAAACGCTGTGGCTCCAACTCACTGTGCTTTGGGAAATCCCCCTGGCCCATGCAGGGCAGAATTGACTGCTCCATGCATGTGGTTTTGTTTAACTTGGTATTTCATGTTCAGTATCAGCATTCCTTGAGCTAACTGACCTCCATTAATTTATATAGCAGCAGTTAAAAATACAATTTTGCAGTACCAGCATTTTGCATAATATTGACAATTGGGGCAGAATATTTGACTTCTGAAGAACGTCTCTTTTTTGCTGTGCTCTTCTGTGACCCCTGATTTTTAAAAGCTTTGAGGCAGAAGTTACTGCTCTGTGGTTTGTGCTGATGGAGGTGTGTGTACGTTTTGGAAGACAAGCACCCCATACTCAGAGCCTGGCAGCCAAAGGCAGCTCCACTGCAAGCAGAAGATCTGATTTGGTATAAAATGATGGCATCTGAAAATAAATATAGGGTAAAGGATTCATACAGGGGAAAAAAGCTTGACTGGTTTTAAGTTCAGCAGATATTTGTCTCAGGAAAGAACTTTTGATTGAGCACATGTCTTGCTGCAATAAATGTGGACTATAAGGAAATACCATGGATTTACTTTGGCTCTACATTGATGTGATAGAGATAAAAATCCACCCCGAAGAGAGTAACTCAAATTTAGCCTTTTTTTTTCCCCCCGCAGGCAACGGTATCTGCTACTTTGGAAAAAACTGGAGTCAGCATTTCTAAATCATCGTTTTTTCTTAAACAAACTTAGGGCAGTTAAATCACAGAACTGTTACTCTAGAGAAGTAAATTGTGTAATATATTTTTAAAGTTTAAAGACCATAAATGAAGCCTCCTTTCGTTATATGAGTTTGTCCTGAAATACATGTCACAGTTGGTTAGATTTAGGAGCAGGGCTGGAGAAGAACCTGTTAGGGTAAAGCTGATCATCTGGGCACTCTGTCAGGGAGAGCCCTTGCCCTCTTGCCTAAGCTGTGTTGGGATTGCCATGGTAGAAACAAAGCTGTGCCAGCACACCCTGCTCTCCCCAGGGAGAGGGAGCTTTGTTGGCTGGGGGTGAGAAAGGACTGGCTGTGGCAGAAGCCCAGTGCCTGTCTGCTCTTGCTTACCGTGGGCACTTAGTTGGAAGTGACACTAACGTGAGTTTAATTCTAGTTTTACATTGCAGCAACATGCCAGCTGTTCCCTGTATTCTTCCGTGACACTGCAATGTAATTATTTTTTTTTGTTATCTTTCAAGATGTAATTTTATGTTTGTGTGCTTTCCCACTAACCCTTTGGCACAGAAAATGTACAGCTAATTCATTTTTCTGGGAACATGAAGAAGCAAGGGAGAAAATCTCAAATTGTAGGGCCAAGGGGCTGTGCTAAAGGCAGCTGAGGAACAATGTGCAGGGAGGAAAGGCCCCGTCTCAGATGATCTGAAAGCCACTGGGATGTGTGCAGTGATTAATGGTGTCGTTGCTTTTTTGCTTCATCAAAAGGTTTCAGTGTAAGAGTTTCTAAGGAATGCTGATATTCACAGGAACCTATCAAAGGGTACAGAAGATATCAAATGAGCAAGCAGGAATGGGAGTTAATTACTGAACAGTGATTACTCTGATATAACCAATTATTGGATCATTAAATGTTTATTACCTTTTTTATGCTCCTTTCCCTCGTAAGTGCAGTTTTGTCCTCATAGTATTAAAAAAGGGGTGGCTCTAATGCATAAAAAGCCTTTTCAAAACCTAGCAGGTATTGGAAGGACATCTCACCCCAACACCTGACACGCCATCCTGCTTGCCCTGCTTTCCCTTGCTTGGCGGATTTGGGGTCAGGTGCTGTGAACCCTGTTTAAAGGCCAGATTATCTCACTTGTAGGACGGGGCTGGAGGGGAGTGCAGCAGCAGGAGCAGGGCACACCACACCAGCAGGTTCGCTGCCCTTCCATGTGGGGTTGCTTTCATTCCTTCTGCCCCCGCTGGAAGGGGTTGGTGGCTTCTGTGTCCCTCTGTCACCCAGAGGCTCTTCCTAAGGGCTCCCTGGCCCTAAGGACATAATGCCATGGCCTCCCTTTTCCTTGGGCTCAGAGCATCTCTTCCTCTCCAGTCACTAAGCCTCTCTTAAGAAAGAAGTTTCCATTGCAAGGCTGAAATGATACTGTTTGAAAGTGAGGCATAAACCCTGCACTGGACATCTGCAAAGTGAAAAATACCATCTTTTCAAGCTGAACGCAGTTATTTTGGATGACATTTGAGGGTTTAAAATGTTAAAGCAATTTTTTAAAATACAGCTATTTGTGACTTTCGTTGATGATCCTTAAATGTTGGGTTGTTTAAGCTTCGTGTTTCGGGAGAAGTATGGGTCAGGGGAAAAAAAAACCTGCAAATCTTTGTCTTTCTTGGCAGTAGCCTGTACTGGTCTGTGTGTGCCGGGGGCTGGGAGGGGTCTCCACGGACCTTGTGCCCTTGGTGGGTGTTGGGGGGCAGGTGGGGACACGTGGAGGTTCCTGCCAGTCCTGGCATGTCACAAGCTCCCAGCAGCGGGGTTTGTGTCTCTGCTGTGGGCTGAGTGAAGCTGGGGAGGCAGCCAGGGTGCTCTGCCTGGTGGGGGACGTGTGTGACCATCACCAGATCTGCTCAGTAAGGCAAATTCCCGTGTTCCTGAAGCACTTGGTGTGCGTCATGCTCAGCTACCAACACCACCTCTCAGCAGCCAGGTTGGTTCTGTCCCACCTACAGTGTGCTCGTAGAGGAAGTTTTCAGGAACCAAAGTTTTTTATGCCCTTTGTTTGTGAAGTTAACTTCGTTCTAGTTAATTCTAATGATCTTCCTTGAGGGATTATTAGTTTTTTATTAATACCTCCCTTTGCCAAGTTGGAAGCTTCAACCATTTTTGAGCTAAATCTTCAGTGAATCTTTTTTTTATTCATCATTTCTTTTTACCTTTTTTTTTCCCCTAGCGTAATCCTACCTGGATCTTCCCTCACAAATGTGGTTTTCGGGTTTTATCTCTGACACCCAAGCCCCCGTGAAAATCAGTGGGGAAGGTCATATGGAATGCACAGCAGAGACTGGAACCAGGAAGCTGTTTGCAACTTTGTGTTATTACTGTAGGGAAAAAAGAGGAAACTGTTAAATTGTGCTCCCTGTGCTCCTGGGAGTATAAATCACTGTCTTCTCTGCACTGCTGTGTCAAATCAGTTATGTGGCAGTTGGGACTTTGCCCTTTTTGGAAAGACGCTTCCTCCTCCTGATGGATTTTTCTGTAATCCTTCAAAGCAGAACTTTATTCTGGGTTCATTTCCCTATTTTTCTTAAAAAAAAAAATTAAAGTAGAGCAGGTTTACTTTGCAGAGCAAATATTATGCAGGTCACAGCTTCCTCCTGTGCATGAAGATGATTTTGTCCGCTCAGTGCAAGTCTGTGGAGCCAGGACTTGGCAGTGATGCTTAAGGATGTGTCGCTCGCAGGAGCCCACAGTCCCACACGGGCATCTGCCTTAAACACCATCACTCTGAATATCCAGCAGTAAACTGCTTCCTTCAGCAGTGAATCACAGTCGTGAAAGGCCCCTTTAATCTGCTGCAGTCAGAGTTTGGGGATTGCAGGCTGGTCTGGGGGGCTCTGTGCCCTGGCTGCTGCGGCTGTGAGATGCACAGCCAGGGCACTCGGTGCTCGGCTCACAGGCACGGCTGTGATTATCCCCCTTTGACAGCTTCTGTGCAAAATAGTAATAATAATAATAATGAAATGTCCCTCAGGATTTCCTTTTAATAACTGAACACACAGCAGCTGTTGTAAACTGTCTTGGTAATGTCACAGCCTCTCTGAGAAAGACGAAGGGCAGGCGAGGATCCCAGGAACACGGTGAAAACAAGGCGTCCTGTGTTTTAGATCCTGTACAAAACCCTATCGTGGTTGCAAGGCCATGGGAGATGAGCCAGTCTCCGGGACTGCTACAAATGTTATATTTCAGTGAAAGGTCAGCCAGAAACAAGGTCAAAACAAGCGCGATACGCAGAGCAAACAGCGAAGCTGCGAGGCGCAGATAAAGGTTAATGTGAAGGGCTATTGGCATTAGTGCAGCATGTGGTCAGCTCGCTGTGGAGCAGGGGCTGAACCAGGAGGTAATGAGGAGGGTTTACTCTAATTCTATTATAATGTATAATTAACTAGCCTAATTGATAGCAATTTTCCCTGTGTGTCTGTGGGTGTGTGTACGTGTACGTAAAGTCTCATTTTCGGCTTTTGTGTTGTTGCACCGTTGCCTTGAGCCGTGGAAACCCTCCAGTGGCTCCCTCGGGCTTGGGCTCACTGTCTTGCTCAGCCCATGGGTGCAGAGGGGGAGCAGTGTTTCCAAGAGCCTTTTTTTAATCTGCCCCTGGAATTAGACTACGTGGAATTATCTACGTGGTACCCTGGATAAGGCAGATCTGCTGCTGATAAAGGTCTGTAGTGCCAAGAGCTTGGATGAAGTTAGTGTTTGAAGAGGGACCAAGGGACAGGTCAGCCCCGTTTCTTTCTGGGTTGTTTGTACCTTTCATTCTCAGTATCCCTGTGAAAACAGAGAGCTTGAAGTGAATTTTGCTTTTGTGCTCATCTTTTGTACAGGATAAAGTACACACTTTGTTACTATGAAGAGACATAAGCAAACTCCTGTTTCAGACGCGCTGGGGATTTTAATTTTTCTGCTGCACAAAGATGACAAACTATTGTACGTTTCTCTGCCCCCTCTCTGCAGAGAGCAGAGAGCAAGTAAGCTCCCAAATCAAGCCCAAACCAGGCTGTAATTCTCTCCTGACCTGGCGATGTTTGGGATTTTGTTAGGTTGTGAACAGGTGGGGAAAAATCTGCTTTGGCATTGCTGCTGGATGCCAGGAAGTAACCTGGCCCACCAAATCAAAAATCAGGCTTTACCCACATGGCTGATGTTGTTGGGTTGCAGGAAGCCTTGTTGTACCTACTGTTACATCCTGGATGCAGTGTGAAAACATCAAAGAAGGAAATTTAGGGTTGGTTTTGTGGTGGATTTTTTTTTAAAGCGTTGAATGATTTCTCTGTATTGTTGTTTTGCTTGTCCACTTTGTTGATTTTGTAGGGTACAATTGAGGGCAGACATTACTGTATAGTTACTTTTTTTCTTTCAATATCTGGCAATACACATTTTTCAAATGTAAATGCAAATAACCCTCTTCTCCATTCCTAATCTCTTGGGATGGGAAACCTAAAGGCCATATTCTTCCTTGAGAGAGGGATTTACCCTTCCAGCTACATTAAATGTTAGCTGGAAACATGTGGCTAACGGCTCCCAAATATTAAGCTGAGACTCTTCCCTTGAGGTTCTGGTTTATTTGGAAATTTAATTTGTAATTTTTTTTTCTTTCAAAGGTTACGCAACTCTTTAAGCCTCCGATTTTAGGTCACTCTGCCTTTTACCGCCAGATCCACCTCATCAGAGAAGGCTCCCTGAGGACTGCAAAAGACTCAGGCTTAGTGTTATCCAGGAAAAATGTGTATAATAGTTGTATTATAAAGTAGTAGGTAATGTAACCCCCATCTGTCAGCCTTGTGAGTGCGATGTGAATGGTAGTGTGGTGCAGTTGCATGCACTTAAAGCCCTTTTTGACAAAATAATGCTAATTGTCCTGGTCTGAGTGATGCCAGGGGCTTAGAAATACTTACCAGTACTCATAGACGGAGCCAAGAGAAGTCAGGTGGAGAAATCAGGGAGATTGGCTCTCATGCAGAGTTTCAGTGTCTGAAGCACTGCTAAATCTAGCAAAGGATTAATACCAAAATAATCCTGCTTGTCCAGGAAACTCATGACAACATGAAGGTTTGAGATCAGTGTGATATGCTTTAGAAGGAATATAGCAATAAATTCGCAAGTCACCAGAGATAGAAACCAATTGCTATTCATCCTACATCTCATCTGAGCTTTTCCACGGTTTGTTTCCTGCTCCAGTGATATGAGATCCCTTTCCACTTCAAGTCTAGCATCATTTCAGTGCTGGCTTTCACCAGAACCCAGAAAAATACTCCAAATCCAGCAGAAATTCCCGTATTGCTCAGAATCAATTCCTCTAACCATTTGAAGAGTTTGATCCTGGGTCTAGGTGGTCTGTACCATTCCCTAGTGCCATCAGGATTCTGGCTGCAGAAGTTACATTGAAATGGGAACAGAAGTAAGGTGGCACTCGGGAGGCTAGAGGTGTTGGGGGTCTGGTTTTTTTAAAAAGCCCTGGTGACTGCTTAATAAAAAAAAATTGGTTTTATTAATTGTTAATCTGTTGCCATTACAAGTGAGTGTTGGAAGATCTCACCCGTGTTTTTGCTGCCTTTTCCCCTGTGTTGCTGGCAGGTGTGGGGAGGTACCGTGGTGTTCTGCACCGTGTCGGGTGTCCCGAGCTGCGATGCCCAAGCTGTGTGAAAGGTGCGGAGCTGCCACGGCTGCTGCTCGTGGCCTTGTCCAGTCTGGGTGCTGGGGCTGCTCCTGGTACCCACACCCAGCCTGTCCTGTCTCTCTTCAGCCTCACTGCTCACGCGAGCAGGGCTGGAGTTTTCTGAGCATTTTGCAAGATGCTAAGCAATTGAACAATACGTAATATGTGGGGACAGGGCTTCTTTTTCAGAACCTCTTTCCCTGGTTTATCCTTGAGTGCTGTGAGTTGGTCCATGCCTCCTGTAAGACTGTGCCCATGAGTCAGGACTGTTTGGATTTTGGGTAAACCTGTGGCTTCTGTGACGCTGGTTTTACCATGCTGACCGTGACCATGGGCATGGCGTGTCCTGCTCACTCTCCATCCATGAGGCCACCTTGTCTCCAGCTGCCTGCACCCCGTGCATGTGCAAAAATAACCCCGAGCAGGGTCCCTGGTACTCCCCCAGCTCAGCGAGAGGACCCCAGCAGGTGCCTGGGGAAGGGACTGGGATCACAAACACTTGGGACATCTCCGTGGTGGGGGTACTGGACACGTGGTGGTGAGGGCACCTGCACTGATGAAAGGATCCAGTCAGCCTCAGCTCCTCTCCAGCAGTGGAGAGCTTGCTTTCCTGAAAAGCACTTATGTTTTTAAGCCATTTATTTTTTGTGGCACTGAGTCATTAAACATTTCTGCCTGTGTTTTGTTGTTTTTACTCAGTGTAGGAGCAGAAGGAATTTATTCAGTGTCTCAGTCTGGTAATGCAGGGGCTGAGGAGGTGCTTGACTGCCTGACTCGGCAGGCAGAGGCAGGGATGTTGCTGCCTGTGACATCTTTCTAGTGAAGTGGGATGTCAAGATCTGAGATCCTTTTCCACTTAGTGTACAAGAGCATTAGAACAAAAGGGAACAGAAAGCAGCCCTGCATCACAAAAGAAACCAAACCAAAACCCCTCCGGCTAAAGTATATTTTTAATGTTATGAGCAATTTCAGACAGAAATTGAATGAAACACTTTACCTGAGTGTTGATGGATCTGTTGGGGTCAGAGGAATTATGCTGGTTTACACCAGCCTTGTATGTGATCCTCCTTTTTTTTTTTTTCCTTTGTTTTGTGGGTTTTTTTTCCATTCCAACTGTGTTCACAACAGATGGTGATTATTATGTTTGTTCAGATCAATGAATATTTAAAAAAAAAGGCAAGACAAAAAATACAAAAAATGCCCTTCAACTCAGTAGAGTCACCCGGGGTTCAGCTGTAGCCTCTGGGTTTTCATTTGGACCATGTTAAGTTATAGTAACTTAAATGGAATTTTTATGAGCAATTGTTTTGCCATGAAACAGGATCTCCTGTGGCACTGACCCAGGCAGATATCTGCCCTCTGGATGTGCCAGCCAGCTCCTGAAGCAAGCCCTGCTCTGGTGGGACACATGCTGAGGGGGAGATGGTGCTCCACTGGCAGGTCCCCTTGGGGTCGAATGGACCTGCTCCTCACCTTGCTTTCCTGGAAAACACACTTGTGTACAAAGCAAATATTTTAGTAACGTAAGAGATTTGAAAGCACATAAAAAATATATTATTTGAGACAGAATGCAAATTAATCTGTTGGTGTAAATGGGAATATCAGGAATGACTGACTGGGGGTAGGATTGGGGGTGGAGGAGATGGACATGGGTGGCCATAGGAATAGGAGAGCTGCACTTCCACTTACACACAGGTGTAAATGCTACCCTCCAGCATTTCCCCCTGAGTTCTTCAGTCTTGGACTGAACTTGGACTGTGTTTGCTTTACTCTCTGGTTTTACCTCAGCAAAGCCTCCTGTGCTAGGATCCACCCCTGGGGTGTGAGGACACGCAGGTACTCACTGCCCTCAGTGTTTTTTCTGATGATGGAGAGCACTGCCAGTGTCAGGGAGTGAGGATTTCTTTGGGCACAGGTATTCCCTTTGGAGCAAGGGTTCCCTTCGGTGTGGTAGCTTTGTTGCTGCTGTAAAGGCTAAAGCACAGTGATACTGGAGAGATGAATGAGTCATTTGTGGGCAGCCCTGCTTCCTGCATTCACAGGCAGGATTTGTGCTGCCTTCACCGCTGTGTGATCAGACCCCTTTGTCCTTCTTGTCTACATCCCCCCAGGAGGAGCTGATAGCCCACTGGGATGTGGAGCTGCTGCATCACCTGTGAGCACTGCTGAGTGCTCAGCCTGTGTGCTGGGTGCTTGGCAAAGGGTCCCAATAGGAAGGGCAGGCTCTAGGAGTGCTTAAAATTGAAGTGATCTAAAGAATTATAATAATAAGTGTAACAAATTACTTTTATATGGGCTGGAGGAAAGCACAAATTGATGTCTGGGGTCTTCCCTGCTGCCATTTTTAAGGGATTCCCCCAGCTCTAGGGGGTGAGTCCCCAGGTGAGGGAAGCAGAGGGAGAGGATGGTGCTTTTGGCCTGAGGAGGTGCTTCAAGAGGGAAGGAGAGGTGCTGCAAGCCCTGGGTGAGCTGGGTTGGCTGCGTATCAGGCACAGCAGAGCTCTGTGAGGTGGTGGAGTGGAACCCCAGCCAGGGTGTCCATGTCTTACCTCGGCTCCCAGCCTCTTCACCCAGATGTTTCTGTGCAGCAGCCGGGGCTCTTCTCTTTCAGTGCAGGTGTTTCCATGTGTAGTTTGCTCACAGCCAGCTCAGGTAGGGTCTCTCCTCAAATTCTGTGGGGCTTTTTTGGGATGTTTTTATCAAGTCTGATTGCAATGACCTGTTCAGACAGCAGAGGCATTTCCTGCTGTCTCTGGAAGAGGCTGTAGGCTGTCTCCTGCTGTGGACAGCCTGATATGTCTTCTTCTGGGCACTAAAGATGAATCTTCTTTTAATTCTAATACAGAGGAGCAGAACAAAAGCAAGAGACTAAATGTGTTGGGAGAAGGGGGAAATGGGGAGCAGAATGAGACCAAATGTTACTGGTGAGCTGTTTAGGGTTTTTTTCCCTTCTGTTTCATAGTTATCTGATTTGTAGAAAATTTGTGATTTTGTCCTGCACATTCCTGAGAATGGGCTTGGTGCAAATGGCTGCTTGGAGCAGAAGGCACACTGTTCTGTTGACAGTGCTTGTTAACTAACTGATGTTTTTAAAAGCATATGTATGACTGCATCCTGTAGGTGGACTGTAGCAGGCAAGTTTTAACCTCCCCGTAGGTGTGCAGAATTGGGGCTAGCTCCAGGTGACGCTGGGCTGGGAGTTTCCCTGGAGTGGGACCTAGGTGCTCAGTTCTGGAGTTGCTGGGTGCAGCCCAAGCCCGCTGCAGTTGCTGGTGCTCTCTGAGCACCCAAATCCATGCACAGCCGTGGGGGAGCGTGCAGCTTGCTGGTGGATGCAGTCCGTGTTCTCTCACGCTGGTGGGGTGCTCCCTTGCCTCGGTTAGCTGAACCTTTCCCTTGGCTTTAGAGCCATTTTCAGAGCATTAATCTCAGAGCTGTGGGAATCCCCCAGAGATGGGAGGGGTGTAGGAGAGAAACAGAAACAGCTGTGTGTTTACCAACCCCTGCCTTTTTGTTTGGAGAGTCAACTTCAGGTACTGGAGCCGTGTGAGAGCTGTAGTTCCCTGCGTTCCCACTGAGCATTGAATTTGTTCAATAGTCACAATAGCACATTTTGTACGAGGACTAGCGTTTATCTTTGCATATTTGGAAATTACTGGAGCTGAGGTTAAAACAATCTGTTCTCCTGTGGAAGCTGTAGAACTGTATTAAAATATAATACCTCACCTTCAGTTGTGTGGTATTTCATAATACATGCCCCCATTGTGTGTTAAATGATAAAGCATTGTAATAAAATATGTCCAGATTGTTGCTGTTTTATGTCTTGTAACATTCTTCTATTGGCATCAACTATTAAGGTCTACCAAAAGAACCAAACCTGAATGGGGCAGTGTGACAGAGGATGGGGTTGTGCAGGCACAATTTTCTACTGGCAGCAGCATGGCTGGGAAGGATTTTGTCAGCAGATAAACCTTATACAAGGACAGTCATCCTGTCAGAAACCTTCCTTTGGCTTTCTGGGGAGAATAGTTCCAGGAGCTTTGCAGGGGCTGCAGCATTCATAGGTGAAGATCTGTGAGACTTGTGGTTCCAGAGGCCCAAATTCAAATACAGCCATTTCATGAGTGAAAACCAGTCGGTGCTGTGGATTGGGTCCCTAGTGAGTAATGGTCCATGTCACAATGGGGTCGTGATGTCCCTTTAATTGATGACCTTTGTTCAGAAGGGGCCCAGGACATGTTTGAGAGCCAGAGCAGATTTTGCAGGGAGAAGACTGCAGCTAAGGAGAGCGTTTTTGAGAAGCAGCTGTGCTATGATTCGAGAAGTTGCTCATCCTCAGGACTGATTTGCCTGAAAGCTGAAGTGCATTTGGGCAGTTAAAGTGACATTATTTCAGGTCTTTGGCATTTGTAAAAGGTGCTCTTGCTTCTCTCTTTCATGTCCTTTTCTCCCATGCTTCCCCCCTTCTCTAACCTGCATAACTGTCATAAATTGCCTACAATGGGCTTTTCTTTTAAAGATAAACTCATTATTTTCCAAGATAAACTCATTCACCTAGTCTGCTCATCACTTGTCGCCCCCTCCTGAGAGTATCAAATAGAGAATCTTACTCTGACACTTTAGGTACATATTAATAGTATTATAATGAGCATTCTAGTTCTGGGGTTTGCAGCCTGAACCAGACACTTTTTTGGTGCCTACAGTCATGAAGTTTTTGGCTGTCCCTTGAGCGTGTTCATTGGAGATTTGGAATAACAAATCACTGTGACACATCTGTTGTGCTTCAGTGTGTTTCAGCTGTAATGTCTTAACCCAGCTTGGTCAAGGCAGGAAGAGCAGTGTGTGATGGATCCCAATCCTGTTTGGGTACATGCCTGCTCTGTCCCCAGACTTGGGGCCATGAGTCTGAGTATTCCTGGACCACAGATGAGCAGAGGAGGGGCACTCCCTTGGTTGATACACAATCTGCAGACATCTCTTCCCCTGCCCTCTGAGGACAGTCCTAAAGAAATCACCAGCTCATGGCTCAAGAGCATTCACAGAACAAATGGGGTATTGGGACTTGCTGAGCAGAAATACAGGAGAAAAAGAAGTTGCCATCATACTGCTGTAGATGTCCATGGATTGCTGTGCCTGGAATGTGCTCCCTATCTCTAAGGGGTATAATAAAACTGGAAGAGGTACAGGGATGGGCTGTGAAGATGGTGATCAGAGACAGAAAAAACTCTCCTTTTACAGAGTGGGTGAACAAAGGAGAGCTCTTCTCTGGAAAAGGGATGATTAAGCACGAGTGTGATAAACATTGATACAGCCATGAATAAGGTAGATGGAGAGTGACTGTTCAAGTTCTTCTTCATACCAGACCTAGAGCTGGCAGATGAAGTGTGGAGGCTCGAAACAGGCAGAAGAAGATATTTCTTCCTGCAAGCAGGCAGCGAGCTGTGGAAATCATCACCTCTGGGTGGGTGTGAGAAACTGATGTGGGTTTGGAAATGTGCTGGAGGCATTTGTGGAAGAGACACAGAGCAAGGCTGCTAAAGAGCATGACTCAGGAGATCCCTAGTCACAACTTGTGCAGGTGGCTGATTATTCTGGGTAGACTCATTATGCTCTGAGCCTGTTCTGATCTTCCTTAGACCTTCAGCTGGCTGTTGGCAGAGCACCCAGTGAGGTGGCCGCTCTGACTGGGTCAGTGTGATGCCTTATGTTTTCCTGGGGAAAAGGCACAGGGACAGTTGGAAGCATCTGGCAGGCTGGGCTGAGCCCTCGTGCTCTCCCTGAACCACGCTGCTCTCCAGAGGGTCATGGTTTGGGGAGAAGGAGGCCGTTCAGAAAGTTGATTCAGATTGGATCCTTCCTTCTTTTTTTTTTTTGTTGATTGTTTGGAAGCTTCTGTAGGATGCCCAAGGAGCTCTTTCCCCTCATTCTCTGCAAGTAAATACTGTTTGTCCTCTTCTCTAAATTTGTTTTTAAATTACTGCTTTGTGCTGGTGTTGCTGAAACCAGGGAGATCCCTCTCACAATGATCCGTTTTTCCAGATTCTTTCTTGTTCTTCCAGCTCCTTCAAATGATGCCTGATTGCCTTTCTGCAGCCTGATTCCCTTCTTGCACTGGTCAAAATTGTGAAAAAAACCTCAGTAAAATCCAAGTATTTAAATGGGGTGAGGTACAGGGAGAAGTGAAAGCCTTCCCTGGAAGAAGCATCCACTGTTGTTCTATTGCTCGGGGGCTCTGCGGGAACATGGTTCATCTAGCAGTGGGTTCAATAAAGATGCAAATTTTATACCTTCATCTTCTATTAACATCAAAAAAAGATGCAGCATTATAGGAGGACAGTGGCTGTGTTACAGCTCGAGCTCGTTTGTCTTTGTTCTGGGATTCTGGTCCTCACAGGCACAACTTCCAGTGACCCCTTCTTTGCTTGTCTGCCTGGTGTAGGAGGATGTCTGTGGTTTTTCCTACCCCTTCCAGGAAAAGAGGTGGCTTTGGCACATGTCATGTGCATAATGATCATAAATTGCCTACAATGGGCTTTTTTTCCTTCCATAAAAAGAAAACACCCTTTTCCTTCTTCCTTTAATAAAAAGAGAATGAAATAAATAAAACCCCTAGACAAAACCCAGTAGATGACAAACTGCCTTCTACCTGCAGTTTCCCAATTAGCTAATTGTAACACACATTTGCACACAGGCTTTTTTAAAGCAGACTGTTGCTATTCTCTTTCTGTACAAGGTTTTTAGTCACTGTACATCTTGTGTCTTTAAATAATGTATTAGGAACATTTTCGAGTCTGTAAGTGCTTTTTTAATGAGTGTGAAGATTTTAATGGGACTAGATTGCTTTTCATGACATTTCAGAGTGACTTAATTGTAACAATGTTGAGAGGCTGTATTTTAAAGTTTGCTAAGTATGTCTGGTGCGGATTGTAGTCAAATGCTTTAAAGACAGAATGGCTGATGAGATCAGATATAGCTTCCCTTTTTTTAATCTCAGCTTTGTTAAAGAGGAGAATCTGCAAAGTTGACATAAAAGAAGAAAATGAAGATTTTTCATGTCTAAACCAGCGGTGGCCATCCATTCAGTTTATGCCTATTCTCACTAATTTTCAGAGATTATTTCCTGTATTGCTGGGTTTGTACGTGGTCCTTCTGTGGTCACTGATGGGGCTGTGGAGGGCTAAGATTTTTTTGTTATTATAATTTTTTTTTTTTTTTAAGCAGCAGCTGGATTTGATACAGGAGTTGCATTCAGTTTCAGTGCATTTAGGAAATTCTCTGAAAGTGTCACAGACTGTTTTCGGATGGCTTTTAAGTTGTGGCCAAATGGTGGATCAAAAGTTGTCATTAGTCTCCATCAAAATGTGGGCTCTGTCCTGAGCCTCTCTCCCTTCCAGCTCCCTCCTGTCCAATCCCTCCAGTCCAAGCCAGAGCAGCACTGTGGAAGAGGGGAGTGTTAAATGGGAGAGAGCCCAAAGGAATGGAGGCATAACCTATAGCAGCTTGTACTGCTTTTGTTACATGAGCACCCTGTGCACAGGAAGGGCGAAAGGAAATAAAACAGCATTATAAAAATACCAGGGCAGAAAGGAATATTGGAGTGCAGCAGTGTGAACAAGCATGAAGTTATTTGCATTTCTTCAGTCTTTTCTTCCCAAAGACTTAACACTATTTGCTGAGCACAAATGAAATATCTTGGGGTGCTCTCCTGTGGGACAGGGCAGCCCAGGGACTATTAAGTGACTTGCTTTAGCTCACCTGCAGCACCTGTGGCAGAGCCAGACTCGCATCTGCATGACTTGACTCTGTGGATTTAATTAAGCAGTGGGGCCACTTGTTTCTGGCAGGGCTTCTAGGAGTGACAAAACTTTTTCTTTAAGAAAAATGGAACTATGATATCATTTGAGTTAGCACCAACCTACATCCAAAGTAACTTCCTGAATGCAGATTTAATTCTCATTTTAAAACAAGTGCAGTGTTAAAGCGTTTTGAGGGAATTTGAGAGCTAAACCTGGCTTTTCTCATGAATGCCAAGGGGAAAAGATTTGTAATGAGTCAGTCAATTTGCATGTGAAGTTATTAGTATACGCCAGTGTTAGATTTCACTTGACCTGCTCAGAGGTCTCCTGTGCCTTGGCATGGGATTGGAGAACACTTAGTATTTGGCAACATGCACCAGGCCAGAAACTGGTGATGGTTGCACCTGAATATAAAGCTGTGGAAATCAGTGGAGGTCCTCTGCATTACAGAGCTGAGCATCTGCTGCCTTCCATCCATCTTGACTTCGTTTTGGTATCTCCTGAAATGCTGGTTCTGTAACCTCCACTCGCTGTTCACAACCACAAATTGCTACGTATGAGCCAGTCCCTAAAACAAAAATATACCCTGTGCTGTGCCTGTGGTGTATTTTGATTTTACACAAGCTCGATGGGATGAGTGATGGTATTTGTTCTGCAGCACAGGCAATCCAAGAGGGCCAAGCTGCTGACAGTGAGATTTCTGTAGGGGCAGGGTTGAAGGCTTTTGGAGGAACAGTGTGTTTCTGAGCTGTCAGTAACAAACGGTGGGCCTTTTAGCCTTGATTCTAAAAATAATTGTTCCCACTGGAAAAATAATGGGAAAAATACTCATTTAAGAAAAAAGTCAGCTGAGGAGGTGTTTGGGGAATGAGGAATCCCTTCCTTGCCGCCTGGTGAGTCGGGATCAGCTCAAATGGTTCACGTTTCCTGGTGTGCCCATACCTCTCAAATTTTGGTCTGTTGGGAGGGCTGAATTACAGGGTTGGACAAATCCTGCCCAGAGGCTGCTGCAGGCTTTCATCTTTGCTCCTTTCCTCTGATGAATATCACTGAGGAAGAGATGCCTGAACTAGTCCTTGGAAATAAACATAAAGGAGGGCTTGAATAGATCTGCAGCATTGCTGAGCCTACCCCATTTAGGTTAAAGTCTCTTGGCACTACAGTTGCTCCTTGTGAGCTTAAAATGACACAGATGGATGTGTGACAGTCACACCTCAGGTGAATCTGGTGCTCAGGACTTTGTCCGGTGCAACCTCCTGAATCCTAAAGATCTATGTTTGCTTCATACTTGAAAGGACAGAGATGACAAATGAGCAGGTAACTGCGAAGTCACACCTGGATGCTCCAAATGTCGCTCCAGCCCCTCTCACTCGCAGGTGCTTTCCTTGCTTGGTGAGAGCTGTGTGTGCACAGTTGATTGCAGTTGATGTGTGGAGGTTTTTTGGGGATGCAGGGCACTCCTCTGTCTCTCTGTCAGCCAGGAGTGTCCGCCAGCCTGGGAGCTGGCCTTTGCTTTCCTCTCCAGGCTGGGATTTAAAGAATGTGTGCTGAGGATTTCTGTTTAACCTGTGGAGAAAGGAAATGTTTTTGTTAGGGCTGAAAGCCCCTGAGGAGATGGTAACTCCTGCACTTGCTCATGCCTCCTAGGGCCCTTGCTCACTTGCAGAGGGTAAGTGCTCATCAGTGCAATTTATGGCATCATCTTTGCTTATCAAAGGAGATGTCTGCAGAGGCCCCTCCATCTCCCTTCCAGCCACGCTCCCGTTCCATGCTGGCCTGCGGCTGTGTCCGGCTGTGTGTTTGCACAGCCAGAGCTCTGGGACAAGAATGCTTTTATTTCCTTTTGATCCTCAGCGCTGCTGATCTGCACAGCACATGGCACCCAGGAGCACCGAAGGCTCTTCCTAGGGATGAGTGACAAATAAAGTCAGGGTAGCATGGTTTTTAAGGTAAAGTACAGGAAAGTGGGTCCGTGGAGTGTCCCTTCAGCAGCATTAGGGGAGTGCTCCATACTCTGCAGGATTAGGCTATAAACCCAGGCTTTAATAATTAGTGTCTCTTGTAATTGAAGCTCAGCCTCAAATGTGTCTTCCTGTTTGCACACAGTGGAACTTGGATGGAAGTTGTCTATTGAGATGTAATATGAAAATGACATAAACATCCACTGACAAAATACACCTAGGCAGTCTTGATTAGATTAAATCAAATGGTTACAGCATCTGGAGCCTTTAGCATGTAGGGGGCATCCTAATGGCCCTGAAAGCTTCCCCAAATCCTATTAGATAGGTTAATCTCATTGGAGAATACATTCCAGGTCTACATAAACTGCATTGCTATAATACTTTCTGTGGTTGCCTAATCCTTTAAAGGTGAACTGTGGTAGACTAGCTGTGTGGAGTCCGTTGTAATGCAGTGCCCCAGAAAAGTTCAGGAAAACAATGCAGTTAAAAAAGAAAAACCAAACCTAAAAAGTTGACCCAAACTCAGAAGTTGGCAGGGTGAAATAGAGCTGCAAATTCAAGATGAGAACTGCATTGTAAATGGATAAAAACCAAAGGTATTTTCCTCATTATCATGCTGTATTTTATTTGTGCCACTTGGGAAGAATTGCTTCATTCATCCCTGTGGATCCTCCATGTCCCGTTTTCAGCTGACTCTGTCTGTCTCTGGAGTGGTGGTTAAATACATGAGATCCTCCCATTTTGACCAGGGGTGCCCTGGGGACCTGGGGCTTGGAGGAAGGATAAATTTACCTCCAGGCCAGAGGCTGAGGTGAGCTTGCTGTTCTAGGGCTGCCCTCCTTGCTTTGCTCAGGGATCAGTGTGTGCTGCCTGCCCCAGGACATGGTGACTGAGCACTGGCTTTTTTGGGAAGCTTGTACCCCCAGGTGCAGAGATGGAGCAGAGCCAGGTGCTTGACTCCTGGCAGCATCCAGTCCCTGTCTGTTGGGAATCTGAGAGTGCAGAGCTGTAATTCGGGCTCGGTGCTCGGCTGTGCAAGAGGAAGGTGTAGTTATTTCACAGGGTGCTACTCCCTGGTCCCAGCTGAGCACTGCTGGGGGCATGGACCCAGCAATTGCAGTGCAGCTGCTGGACTCTGACTTGCTTCATCTCCTCCTCCCCATTCTTGTTCTGGCTGTAGCACCTGCCCTTTCGACACAGCAGCCCTCGGGGGTGTGATAGGTGGGGTGGCAGCGGTCCCAGTCTCTGCTCCCTTGCTGTCCATCCCTGAGGGGATGCACTGATCCTCACTCTGCTGCACCTTTGGGGGCTTGCAGATGACTGGTGTGGCCCTGTGGCACCATTAATTTAAGATTTGTACCCCAGTTATCTCTACCCCATGGCCACCTCTCCCACCCTTTCTGGCCCGTGGAAGTAATGAGCCAGTTCCCATACTCTCCTGTAGAAAGGGGCCAGATTTTGGCATTATAAGGGATTAAAGCCTCAGTTGTGGTCATTACTCAGCATTGCGTAGATGTCTCCTGAGACTTTTAAAGAAATTCAGAGTATTCCAGGGAGACCTTATTGCAGCCTTTCGGTACTATAAGGGGGCTTGTAAGAAAGATGGGGAAACTTCTTAGTAGAGCCTGTAGGACAGGGGAATTGGTTTTAAACTAAGAGGCGTGATTCAAATTAGATATAAGGGAGAAGGTTTTACAGTGAGGGTGATAAAACACTGGCACAGGTTGCCCAGAGAGATGGTGGATACCCCATCCCTGGACATTCTCAAGGTCAGGCTGGATGGGGCTCTGAGCAGCCTGATCTTGTTGAGGTGTCCCTGCTCATGGCAGGGGGTTAGACTATGTGACCTTTCAAGGTCCCTCCAAGCCCAAACCATTCTTTGATTTGCTGGTTCTATACTCTGCCTCCTGCTACTTGGTTCCTGCAATAAGGAGCCCAAGTCAGAAAAAAATGAGCCTCTTTCTCAGCTGCCTTGATGTGCCTTCTGGCAGAGTGTGTTCAAACACTGGCTCAGAGACGTGGTGCTGTCCTCCCTTTGCTAGACCCGACTCCACATGCAACCAGCAGTGTACTAAATGTACATCTGTGTATTGTGAGTGTGTCTACAACCTGGCTGGCTGCACTTAAATAACAATTAGATTTGCTTGTTGACCATTTGGCACTTAGCAGTCTCATAATTAGTAACTGCAAACCAGTAGAGACAATGAAGGAAATCCCTAATTTTTATAGTACTGCCCTGCTTTATGACTGTCTGCACAATCATAACCTCCTGCTTGTACAAAAAAAGCAAACACTTCAGTATTTTGACAGATGTTATATATAAAAAGGAGCTCAGCTTGTGTATTAATTTGCTGTTCCTTGTGTTGTCTTTTGGGGTTTTTTCATTGAAGACATCCATGGTTGGTGTTACCTGCTTCGGATTAAATTGCTGCTACGTTTGCTTTCCCTTTTTCCATATGGTGCTGGAGGTGGAGGAGCTGGTCCCCCAGCAGGGAGCAGAGTCCCAGTGTTGCCTCCACAGCAGCAAGGCTCCTCCAGGAGTGGCAGCAGTTCACATACAAATGGGCAAGGGTCTGTTGTTCTTTCAGGTCTCCCAGTGGTTTCGGGGGAAGTTATGTAGCCACAGCAGCTGCTTACCAGGGTTTGAGAAGCCAGTGTGATTGATACCAAGCCAAAGGAGAACATGCCAATTGCTTTGCAAGGAGACATGGGGTTGCTTTAAGGGAATGTGTTTTGGGTCAGTATCTCTAGGGATGGGATAAAAAAAATCCCTGTTCTTGTGAAAATGAAAGCATTTGCAGTACGAGTTACCTGGGGACTGTGCCTGGGAAGTGCACCAGTGTTGTCACTGCTGCAGTGCAAACAAGTAGGTGCATTGTTTGGCTGGGAGCTTCCCTGGGTTCATGTTATCCTGGAAGAAGGGAGGCTGCCCTTGCTTGCTCTTCTCAGATCCTTCAGCATTCTTCTGTTTGCTTGCTCCAGCACAGAGTTTGCCCAAGGCTCAGTCCCAGCAGGAGGTGCCCAGAACATCCCAACATCAGCTCCCTCCTGGCTCCAGAGGAACCAGGCACGGGGAACACAGGGCCATGCTCCCACATTTAGGTGGTGTAACCTGCAGTTCATTTGCTTGCTTGCTGAAGCTTTTCACTTGCTTGATCACTGTTCACTTTAGATGGATTTAAAACCCCCTTTGAGAGCTGTAGCTTGGATAGACTCATTGATTTGAAGCATGAAGTCTGCCTTGCTCCTGTGTAGTAGCTGGGACTGCAACTGCTCCCCAGAGATGGGGTTCATCATTTGCACTTGGGTGTGCAAAGAATGGCAGCAGGAACATGAGCTGATCACCCAGGGCTCTTCTGTGGCTGGGGGTAAGAACCACGCACATCTGGAGGGGTTTGGCTGAGTTTCCAGCTGTTTCTCTCCACTGAGTCTGGAGCCTCTGCTAATTCCAGTTCCTCATTTAATGAAGCCAAATGCAAACAAAACTGTGGATCTCTAATTAATATTGGAGTGGGTTCTTTCTCACACATTTGTTGTTTCTTCCCTCACCACTCCCTTTTGAAATAATTTATTTTCTCTGCTTAAAACATTCCTATAGTGTTATTGCTCTCACAGTGGTGCACACTGCACTCACTAAATCAAATTTATAATGCTGGAATTAATTTAGAAGGTTTCCTCCATTTTCTCTCCATATACATTTTAAAAAAAGAAGTTCTTTAAATTAACCTGATGTAACCGGATTTGTTTTCACTTTATTAGCTTTGGAGGGGGTTCTCTTGAGGACCTCAGTGTCATTATATTATCTGAGGAGCAGATCTGCTTCAGTCTGATGGAAATTTTTAACAAGAGCAATGTTTTCCCATTTCAGAGTGAGTAAATACTTTACTGAAATCCAGGGGGCTGATGCTCTGCTGCATTACCAGTAAACATGAAGTGAAAAACAGCTGGCAGTGGAGAATACCAAGTGCTAGTGTGCCTGCTGATCTGCAGAGCTGATCTGCAGAAGGGCTCACACTCAGGTGTATTCTTGTGAGTGATTTTATCTGTCCAGAAGATTTTAGCTCGCGGCCAGCTCTGAAGCAATCTTGTTTTCCGTATTTATTGTTAGCTGGGTGTCTGACCTTCCCTCTGTGCCACTTACCAGAGGTGTGGGAGCTTGGTGACTTCATCACTGGGATGTTTAATGCCTGGGAATAGCTGCTCCCTGTCCCCTGAAGCCTCTGGCTGCAGCCCTTGTGCCCACAGCCAGCTCAGAAGGTTTGGGGCCAAGCAGGGGCTCTTTCCAAAGTGGCAGGAGCAGGCTGATTAATGCCACAGGAGGATTGTCAAACTCTCCATGCAGAGACAGACACGTGGTGGAGTGTCCTCCCCTTTGGAGACAGGCCCTGTTCCTTATTTGTGTTGCGTAAGGAAAACAGCCAAATAATACGAGCCCTGTCACAAAACTAATTTTCAACTCTTTGATTATCTAGAACCATTTTGGTGCAGATAAATATTTCTGACCCTGGTCGGCACATTATTGCTTTGACCTCTCACCCCTGGCAAACCCCTGTCTGCATCCTCCCAGGCTGGATGGCTTGAAAACTATTATCAGTGACAAGTAAAAGACTGCAGAGAAATAAACAACGGGGACCTCTGAGCTTGCCCTTGTAAACTCCGGTCAGGCATCACCCGAAAAGCACCCAGAACACAGACAGATCAATGCTCTGCACAGTCCTCTGCAGACACACTCACTTGCAGAGGCCTTTCACAAGCTATAATGCATGTTTTGATAATGTCTTAGCACTGCATTTTTTTAATGTACTTCCTTTGTTTGTTAAGGTGCCTTTCAAGCCGAGTCAGTGCTGGCTTTCCATAAAGATTCTCTGGTGCTTCCATCATATACGTTGAAAGTGGTGTGCACAGAAGCTCTTCTGTCAATATATATTTTTATGTATTATTCAGCTCCTGTTGTTTGTGTTTGCCAAGGAAGTTTGCATGCAATCTGCCAGGTTAGTTTCTTAAAAGCTTGGATGCTGAGTTTCGGTTTTCATCTAACTCTTCCCCTTTATAGGAATGATCTGTCAGGAGCAGTATATTTTTATGTTTAGTGCTGTGCAAGTCCTGGATGTCCAAATCGAAATGTGACAGGCAGGAAAAGCAAGAATGTGCATTTTTTTAGTTTAAAAGGTAAGTTCTTGAGGTAGTTTTTGTTTAGCAGTGTTGGTGTCAAAGTAGAGTACTCCGTGGTTCTGCACTGTGGTAGCTGAAATTTGAATAAGGTCCTGTTTTTTATCAGCCATCACTTGGGAATCGAGATGAGCCGTGAGGGGATCTTGTGTTTCACTGAATTAGCACCATGAAGGCAGCAGCACTGGGGTGAGAGGATTATGGTTTGAATGAACACCCAGAACTAATCTGCTTCCATGATTTGCTGGATACAGTTGGGAAGAAAGCTAATGCAGAGGGAAGCATTTTACTTTTCCCCCCATGTGTACTGGAGATCACATTGTCCTGGATGACCCCACTTTCCTCTTACACTGCTGTGTTACAAAGTGCTGAAAAAAATGAGTCTGTGGTGCTGCTGTGTTACCTTTGGGGTGTTCCTAATCCCATTGTCATGAAGGTCCTGGTGAAGCGACACGCTCGCCTTGCCTGTTTCCCTCTGCTGCTTAATGAAATCCCAAGGAAAGAGTGAAGTTAAATTTGGGTTTATAGCATCCATCTCTAAAAGGCATTTTTACTTTCGTGGTGCTGCACTGCTTTTCTGGTTACTGGGGTTAAAATCCTAGTGATACCTTTGCTGATAGCTGATTTTCACCACTTGTGAAATACCAGGGATGGATGCAATGGTTTTTTGGTGGAGGGGGATGTGTAACGGGCAGGTACGACAGGGGAACTTGGGTTCAGTTTCTCTTCTGGCAGGGGACTTGGTCTTGTGCAGTCATGTAAAGAACAGCTGAATCTGGGCTAAATCCTCACTCCTGAGGTTCCTTATGGCAAAGCACCCTGAAGATCTCTAGACAAGGTGTACTAAAGACAGCACATGGTGTAGGGAGGGGAATTCAGACCCAGAAATCTGATCCCTTGCTTTCTCTGCACTGCCCTGTAAAACAAAGAGCCCTCCCCTGCTTCACTCATAGGTACCGATGAAAGATGCTTTTAAGATTTAGGTTTTTAAAGAGTCTGTGAAGAGGGAAAATACCCAGAATTGGAAATCTGCTCTGAGGGCTTAGTGCTGACCTGACTGATGGATCCTCAAGCCCAGGTTGAGTTTTGCTCTTCCTCTTAGACAGTCTCTGCTCTAGCTCATGTGTTAATCGAGATGCTCGTGCACGTGGGCTTGGCCAGAGTCCAGAGACACAAGACAGAACCTGATGCAAGGGTTACTTCAGAGGTGGCATTTCCTTCCCTCTGTTTCAGAATTCTTTGAAATCCTGGTTTGAGGCATCAGTCTTGAGCCAGGCTGAGCAAACCTACATTTTCTTTCTACATTTCCCTTTCTCTCCATTTGACTCTTTTACTGGCTTTGCTTATAGTCCTGGTGTGCTTTCCAGGAGCTGCCATTAGTCATGTTCCCCAGAGTCCCCGTTTCCCTCCTGGCTGTGATGCATGCCATCGCCATAAGTTTTCAGTTTATTTAAAACCCTGCTGCAGCAGGTTTCCCCCCCTGCATCCCTTTCAGAACTAAAAGCACTAGGCTATTCATTATTTTCAATAAATAAGCAGTCATTTTGTTAATCCATCTTAAAAAGTATGATCACCCACAGGTGGAGTGCTTTTTTATTACTGTTATTTGATTCCTTCTCATAGATCATTTTGCAGAGCTCCATCTCTCAGTCACGTTTCCCGGCTGCCGCGGGGGATGCGGGAGGTCGCTGGCGTGGGCAGCGGTGCTCCCCAGGGCTTTGGGGTGCTCTCCCAGGGACAGGGCTCACTGGCACTGGCTTCAAGGTGGGCAAGTTTCTCTCCACCTTTCTCTGCCTCCCGAGGTGGCAGAATCCTGCTTCTTGCCTTGCCCATTGGGTTGCTCTGTCAGCAGTCAGATCCCCGAGCCAGGTTTCTTAAAACCACATTGCAGCAGCAGTTGCACGAGGCAGGGAGGAAACAATAACCTGGAGGTTCTGCCTAAATACTTGCCTAGACCAGCTTATGACAGCTAGTGCTGTCCTGGTGTTGGACTGGAGTTAGGAGGGCTTGATTCTGTGCCGTTGATCTTAATGTCATGAATACAAATGCAGCATTTACTCTGGAGTAAATCAGTAGTATTTCTGCTTCTGCCTTTAGCATTACATCACGTGTAAGTGAGATAAAGGTTGAGGCTCTTGCCGTGGTGTAATTCTGAATGGGAAAGCAGAGGATGAATTTTTAGAAATGCTTGTTCCTAGCAGAAGTTTGCACTTGGTGAATTATACTCTTAATTTCAAAGAAAAGCAAAATAAAATCACTGACATGAAAGTCCTGTCTGTACCTTAAAAAAGCACATATATGGATGTGTACACACAAACTATTGTTTAAAAAATAATAAACCTACAAAAAGCAGTTATTTAAGCTGCAGGTAACAGTTATTTGGCAGTGTCTGGGTTTTGTTTGGCTCACATTGTAAAAAGCCCCCAGCTGTGACGTTTTCCGCCCCGTGCTTCCAGTGGGGCCTCCTCCAGTCTGCTGGTGTGGGGCTGCTGGGAAAGGTTTGGTTCCAGGCAGCAACGGGAGAGACACCAGAGTGCAGGGGAGGATGTGAAACATGGTTAAAGCTCCTGGCTGGAAGGCTGTGAGAGATGAACATGGAGGTCGGAGACGGTATTTGAGTGGAGCAAAGAGTAAGGCAGGGCCAGGTGGGGGAGTACAAGGATGGGATGGCAAATCCCATCCCAGCTGGCATCAAGGACTGTCTGTACTCAGACACGAGAGAACCACGCAGACACCGTTCTGTCAGGATAGGAGCCAGGGCCAAAAGAGAGGCTGAAGAAGGGCCAAAGAAGGGGAAAAGGCCAAAAAGGCAAAAAAATGGGGCAAAAAAAGGGGGCCCAGCTCTTTATTCAGTCAGTTACATATCTTTTTAGAGACAACCATGGATTGGAGGATGGGGTTACCACCTCTCAATGACACTGGTCAGACCAAAAGTCTATCATTATTCTCCGCCTTACAAAAAGAATGATAATCATAAAGACCGGTAGATAAACATGGCCTTATGTTTACAGAAAATTCGTGAGAAACTCTATTACAGGAATGAAAACACAGAAAGACTGCAAAACTCAGGGAGACAAAGGACCAGCGGAGGGAGCCGTGCCCGGGGGCAAGACAGACCTCCAGAGATGGTCTCGGGAGCTGGGGGCTGATTCACACTGGCACTGCTGTGGTTTGCATCCTGCGGAGGCCAAAGGGATAGGAAAGGCATTTATGTGTTTGTTTGAAATTAGTTTGCCATTTTTGAGTTTGGTAGCCCTGAGCTGGTTCTGTGGAGATGGCATTACTGAGCGCATGTGTGCTGAGCATATGCGAGAGGGGAATTGAATTGCTTGGAGAGAAGTTTGTCAGCTCTAGGTGCAGCAAAGAGATGAGAAAAGGCAGACGTTTTGGGACTGTTTCTGCTAATTTTATGGGAAAGAGTAAGATGCATTGAATTATGCTGGGAGGGGGGATGTGATACGTGAGGCACTAAGGTGATGCCTCTTCTTATGGTAAAGAGCAGCTTATAAAAGCAAGGGCAGAAATGGGAACAGATGGTGTGATTTTTCTTGGGGGAAGGTACTTACTGGTTCTTTAAGTTTGTTTTTAAGAGGTGACTAAAGAAGGCAAGACCGCTAGTGGAGAAAAAACTGAGAAACAATCTCGCCAACAAAGCATTGCAGACATTGCAACATTTCCATTGTTTTCTCAAACAACAAACCCAGAAGGTCGGATTGCAGGATGAGCGTCCCTTCTCTTCCCTGACCCTCGCACCACTCCTGCCTTTCCCGGGAGCACATCTCCTTGCAGAGGGGGAGCCTCTCCTGGCTAACCCTGCTGCCTGTGCCTGCTCCGGGGCAGTGGGTGCAGGAGGTGACACAGGCTGTTGTCACTCCCAGGCACTGCCGGTGCTCACCTGCACTTGTTTTGTTTTCCCACTGAAGCCCTCAATCCATGATGGTGAGTGCTTCCCATCAGCTCTTCAGGGACCCTTCAGGAGAGAGAGGCAGCCCCAACCAACCCGAGGAGATGAAGGACACGTGCCAGCTGGAGCAGGGAGGGTTTGCTGGGGAGCATCATGATTTTCACATTTATTTTGCCAGGCTAGTAACATTATCCTGCATTTGTCACAGCTCTTTCTAGAACTCTGATCTTTTTGTCTGTATTTAAAGATCTTTCTATTCTCTGTTTAACAACAGGAGGTTTTAGGTTTAAATGGCACAATAGTGTATGTAATTTATATATACAAAAAAGATAAATTGCTGCTTCTCGAGACACAAAACGCAAGCATTGCTTTGTTGGCTGAATTAACTTTTGTGCTATGTCAGGCGTGGAAGGTATTGTTAGAGATATGATTTTAGTATATAGCAGTACTAAATATTTTATCTTGTTGGCAAGCGGTGTTGTTGCAGAAGGTTTAAACTTCAAAGTGAGCTTTGCTAAAATACCTTTAAAATAAAAGGAAAAAAAGGTGGAGAGGGAGATGTAAGAGTGACTTGATTTGTGCTGGAATGATTTCACAGAAGGATTGTTATCCACTGAGACACAAGGCTTCTATTTGACCTCCTGCTGACTTCCCTAAACAGTGTTTGTAGGATGTTTAAACACTTAAAAAAAAAAAAAAAGCAAAGCTGCTCTGCCGGGTTCACATCTCTTTTTTTCTAAGTGACACACAGAGAAGGTATTTAGCACTTACAAAGAGCTCGTTGGCGAGCTCTCAGTTCGAGGGATGCAGAGGCGACCCAGGCGCTCTATTTTAATTTCATTTTGGTGCTGGGTCTCCCTTTCTGCTCAGACTCTGCACAGGATCAGCCCCGTAGTCTGGTGTCACCACCAGGAACATCAGCCCCGTGGTGCCGGGCAGGAGGTGCTGCTGTGTGACAGCTTCACCTCCCAGGGTTCTGTGGCACCTGCTGGGCCATCCCCCTGGGGTTCTGTGGTACCTGCTGGGCCATCCCCCTGGGGTTCTGTG
>VZRQ01005257.1:471831-549290 GCA_013397975.1 Machaerirhynchus nigripectus | reverse complement strand
GGGGTTCTGTGGTACCTGCTGGGCCATCACCTTGGGGTTCTGTGGTGCCTGCTGGGCCATCACCTTGGGGTTCTGTGGTACCTGCTGGGCCATCACCCTGGGGTTCTGTGGTGCCTGCTGGGCCTTCACCTTGGGGTTCTGTGGCGCCTGCTGGGCCTTCACCCTGGGGTTCTGTGGTACCTGCTGGGCCATCACCCCGGGGTTCTGTGGTGCCTGCTGGGCTATCACCCCGGGGTTCTGTGGCACCTACTGGGCCATCACCTTGGGGTTCTGCGGCACCTGCTGGGCTATCACCTCAGCAGGAGCCCCAGCTCCCCTGCCTGCTGCACCAGGAGCTGCTACACCATGCGTTCCAGCAGCCAGCGTGTGATTCGTGAGCTATTTTGGGACCTTTCTGGCAGAAAAGTGCAATATCATCGTTGAAGAGACTGCTGCGGGATAAACTGTGACTAAGATCTGAGCTGGCAAACTGTGCCGAGAGCTCCCAGGCGCGGGGATCTGCAGTGGGGTGTCGGCACAGGGAGGCTCAGCCCCTCGTGTCACCCTGCAGGAGGAGTTAACCGGGCTGACAAATTCACAGGCTCTGAGCCCTGGCCAAGGGGCAGCTCCGTGCTGCCCTCCCCCAGGTACCGTAGTACCCTGGGCTCTCAGAGGGCTGCGTTTCACACACCAGTTTCCAAATTTTGCCCAGTAACAGTGAGCAAGTTCATTTTAAGAGAGTTATTCATGTGCCTGAAGCTGTTCCCATTTGTTTCACCTCCTCCCTGTCTTTTCCTTGTGCTCCCCACATTCCATCATCCTCTTGTGCTGCCTTGCTGAGCTGGCATTTTTAATGAGCGGCCGGAAATCTAACGTGGACTGAGGCTCCATCTTCTACTGTGGAGGTGTCCAGGTCTTGCTGTCTTCAGGTCATCCATGACTAAATGCTGCAGGACAGGGCGGGTCAGGTGTGGGATGAGTGTGGAGCACAGGCTGTGTGCCCACATTTCCTTCCTGCAGTGGTCGGAGCACCTTTCCTGTGGGAAGTACCGGGAGACATCAGTGAGGAGCAGTGTGACTCAGAAATTGTAGATCAAGGTGAGCCCAAGGGTGGCCCATAAACGAATTTCTGGGTTAAGCAGATAATGCCAGTGGTTGGTGCACAGATTTATTGTCACTTTTGCAGTTCTGAAGCACTGGGAGAAAGGAATCTTTCCTGTTCATCACCTTGAGGGTACATCGAGGGTCGTGGTGGCCAGTGGGTGGTCGGTGGTGCACTCCTCTTCTGCCCTCCTGTCTTTCATGCACTTTTCAAGACATGCACACACATGATTCCCTTCCTCCCGCTTGTCCTGATGTGACTGAATTTGGCACACTGGTCCCCTGGGAACAGTGCTAGTTTTTAAGCTCTAACAGGCTCCCTGTTGTCACCGTTTGGGACATCTCAGCAGCAGAGATGGGAAGTGACCTTAGGCAGGGAAGAAGGAAACAGTGCACAGTTTAACCCGGGGCAGCTGTGCCTCCTGCTGTGTCACTGTGGATTTAGGAGCTGGTGCAGACCCCAGTGGTGTTAATGGAAGGACCCTCATTGGCTGCCCAGGGGCAACTGGGGCCCTCTGAAGGGAGATGCTGGTGGTGTGTTGGGAACTAGAATCTCCTCTAGTAGAAACTAGAGGCCACCTCCCATAATTGTCATACATGATCTCAGAGTGACATGAGTTGTGTTATCTGGGTTTTAAGCCCATTTTTCATTTTTGACACGTCCCTGAGAGAGATCAGGCTCTTCACAGGGTGGTTAGAGCTGCAGGTAGAGGAGTTCAGCTCTGCAGGGCCTTTTCCCATGGCTTTTACATTGCAAGGTTGAGTGGCTGCATCCAGCAGTGATGGTCCGGAGCATTACTGGAAGTAACATGACTGCGTAACTCAAACATAAGTGCTAAAAGGTAAAAAATTTTGGCATAGATTAAATATTCAACAAAGAGGCTGAGCTCCGCTTGCTTTGGCAAACAAGTACATCCCCAAATGGATCAAACAAGTTGTAATGCAGAACAAATTGGAATAGTAGAGGACTTGTCTCAGATGCTTAAAATCATA
The DNA here is from genome assembly GCA_013397975.1 of Machaerirhynchus nigripectus. NCBI lineage: Eukaryota > Metazoa > Chordata > Aves > Passeriformes > Dicruridae > Machaerirhynchus > Machaerirhynchus nigripectus. The sequence continues at coordinate 547,217 of VZRQ01005257.1, read as the reverse complement.
TTTTATCCCCTGCCTTTATATTACCATCTATTCAAGCAAAAACATCTTTTGAAATACCAGTGGAAAAAAAAGCTGAGTGCATGTTGTTCATTCCTTCGTGCTGTGGCACAGTGTTATATTTCTGTCTTGTGCTCTTTTCCAACCTTGGAACAACCAAAAAGATAGCAGGCTAATGTGCTCTACTCAATTGCCGTCTCTTTTCCCCCCAAAGGTTTGCAAAAATTATTTTAAATTAAGCAGGGTACAAAGTTCTTCTAATTTCTAGCACGCAGAATTCATTTTCAATTCCTCTATCAAAGCAAAATGACAAATACAAAATGCAAGTGAAACCAGATGGACTAACTATATTAGGAGCGCTGCATGCATATTTTGTGTCACTTATTAGCATTCATTAAGTCAAACATGGGGAGAAATAAGCTTTGCCTACATGTATTAAACCAATAAGGCTGGCAAGGATCCAAGCCTGCTCTCGTGGATTAATTGTTTTATAACTGCTTTAATTAAAATTGTTCAGTATATGATTAACCTAAAAGTTTTAATTTCCACAAAATTGTTGAACAAACGAGACATTAATATTTTACATTAACCGTGGAGAGTGTGCTGTGGTTCTCCGAGTAGCTCACTGTAAACTTGAGGCGAGTGGCCTTGTGGGGGGGTGGTCCCAGGTACCTCCGTTTGGGTGAGAGGCTCATAATTGGGCAGCATGTTCCAGGGGGTTCCACACCTCCCTCCATTGTGAGGACAGGGCAGGACGGAACACTCCTGGTCCTCTGCTTCCACTGAGGGCCAGCGTTGTGGGTTGTCCCCCAGGGAGTGCAGCGGAGAGGCAGGAGGGATGGGGTTGTGCCGGGGTGCCTCTCCTGCCTTGGCTGTGCCAGAGAAGCACAGGGGCCTTACAAGCCCAGGTCTGCTGCGCTCTGAGCTGCCCCTGGATCAGGGATGGACACAGTGAAGAGGTGATGGATGCAGTGAAGAGGGGATGGACAGAGTGAGGAGATGACAGACACAGTGACACAGTGAAGGAGCGGTGGCTGCACAGCAGCTGCAGCCAGGAGGTACCAAAGGCGTGGGCACCTTTACTGTGCTGGTCACCCTGTTACCGGGGTCTCCTGCAGCCTCTCTTCCCTCTTTTCTAATCAGGGATGATGCCTGGTTGCTGTGGACTGATAATTACGAGCTTTTGCCTCTATCTAATCACCCAGTTTTTCTTACAGGCTGACTGGGATGTTTTTGCAAAAGGGGCATCAAATGCTGCAAGCAGAATGGAGGTTTGGGGCCAGCTGCTGTGGGCACCTCCTAAAGCTGAGCCGTGTTCACCTCCTCAGTGTTCACCCCACGATGGCTCTCCTGCAAAGCTAGAAGCTGTTAAATCTCCAAAGTGCCAGACTCCTGTGGGGATGGAGCACTTGGAGCCGTTTGGTCTAGGCAGAAGAAAAGCTGCTTACCTGTGCTGGTGCCTGATGGGGGTCAGGTCACCCCCAACAAGGAAACCTGCCATGGGATTTTTGGAAATGCGAGATGTCATGAACTGTGGTTTTCCTTTGTCTTATCAGGAAATCTGAAATTCCCATGTTTATGTTTTGCCATGCCTTTCTGGGGTGTTTTATCAGCAGAGAAGTGGGGCAAGGGGTGCAAGGAGCCGTGTCTTGCAGGGTTGGGATGTGCTGGGGAGATCTGCAGCTCGCTCTGCGGAGGCCTGGCCTCCTCCCCCGGCTGTCTGATGAGGCATTCTGACTTCAGGGTGTGGATGTGATCACGTCCTGATAGTTTACCTGTTTTACTGGAAGTATTTTGACTTGTGATTGCAGGCAGACGTGTGTGCTGGCTGAAATGACTGCAGAGCTGGGTTGCACCTTGGTGTCCTCCTTTCAAAAACCAGCCAAGTCATGATCTAAGCTCACGGCCCTGTTTGAGTCATGACAAAAGTGTCACTTAAGTGGGACTGAGAGTTCATACCTAAATTTACCTCCTTAGGGACCTACTTTTGAGGTGGCTGGTGTTGCCAGTGCAGGAAATGTGGTGTCAGGCCTCCAATCTGTGGGGTTTCTGTGGGGAAAGAGGCTGTTTGCCTGATGTGGGAGAGCTGCTTGGGTTCTTGGTGGTACCTCGTGTATTTTGCTGGTGCTCCTTTATGAAGTGGCGTTGGGAAAAATAGTCTTTATGTTGATGGCCTCCATGGTCACACGGTATGCCAAAAAATAGACTTAAGTGAAGTGCTGGCTGTGCAAGGTCTAAAACCTCAGCTGAGTTTCCTGGAAATGTTGTGCACCACCATGAAATCTGCTGCTGCGTCCTCTTGGAAGTACTTGTGTTCAAATGCACTTACCTCCAGTTCAGCACTGTTATTTGGGCTTTGAATGTGCCATAAAGTATTTTGCTTTCTGATTCTCATCGCACGTCTTTGTGCTTGCCAAAGCGGAGCATGAGGAGTGTCTGCCATCGCTTCGGAATTTGGGAATTTCTCCTGGTGGGAGGGCGGCTGCAGAGGGCTGCCCCTGTTTGCCTTCAGCACCTACTCCTGGCACTGCTATTAAAACTTCTTATAGCTTAGAGTTACCAAGATTGTGGTACTTTGAGCAGCTGGTCACGGTTTGCTGGGTTTCAGAGAGGGCAAGGAAATCCTCCTAGTGTTCGTAATGAATTTATAAATGCTCCTTATGTCTAGATTAGGTGGAGTCGGGGCAGAATCATTCATGTTCATTTGGGTTTCAGTTTTAGGATATTTGCTTAAGCTTGCAACGTTGAGGAAATGAAAAATTGAGGGATTTTCAAGAGAGTCTGTGAAGGTTATCGAACTCAAATGGAGATGGATTTTGATTCCTGTAGCTTCCTGGAAAAACATAAGGAGGGTGCGTACACATGCACACACACAAACATGTGCTGTGTGCTGCTCTATGTAAATACAGCAGCTTCTCTTTCTGTCACATCCGGTGGGAGATTTTGTGTAGCTGAATCATGTAATACAGAATTGTAAAGATAACGAGCAGAGTTTTCCATGGCAGTGCTGGGAGTTGGCTGTTGTTCCCTGCTGCTGCACGCACCAGGCACTGCTGGAAATTGGGCCACAGCTCTCGCTTGCTAAAGCCTGAGTTTAGTGCCTTTGGGCCCTGGATCAATCTGGTAAAAGTCGATTTGAGAAGCTAGCTCTGAGGTATTTGCATGTGAAAATGTTGCAGTAATCGACCTTTCAGGGTGCACATGGGGGATTCGAGGACATTTGCCAGCCCCACACGGGTCCAGCTCTGCCTTCCTGCCCTGTCTCTGGGGGAGATGAGGATGCAAATCCTGATGTCCTAGCTCCTAAATCCTTGTGTAAGGCTGCTGTGGAACACTGTTCTCTGGAGTCTCCACCTGTTTTAGGCTGTGGGAAATGCCCAGCAGCAGCCTCAGGCTGGGAGTGCTGTACCAGTGATGCCACCCTTGGGAACCAGGCAGGGCTTCTGTGCTTTGAAAGATGAAAATCACTTGCCTGTAGCCCCACCTTGTCACAGAAGGAGCCAAAGCAATGAATAGGTGTAATAAGTGCTGATTTCGGTCGGGGTGAGCTCTGAATGCACCAGGATTTCTGTAGGGGCTGAAGCCAGGTATGAAGCCATGGTGGGAGATGCTGGACAAATCACTGGGAAATGCAGCATTAGCCTTGCATGAGGCAGGTGGCCTCAATGCATTGTCGGGGGCTGTCCCCTCAAGGAACAACTTGTGTGTTGGGTCCTGCACTGTGGTAGCTGTGAGTGCTGCTCCACTGTCCAGAGAGGAGGATCAAAGTGCTAATTCCTGCTGCCAGAGCCAGTTTCTCTGGGGACATCCATTGGCATTCCCTCGGTTGCTAATTTGGATGCTAGTTAGGGTTGAAGGGATTTACTCCGCTCTCAAGGCTACAAGGCATTGAGAAATTTCCTTTGCAAAGCGTTGCCCAGCTCGAAGAGCTACCCCGAGGGGACTCCCGTGTCTGTGGGTGGGTGACTGCAGTGGGTTTGTGCCTTCCCTCTCAACTGGGGGGTTTGTGTTTTCCTGCTCCTCTGGTGAGAGGAAAAGAGTGAGTCAGGGCTGCAGAAAGCTGCATTTGTGATGCCTGGAGATGCACTTTGCAATGGTCAGAGTGGCCATCCCTGCCTCTGGAGACCAGTGGGATGCTGCCAGGCTCCCTCCCTCCGCCACTGCCACCTTCCCGTGCAGGATCTGTCCAAAGCTCCCAGCACACTCGACGATTTGTGGAGTCCTCGAGATGATGAAAAGCAAGTAACAGGAGTATCAGAGCATTGTGTTCTATACAGCAAGAGATGTTTTAAGTACCTCTGTGGAGATTCTCAACCTGCTTTTCATGTACAAGGGAAAGGCCTCTGCTGCTTTCCTGTTATGCCCTTTCCCTTCTGTTGCTGTAAGGAGAGGTAACTGCAGTCTGTGGTGAGGAAACTGGTGCAAACCCAGTGCATTGTTGTGTTTTTTGGTTTTAAAAGCATCTTTTCAGATTTGAAACCAACACTTCTCATTAATGCACAACTTAACCTCTGCTGCTCCCATCTGAGATGACAGTGCCTGTGCTGAGAGAGCTGGAGTGGGCTCTCCAGGCTGTACTCCATGGTACCGTGGGGGGGTTTAGCACAGCACAGGCTTCCTGGCTGCAGGTGGCTGTGGGTGTGCAGGGACTGAAACCAGCTGCTCTGGAGAGCTGCGTTTGGTAGGGAATGCTTGTTGGTGTTTCATGAAACTTACCTGAGGTGTGTCCCACGGCACATCCCTCTGTGTGAGGGCACTGGAAGGTGGCAGAGCCCTGGGCCAGTTCGGTAAAGATGCTGAGGTACTTGTGCCTTTGTGACTGATCTGCCCCGGCAGCAGAGCCCAGCAGAGCAGGGTCACAGCAAGGAGGAGGTGACCTGGTGAGCTGCACAGGTCGTGCCACCCTCAGGTGTCCTTTGGGAAATACACTCAAGCAGATCCCTCCTGCTGGTTCACCAGACCTCTCTGTAGGAACTGGAGAGGGAAGAAGGAGCGTTACTGTTCTTTGTTAGGACTCATTTTGGGACCTATTTATGACTGCTCTGATGAATCATCTAAGAAAATAAAGCTTCAAGAGAAAAGACTGTCCAGCTTTCTTCCTCCTGAGCATGAGTCTAACTTCGCATGTTTACACAGTTTCTGCTCCCATCCTGGCTTTACTGGGAAGCCCAGGTGGAATGATGAACATGCCAGTTTATTGAGAATTCTCCTTCCTGATGGCCATGGTTTGTACTTTGTTTTTAATGTGGTACAGCCAGCTAATTCATTGGTAGCCTTTGCTTCAAGATTGTTGACATTATCCTCTGACAATATATAATGTGTGGTTAATCCTGTTTCCTGCAATCAATATGGTAATAGTAATTAAGTATCTGAATTATGAAATACTTATGTTGTTTATTTTCAAAATCACACAAACTTCCTGCAATTAGATACATAAAGCTAAATTATTTAATATCAGGAACTGAATCCAAGTCATCTGCACACTAAAAAGCCTTGTTTATATCAGGATAGGGTTTATAACTGTTGTACTTTTTGTGAGTTTTCATTAATTGATACATTTCCCAGTGATTTTTCAGGTAGCCTTTTAACATCAAAAATTTAGAAATATGATGGGCCAGCTCTTCCAGTTGTGGAACTGGAATTCAGACCAGCCCATACAGGCCAGGTCTTTGGCCTGTGGGCACTTTTTCTGTGGCAAATTAGAGGTTTTCTATCTCTGTATCCTGAAGGCTTTATCTTCTCTTGTGGGCTGGGAGCTGATGTCTGCTCCTGTAGCCTCCTGCTCCTCCTGCCCACAGGCTGCTGGAGCCATGAGCGCCCTGGTGGGCCCAGCAGAGGGATGGGGCTGAAATCCAGGGTGTGAAACCTGAGCCCACTCAAACCTCGTTGGACCAGGTGATTGTATGTCTTGAACTGCTGCTCTGCAGACACTGGTGGCGTGTCCTGAGCACGCCACTGCCCCAGGGAGCTGTAGGGTCCTCTTCCCCCTCTATCCCTACTCAGGGAATGCACAGAAGATGCTCTAGCTGTTTCAGTATTATCCATCCTGTGAACCACACGTCTGCTGACCTCACTTTGCCAGCAGATTATCAGGAGTAGCTGGGGACTCCTCTCTGACTTTCACCCAGATGGGCTGTACATCCATTCCGAGCCCTCTTCCCAGGGATGCAGAGCATGCTGCATTTTCCACCCTGGTGGTGGTTTTGGTTCCTGAGTTCTTGCTTATCTTTATTCAGCCCAAGCTCCGTTATTCAGTTCATTTTGTCCCTGACAGGTTTTCATTTCCTTTATAAATATATAGCATTTTCGTTGGCCTCTTGGCTGTGAAAAGGATTTAATACATTGCTTTCTCCACACTTGCTCTTTTTTTGTTACTATCAAAGGCTATTCTTTCTTTTCCCCGTCCCTTGAATAATCACTGGGGACGGTAAGGGAGTCTACATGGCTGCACGCTTGCAATACATGGTAATAAATATTAAGCTCCTTATGAATTGTAGCAACCTGTGTTTTGATTTAAGTTTTAGCAATTGGAGATGGCTTTTGACTTGTAGACAGAATGTTATGTGGTGAATTTCCAAAGATCTGCCTACTGAATACACATCTGCTTGTACGTACAGGCATTTATGCACTGTTCCTCACTTTGCAATGCAAATGTGTGATCTGCAAGTCCAATACAGGTTCTTCTGTGTGCAGGACGTGTGAGGCAGGATCTGAGCTCGGGCTCTGAATTCCAATCCCGTTCTTGCCCTTATTTCTGTGACCAGAGGCAACAGTTGCTTAAAGTCCTCCATACCTCAGCATAACACTCAGCAAAACAGGGGTGACAATGCCAGTGGCACCATGCAGTGCTGTATGGAGCTGAGGAGAGAGGCTGGAACCACTCCTGACGCTCCGAGGAGTGCCTTTCCTTATGGAAATGTGGTACCTTTCCTTCCAGGTGAGGTATCCCCCGAGTCAGTGTGGGAGAGAGAGATGCAGGCGTTCATCCCGAACCAGTTCATTTCCAAAAGGATGCTGGCTTGGGTTCAGCCCCAGATACAGACCTTGTGATAACAAACAGGGCACTGAAAGCCAGCAGGAGAAGTTTCCATCACTTTTGAAAGCTGGAATGGAAATATGGAACACTGAACAAATACATAACGCCTGGCATGGTGTTGGCAGCCTGGTGGTGCCTCGGCTTCCCAGGAAACCCCACTGTCCCACCCAAGGGACCTGCCAGAAAGGAGTAAAGAGAGAAGCAGCAGGCAAATGTAACTCAACTTTTCATTGGCTTTAGTATTTTGAGGTACACTTGATAGAAAAGGAAGGGACTTCTGTTTGCATGTGCCATGATTTATATTTTAAGGTGAACTGCATCTCTGTTGTACTAGAAGATAAATGTGCTCTATATTCAGCTGCTGTTATCTATTACTTTTCTCTCTCTAGCTCATGCAGAGGAAACTTCAATGTGGCCAAGCTGGGAGCTGTCTTTCTGAGGGATTTGTGGCATGGACCCATGTGTCCCAGAAGTCCCACAGCCATTATTGTATTTCCATTTTCCTGCAACGTTCAGCATTTTTTTCATGTCACCTTCCTTGGAGTGTTCCTCTTACTATTTTCTCTGCTGGTTTAAACAGTCCATAGCATCTGTTCTTAATTTTATAAAACTATGAAATTCCATTCCTGGATCTGTTTGAAGCACAGGAATCAAACACACACACACACACACACACATCCCCTATGGAGCAAAGCATCTTTTTGCCATTAAAATATATTATACCTAATATATACTTGGGGAAAAAAATCAGTATCACGTTTATATTGTGAACTGGAGAGCAGATAGAGGTGTGTCACCCAGCCCATTCTCTGGAAAGGTTTGCCTGGATTTAATTGGGAGCTGTGTCCCACCAGTTGGGGAAGTGGTGTTGGGCAGTCATGCTGGGAGCAGGCAGGTGAGTGTGAGGGGTCAGGATGGTCCAAAAGGGCTGTCCAGCCCTGGCACAGCTGCCCAGGGCAGTGGTGGAGTCCTCATGCCCGGAGAGATTTAAGAGATGTGTAGGTGTGGCACTTGTGGACGTGGCTTAGGGGTGGCCTTGGCAGTGCTGGGGGAGCAGTTGGACTCAGTGTTCTCAAAGGGCTTTTCCAGCCTAAGTGTTTCTGTGTCTCTGTGGTGGCACAGCCAGAGCGGCACTGCCAAGCTGCGGGGCTGTGCCCCAGGCTGGCACCATGTCCCTGTGGGTAATTAGTGCCACTGGTGTTATGGCATTTCTGCGTGAGGAGGGTGTGAGATGCGGGAGCTCTCAGTGTCTGCTGGAGTGCCAGGTCTCTGTGCAGGGCTCACAGAAATGGATCAGAATGGCCTCACACAGAGCCATCACTGTCTCTGAGCACTTGAGGATGTGGGCGTAGAGGAGCAGAAAAGGTGATGAGTGAGAGTTAGACAGTGGAGAAGAGAGCTTGGCTCTCATGATGTGGAGGGCGAGTTGAAAATGATTTTTGCGGTCTGCCAGCAAAATCTGGATCCATTGCAGGATCTGAACCTGGACAGCAGGAGAGCAGATGTCTGCACAGGGTCTGAGCACAGCTGTGACTCAGGGCTGAGTGACTTGGGATGATAGATGGTCACTGCTCAAAGGGTAACTGGCTGGTGCAGCCAGGGACCTTTGCTGGGTCAGTTACGTCCTAGGAGGCCTGGGAAATACCAAGGTGCCCTTTCAAAGCATCCTTAGATGGTTGGCTCTTTCTCTGACTTGATTTGTGCTGAGAGCAGGAACCAGTGCAGCAGGGTTTGATTTCCTTTGAGATGCCAGGTTTGGTACTTTGCTCTTGCAGTGACTTTGGCTGGCTTCAGATCAGCCCCTCTCTGACTGTGGGAAGGGCACATGTGGCAGGAGAATGAGTTGCAGCCGTATCACCCTGTGGCCTGCATGAGTTGCGTTTCCCTCTCTGCTTCTGTTCAGCCAGGACTGGTGGCATCAAGACTACCTGTGCAGTGACAGAAAGCCTGTGCATGGTCTGAGAGGCAGATCTGCTGCTTGAGCTGCCTTCACACTTGTGCTGTTTGAAAAGGAGCAGCTCAACACACACTGGGTTTACTGGAAGATTTGGCTTGCAATTGGGTGTCTGATTAAAACACTGAACTTCACTTGCGTTCCTGCCATTATATTTCAGACCCATCACCCAGCTGAGGTTGGGACTCTGGAGCAGGAGGAACACAGTTCTTAGAGGCAGATGATTCTCAGTCCCTTCTCTTTGGAGTTTTATCTGAGATTTCCATGTAGCATCCCGTGTCAGGGCTGCCTGAGCATCAGCAGATGTTTTACCTTTTATATATATGATGAGATTTTTCATCTGGTGATCTCAATTAATTAAGCCTTGTAGTACTACTTTGAGTTACATGAAAGCTGGCTGGATACCCTTGCTGCTCTTGCTCCCACATGATGTTAAACTGCTGAAGCAGTAGGTAACTGACTGAAACCAGATTAAAGCTCTATTATTCACACGGATGTTAATCATGAGCAGGGATTCTTCGCACACTGCAAAACTCCACATATCTCGCTGGGCTTTGAAGGAAGAGCAAGGCTAAAAATAAAGGGTATGAGTGATTACCATGTCCTCCTTCAGGGAGTGGGTTAGCTGTGTTTTTGAAGAACTGGAATGAGCACTGGAGATGTTCATAGAGAACTCATCTTGGTTTTCAGCACTCTGTCCCTGAGCATGGAGTTTGGATGGGGGTGTCTCTTATGCAAATGCAGATCTTGGGTCAGAAACTGATCTTGATAAATGGGCTAGAAAAAGTGGTAGCTTCAAAACCTGAAATAATTGGGTATTCATAGCCCAGTCTGCAGTGTGTTGGTGCTCTCAGTTTGCTTCTGTAGTGCCCTTGTGCATCTGATTCTCATGAAGCACATGAGTAGTACGACTGGTTTCTTTAGGAATATTGCTTGGGCAGAAGGCATTCTTGCAGCTTGCGTCATCTTTAGGAATGGAGCCCTTCCAAACAGATTTGCTATAATAGGATGCACTGGAGAGAACATAAACACAAGAAAATAATGGCAGGAAATACTCTCGCTTAGAAAAAATACTCAGACACGTCATTTATGTCATAGTTTTCCTGTGAGAAATCTGCCTAGTAATAAAACCTTTAAAAGTGCCCCAAACCTGAGGCCAAAAGCCACTTCATTCTGAATTGTTTTCTACCTCCTGTAAATGTATTGAGCTACAGTTGTTGCTGTGGGTACTTCACAGAAATACTAATGCAAGTACTGGAGAGAAGAGGCCAACCACCAGAAAAAGTTGGAACCCGTGATCCTTTCTTATCAGTGGCTTCTGTTAGTATGGATTTCCACCCTCATTTAGTGCTTATGAGCTAATATAGGACTTCTGTGTTGAAATGCTGGTGGCTGGGTTGAGTTTCTTGTTTGACTTGTCCAGCAGTGGATAGAAATGCTGGAGTGATTCTTTCCTCCCACATGACAAATCTGAAGCCCGTGTTTGCCTGTTGCTGGGCTGTAGGAAGGTGGGTTTGGCTGTCCTCCACAGCTGCACACATACTTGCTTCTCAAACTGTGTTTCTTGCAGCTCCTCCTGTGCTGTCAGTAACTTGCAAGTAGAATCCTACCAAGCTGGTTCTGGTGCTGCTGTGTGGATTTGGGCCCTTGCAGAGGTGCCATGGGAGCAGCGTGGGGTGTGTGTCACTGTCACTGCTCCCGCTGTGCTGAGTTCATGCCATTAGGTAAAATGCTGTCTTGGGAGGTTGCTGGGTGTTGTGCTGTATGTGATGTGTTGTTGATAGGCTCAGAACTTCCTATTTTGTCTCCTAAGGAAATAATTTCCTGGCTCTCTGAGGAGTTTATGTGGGTCTTCATTCCCACGAGACCTTCCTGTCCCGGTGTGTTCAGCACGTAATGGCCTCGGTGTATCTGAGACGTGAAGGGCCCAGTGACCTCTCAGTGTGGGGAACTTTTGATGCTTCCCAGGTTCTGGCTATGATGCTGCCCTCTGGGGAGGTGACCGTCCCTGCTGCCCACTGCTGTTGTGTCTGGCATATCCAGAGGGGCAGCGCAGATTTCTCGAGGGTGCTAAATTTAGTTGGAGAACAGCAGTCCAAGGTTTGGCCATGCAGTTCTGAGAGCCCGCTTTGATTTGAACCTGGTAACTCCATTCAGGACAGATCCTTTAGAGCTCCAGGAGACTGGCTGTAGGCTCTTCTTCACCTGGCTCACTAGCATTACGTCTGTCCTCAAGACTCTCTTCACAGGACAGATCACTGCTTCATCTGAGGGTGCTGGGGAATGGTATATATTAGGATGTATGGGTTATTCTGCTCTCCAGATTAATTAGTTTTGCTTTGCCACCCGTGTGCAACACGTGGAGAGGTTGCACTGGAAGAGTTTCAGTAAAAGCCAGTCCTGCAGAAGTCCTGGTTCTCTTGGATGTCCTTTGTTGTTGTGTTGTAGGGTTTAAGTTTGTTTAATTAATAGCTGGAAGGAGGAAATCTTCTCTTTCTCAGAGCAGCAAGGACAGATCTTACAATCTCAGTGGTCAAGAATGAAGCAAACTGCCAACAATACTCCAGTCTCTTTGAAATGTGATTATGTGGTTCAAGCCTAGCCCTGTGAAGTGTAATAAAAAGCAGCAGGAGACTATAGCAAGGCTGAAATATCATGCTGCTGCCTGCTTTTACCAGTTCATACTGCCTTTTGAAGAGTTGTTGTCTTGGCAAGAGGTTGGCCAGCAGCCTGAGTGAGGCAGAGCCAAAGCAAGGAGAGGTCTGGGGTCCTAGAAATAGTTACACCTTTCAAACAGCTGTCCTTGGAGTACAGGAAATATCTAACCTGAATTGATCATGATGAGAACAGAGAATTGGTGTGGAAAGGTGAAAATCTTGTGTATTTACAGTTTATTTTCAAACTCCAGATGTGTGGATATGTTGTCTACTTCAGCGAGCCATTTGGCAAGTGAGCAGCACAGAGGGCTGCGGGGTCAAACTGAGCACTGGCAGGGGTGATATCCAGGCACTTTATATAGTCAGGGGATTTGCTTGTGGTTCCAGGGATCCTTAATCCAAACTAAGGCTAATCCAAACTAAAAGATGGGTCAGTGTGCTGGCACTTGCATAGTTCAGTGGTCTGGGAGCACGAGGGCTGAGAGGACCAACCTTCTCTGGGTCCAGGTGGCCCCACGAGGTGCTGGATTAGCTGCAGCCAAGTCATTGCTACAGAGAGCCAGGGAAGGTATTTGGCAAGTCACTGTTCCTTGGTCTGCCATCTCTCTTGTGGCCTCTTTCCTCCAGGGTTGTTTTTGTGTGTCTGCAGCCTCCGTGCATTGTGTTGCTGAAGTTTCTCTCCTCCCACACTGCTGCCTTGCCCCTCCTTTCCTCATCCCGAGATCCCAACCTGCCTCTTGGAGACCATCATCACATTTAGCTCCCAGTATGTTTCACAGACCTGTTGCAACTCCAGTTTACACAGATGAGGTTTGGCATAACAGAAGCATACATCATCCCTTTCCTGATGGTAACTGGGGAGAGCAGAGGGTATTTCCCCAGCTCCTTCCCTGCAGCCACTGGAGTTACAGCACTGGAGGGGTCTCCCCTGCGAGCAGCTGAGGGTGAGACTGTGATGGATTGGATTGACTCTGCCTTCTGTTAGCACCAGCACTGCCTTTCATGCCCTATTGCTATTTGTGTTTTTTGATGAATGATTAATTAGAAAAATAATCATTTGTAAATTGTGAGTGAACCAGACGTTTGGCCTTTCCTGTAGGGAAATTGAGGCTCGAAGCTCTGCTGCAGCATGCAGCCTGCTCACAAATGCAGAAGTATTCCCAGGCTAGTGATGAATTTACATGAAGTTCCCTTTCAGCATTTTAATGACTGTTACAGCTGAGTAACTAATGAAAGATATTAACAAACAGAAGAAGTAAATATTTAATTTTTCTATAGCATTTTTCCAGCTTGTGGCAGCCAGTATTTTAAATGTATGTACAGGAGGATTTCTGCCCCAATCTCTCCACCTCTGCCCAGAGTACAAAGCTTGCTGTATATGCTGGATAGGATGAGCGCCTCTGTGGAAATATTTTACCCCAAAGAGGGCTGTTCCTCTGCCCTGTCATGACAGTCTGCGGTCAGCATTCACTGGCTGTGATTTAGCACAGCCCAAAAGGCATTTCCCTGCACCAGGGATTGTTGCAGCTTGTGGTCCCCTGAAGATGAGATGGCCACAACAAGGTCATTCGGTAAACTACAGTGATTAGTGACTCCATCAAGAAAAGCTGCTGAACGCAGCAGGGAACAGTCATTTGAAATGTCTCAACTCTGATAATTTACCTTCTTCCACCCCTTAGTATTTCACCTCCTTCCTTTGCCTGAAAAAGCCTGCTGGGGAAGATTTTCTGCAGGGTCTTGTTATCTCCCAGCAGATTCTCTGGCTTTCTTGATTCTCTTGTTTTTCTGTTGTTTTCCTCTGTGGTTCACCGGGATGTGATGATCTGGTTTACTGGGGTTTGGGGTCAAGCTGAGGGATGCTTTCCCGCCTGAAAAATTCTGCCCGTGTTATATTCAGATATGCAGGGAGAATTGGGGCAGAAGTTGCCTAGAGGAAGGGTTTGCAAGGAGGATTTGTCAGCAGCTTCAGGGGTGCTTATTATTTAGCTAGCATGGGGCTGGCTGTATTATTTCGGTGAACCAAAGCTGTGCATGGACGATGTCACGGTGGGGTGGCCGGTCCGACAGTCCCGGTGTGTCCAGGAGCAGTGCCAGGCACAGGGACACAGCGTGTTCATCCCCCCCTCACTGCCAGGCTCATGCCTACTCTGCCATCCTGGCTCGTGGCAGCAGACCTACCCACAGGTCCCAGCCCAGCAAATTGAACTCTGCAGTTCTGGAGTGCTGGGGAAGTGTTTGCAGGTACAAGCTATGGACAAATGAGGCAGCTGAGATCTTTGTCTCTTAAGGCATTACGTGCTTTGGAGGGGGAAGAATAAATCTTTACTCAAAGCCTGCAGGAACTTCATCAAGCATTTATTTAGGGAAATTTGGCCAGTGTGGTACACCCACTCTGTCATTGTGGTTGTCCGTGCAGGGCCCTGCATGATGTCAGTCTCTCTGCGTTGTCTCTGGCTTGGTCCTTGTTTTCGACGGAGCTGGTCCAGGCTCCACACGACTGGCATCCAGCTGCCTCGGCTCTTCCCCACTCTCATTTAGTCTCCCCAGCCTGCCATCTTCTACAGCCAAGAAAAACTTCAGCTAAGTGAACCAAAGCATTCATCTGGATGGAGATGTATGTATGTAGCAAGAGTCTGTGTGTATTTGCTTTTTTAAAGAGCTCATCAGAGTAGATCATAAAGCCAGAGTGAAATAGAGTGAAATGTCTGATTTGAGACAGTGTTTCTTACACACTGGTTTGTTGCAGATCTCCTTTCTACCTACATCTAGACTTAATTGCCTCTCCTTCTTCTGTCTGTGCACTTTGAAATATATAAGAGAATGCAAGAACAGGGCCTTCCATCTGGAGGCAGGAGACAGGATGGGGACTGTCAGGATCTAACCCACCACTTCTGAGGGGGGTGAGGGGAAATGGAGGCTGGACGCTCCAAATGCAGTGTTAATGCCCACGTGTGTGAATGTGTATGGGCACCCCTGCTCTCCAGCAGGTCTGTGTTCTCCCATCTTCTGCTCCCTGTGTCTGAAGTGTCTCCCCTTGGCTGGTCTCTGTCCTTGCCGAGCTGGGATGTGATGATTCCTGCTTGCCACGGAGGGGATGTGGGTTCCTGCTCCCTCAGCAAGTGCCAGGTTGCAGCTAAATGCCCTGGTCCTGGCTGGCAGCAGGGAAGGGTTTCACTGAGCTGCTCGGTCAGGATCTGCTGTCCTTTGTGTGCAGGGTGGGCTCAGCTCTGTGTGACTGACCAGCTCCTGTGTTCAGTGGGAGTCCAGGGGGAGAAAGGCCCCAGGTACCAGCCCTGGATGGTGCTGCTGGAGTGGGGACAGCCTCGCAGAAAAACATGAGCTGTTTCTTCTGTGCTGCCTTAGAGTCACTCCTGCTGGGCTGGATGTCACTGGGAGCTAGGCCGGGTTCCTTGGCAGGACTGTTCTCTGTGGTATTGGACCAGCTCCTTTCAGTCCTGGCCTCTGTGCTCAGACAAAGCAGGGCACATGAGTTTAACTGGCTGCTGCCTGGCTGATTTTTCTCCCATTACAGGCACCTAGAAAAGTTGTTTGCCTTCCTAAACAACCCTAGGAAGGTTTTTTCTTCCTTTCTGAAAGCTGGAGGGGATTAGATCATATAGTGGAGTATTCAGCTGTCAAGTGATTTACAGCAAAGATGCAGTTGAGTTATGAGAGCTGTTAAAATGCCTGTTAAAGTACTAAATGTTTTTAAAAACTCCTATTATTTGGCTGATAGAATGTAAAGGTCTGATGGAGCTATTATTTTGCTCTGTATAAATACACATTTGGGCAGGTGTTATTTATGTACACTCTCACTGCTGTGGATTGCAGTGACCCAAAGCCATTGCCACCAGGTGTTTGTACATCAGCCTGCTCAAGCCAGGCAGTGGCCCCATTCCTGGTGGACTGTTGGATCAGAATCCCTCACTCTGGGGAAATTTAGCCTCATCTTGGCAGTACTGGGGTGATTTGAGGGATGGCATTGAGGCATTGTGTCTGGGGGTGATGGCTTTCAGTGGTGCCCTGAAGTGATCCCTCTTCACTAAGGGCTTCAGTGCCTTGACTCACTGGCTTTCTAGAAGGCTTTGGCAGAAAAGCAGCAGGTCTGTTGTCCCAGAAAGCATGGATGCAGCTTTCCTCAGCACTATTGCTTCTCACATCCCAATGCTTCTCATGATGGACGTGAGCAAGCAAGCCTGAATAAACACTTTCAGTGTTTATACTTACTTTAAGAGAAACAGGGTAAATTTGTGGTCTGTGAACTCTGATATGTGATATTTATTTTTAAAACTCAGTTTTGCACCTGCTTTTAAATGTGTTTGCCCAGAAGGAACAGTGGGGAGTCAGTAAGTTTACCACAGATTTATTGCTGAGTGTCAGACCTCCTCTCTTCCCTAGACCTTTGTAACCCAGCAGAGTCACCATGACCTCCTGGTTACCTGCCACTATAACCACTGGACACAGTCCAAGTCTGTTCCTGACAAATAAATATGGGAGCCTTTGGCCAGGTGTGTGTGATGTCCTTTAGTGTACAGCACTCCTGGGTTGCTGTAGCTGTCTGGTCAGGATGCCCTCGCATCCTACATCTGAATTCAGGTGCTGCTGCTGGATTTGTGAACAGCAGATGTACACCCTGGTATATCTTCTTTGCACTGCCAGCCCGAGGCTGATCCAGAGCAAAAACTTCACACCGGCTTCTCATCCAATGTATGAAAAATTAATTCTTCTGGCTTCCTGGACCGTTGTGTACCTACGAAGGGTTGCAGTGTTGTGCTGTGTGAATTTGTGGTGGTGCACAGTAAATATTATGCTTTAACAGTCACAGGTCTGACATTTCTGTTGAGTTATGTACCATAATGTTCCGACACCATGGGCTGAATTTGATCTTAACTATGTGGGTGCACTTTAGTGCATGCCTGAAGAAAATTGGCCACTAAACTTGCAGGTTCATGTGCACAGTCAGTGATTGAACAATCTGGTGATGCCCCAAAAGGTATGAAATTAATTTTCAGGTACAATAAACAATATTTCAGCCCTGACTAGCTTGACGGAAGCTTCATCTTCCAGCACTAGGTATTGAAATGGGTTGCAGGATTGCATTTAAGAAGGGATTTGTTCTGCCTGTCTCTTTAGTGCAAAGGAAGCTCATGAAGTTGTGCCCAGGCAGTGGTGATGCAGCCGAGTGCTGCTTCACCTGAGCGGTGCCTCTCTGCAGCTGGAGGTTTGGAATCATCATTACCTATCTTACAAATTCCTCATTGTGTAGATTAAGTGATTTTTTTTTCCTTCCTGTTTACCTTTGTACAAGCTGGGCATGGTTCAGTCCAAATGCATTTATCACTGACTGTTTTGGAAAAGGGATTTCTGCACTGTTTCTCCCTCGGCGAGTGAGGAGCTGTACAGGACCCCTTTTCCTGGAGAGGGACACTGGCTGGGCACAAGTGCAAGGATGCTCAGGAGGGGTGTGCGACTGCCTGTTCAGGTTTTAATTGCAGTGCAAGCGTTGCCAGTGGCTGGGAATTTTTTGTGCAAGGAAGTATCTGGAGAGGCTGCAGCAGGAAGTATCTGTTATGGGATGTGTGGTCTGTGGTCAGCTGCAAGGGGAGTCCACAGCAGCAAGACCAGCAAAGACTTGCTGCCAGGAGGTGCTGGACCCTTGAGACAGGATTGTCAAGAATGCACGAGCAGCAGCTAATCTTGTGTCTGCTTCTCTGTTAACTTACTTGCACACTTCTCCCCATCTTACCTCAGCTTTTCCTTGGGAGAGCCTTTGTGAAGTCTGGAAGCATGGAAGGAGCAAACCCACTTGCTCCACACCATGGAGCAGCCTTTGGTGTTAATTTTTCCCTCCATTAGCTCTGTAGGTCCCATTCAAACAAGGCTCTAGATAAGGAAGTTGGTGTCAGAGCCATCTTCACCTTTCTTGCTTTGATTCCGAGGCTCGGGAACGATAAGTAATGTATTACACAAATTTAGCTCTTGTTTTTACTCTCCTGTTTATAATTGTTAAAGGTTTGAGCCTTCTGAAATAATAAGGTTAAGTGGCCCTCTCTGACCTTAGGTGAATAGGAAAAAATATAGTTATTGAGGGACTCGGGCCATTACACCTCAGCAGTGAGGAATCCGAGGCGTTGGAAAAGCCTGCTAAATTATCCTTCCTAATGCCAGACACTCCAAGGTGACTTATGGTGCTGCAAAACCATAAACATCCGTAACTGTGACTGCTGCAGGCCAGGAGTGGGTTTGCCACATGGCTGTGCCTGGGTTGGTAAATAGGAGTGGTGGCAGATGGGCTCCCATGGGCATCATCTCGCTGGGGATGCAGCGTGCTGGCTCCACAGTGGTACCCAGGCCAGTCCTGTGCAGGTCCCAGGCTGAGCTGTGCTCTCGCCCTGGTTTCAGAGCATGTGTGTAAGGTGGAGCCTGGCCAGGCTGCAGGATGCCCTTGCTGCGTGGCACGGGCCTGTCATCGCTCCAGGGAACCTCTCCAGCTCTGCCTCAGGACTCCCTGTCTCCCGGGAGGATGGGAGTGGAGGGCTCTCTGCAGCTGTGCCCTTTGTCCTTGGTGTTTACTGCTCTTTTTCTCAACAGTCTGAGAAGGGAAAAGTTTATTTTCATGTGGGGGTTACCTTTTAGAGATGCTGCCTGTCTTACCCAGCTGAGCAGGAGACAGATGAAGCATAACTGTCTGATGTGAAGTTTGATTAAGGACTTGGTAGCCAAAACGTTCTTTTTCCAGAAGGAGAGCAAGCCTGTTGCTAATTCAGCACCAGATCCAAAGAAGCCTGGAAATGGCACTGAGAAATCCTCCTTGCAGCTCTGTTTAGATGTGGCCTTAAAAAACATAGTAGGTTTGGGCTTGGATAGCCGTCTCTGTGCTCCAGGTCAGGCCTCAGGAGAAGAAATGTCCTTTGTCCTTGCGTCCAGAGTCTTGGAGAAGAGCAAGCTGTCCCCACTGTTGGGTACAGACATCTGTGTGTCAGCCTGAGCGCTTCAGTGCAGCAACCACTGGTGCCAAAGCTGATCTGCACTAGGTGAGACCCTGGCTCAGGGTTGCCTTTTCTGTGCACTCGTCTTTATCTAAGTCATCTGCAATCACAGAAATCCCTGCTCACAGATACGTTTGCTCGAACATTTGGAGAAAGGAGGCTCAGAGCTGGACTGAAATAGACTTGTTGAACGGTGCTCTGTCGTAACCGCTCTCCCATGCTAAAGAAAAGCTTCTTCAGCGAGCACATGGAATGAATTGGCATGGTTAGTCAGAAGCCAGATGGAGCAGAAATCCAGATTAAATAGAACAGAGTCAGATTCAAAGAAATGCAGAGTGAAAGCAGAGCGTGAGTTGAAGGCGACTCGGCGCGGCCCTGAACTGAACAATCATTGTTCCCCACGCTCCCCGAGCGCCCCGCGGGAGTTCCGCCGCGGGGATCGGTGCCGTGGTGTAAGTGAACTCCTCCTACAGAACTGAACATTGAACTCCCAAAGCCAATCAGCAACATAGGGATCTAATTTCCCCTCTGCTGTCTAAATAAAATGCTGCTGCAGATGGAAGGCTCCCTAGAAGCTGCTCCTGGACTGCTTCCACCTTTTTATGAAAGCTCCACTCAGACGGGGTGCAGTGAGCAGTAACATAACCCATTGAGTGCCGTGATCCCTGGAAAAAATGTAAGGGAGAGAGAAGCTGGGAACAAGCCTTGAGATTCAGGGTTGGAAATAATGATAGAAGAGCAAAGTATTAATATTTCACGGCACAATCTGGTTTGCAGAATACAGGGGGCTTGGGGAGGGAGCAGATGGAAGGAGCTGAGTATGTGTTTCCCAAGGAGGTGGCATTGTGTCCCTTGCTTTGTTAGTTGGAGCTCCAAATACTGAAACAAAAGCACAGGAAAGAAAGAGGCTGAAGTTTAAATATGATGAGTTGCTCTTTCTTCTCAGTTTGGGATTAAGCTGGAGCTCTTGTGGTTCGGTCTGTGCAGGCATTTTGGTTGTGTGAGTCCTGTGTGCACCTCTGTGTCAGAGTGTTTCTGCTCCTGCAGACTCCCCAGGGTTAGCAAAGGCCCAGAGGTGTCCTGGGAGCTCATCCCATCACAGCTCCCAGCACTGAACCTGGCCTGGCATTAGCACACACCGAGGTAAATACAGCTCTACAGGTGCTCTGGCAGCCACCTGCACAGGGGCACACTCCATTCTAAACTCTGCAGAAGCTGTGGTTGTGCCCCAGGAGACATGCAGGCTGCTGGCCACGTCTCCTGGGGAATAGTTCCCTCCTTAAGTGCAGACTTGCAGCATCCAGTGTGCAGGTGAAGGTGTGCAGCAGAACTGAGGGACAGCCCTGCTCCCCCAGCTTCATCATGGCGTGCAGATTTTCACACTTGCTGACCTGAGCAGGTTCAGCTGGGCCTTCAAGTCATATCCCCTGTGCCCAGTGAACGCAATTAAGTTGTGCATTAAGTTGGCTCTTCAAATATTTGATGCTCTGGTTTGGTCCATGGGTACCAATGGCTATTTAGGAGGAAAGACTGTGTTCTCTTGGTGTGTGCGTAACATGGACAGGAGCTGGAGTTACCTCTGAGCATGGAGAGGCTGGGAAATGGATGCAGAGAAGGGCCTGAACCACACCAACTGGTGCAAAGCTTACCCCAAACCAGTAGAATAATTCCTGAAAGATCTCATGGACACTGGGCAGGGTCTCACCATGTATCATAGTTTGAGTTGCAGCTGCACATTTCAGTCCTGAATGCGAATTCCCCCGCTTTAGCAACCAGGTTGTTTGAACTGGAGCCACCTTGGTTTTTAAAAGTGATCTTAAAAACGTTAATAGCCTTCTGCAGTTACAGAGAAACTCCAACTGGGGACAGCTGTGCAAGAGAAGGAATTCAGGGGTTTTGAAAGTCTTTCAAGAGCATACAGGGGAGATGAACGTTTTGTGGCCACAGTGCTGCCCTCAGAGTTCGACCTGGTCACTGTGTGTGATATTTCCCAACTGGATCCTTCATGGAGGTCTTCCTGATGTCCAGCTACCAGGTACTGAGGGCTGTGTTCTTCTTTGGTAAAATTGTACATAAACGTACACACTCTGAAGCTCAGCCCTGGGACTGTTCACTGTAAACATTGCATTGTCCCACAATTTACATTAATGAGGACGATTTACATTTATATAGCTCCTTTCATCCTGATGGATCTCAGAGTGCCTCACAGACTAACATACCTGGGGCTTCATCACAGCAGTGTGAGCTGGTTGTGGTGTGAGCCAGCCAGGCAGGACAAGTGCACCTGAACGTTGCTTTGTCTTTAGCACGAGGTGTTTTGGGGAAAGGGTCAAGTATTTCATTCTATGCAGACCTGGCTGGACCTTGTAACCGAGATCCAGTCTGAAAGACCAGACGTGGAGAGCTTGATGGTCTTGAGCTTTATCTGTTCCTGCAGCAGGAGGGACTGAGGTGACCTCCCGGTGTTTTCCAAGTGTCTCACAGAAGGTGGGATGACCAAGGAATTTCTGTTAGTGGTCCCTAGGTCTGAGGTGCAGCCCTTGCCCAGTACATCTCCAGACCCTTACCAGAGGGAGGCAGGGCTCCACAGGGATGAGGTGAGGGTGGGACTTGTCCTTTGGGGCCATACTCTTGTAGGACAGCTGGGGTCTGTGGAGTTTGCCTCCCATGTGCTCCTGCACTGTGAGCATCTCTTTTGGGGTTCCTGTTCACCCCTCACACTGCTCCTTGCTGTGCTTGTGAACCCCCTTGTGAACATGGGCTTCCTCCTGCAGGCCGTTGCCAAAAGAGAGTTTTAAACGTTCACTTGCTTTATTTTTAGGTGTATATTTTAAATACTACCGATATTTCCAGGGAGCGTTTGTAAACGAGGACTCTATGAAAGTTATTTTTGCGCATTAATTCATGAGGCGGCTTCAAAAATTCATGAAGTAAATAGAACTTTCTGCCAGGAGGGATCGGGGTGCCTTTTCTGCCCTCCAGGGTGAAGCAGACATTTCAGTGTAACACAGTAACTCTTAAACAGAGTCTCCTGAGCTCGGTGTGCTGATTAAGGCACTAAGACAGGCTGCAGAGGTGCTTTATATGTCTTTAAGATGTCCTTGTTTCACCAGCCTTAACAGTGATCTTATTTCAGCAGGGATTAAGTGAGCTGCAAAAATATACCTGGGTGGCAGGAGCAGCCTCTGTCCCTTGTGCTGTCCTAGAGGTGCACAGGACTGTCCTGGCCCATGGAGTGGCACTGACTCGGCTGCTCTCCTGTTCCCAGCCACCATCCCTCCTGGTGCTGTGACTGTGAACGTGGAGTGACTCTGCTGGCATCAGCACAGTGCTCTGGGCCGATGCTGGGGTGACCGAGGGGTGAAGTCAGCTCCGCTGGGGGATTATTTCCATCAGGCTAAAAGCAGCAGTGATTTAAATGGAGCAGATTGTGCTGGGGAGGCCAACCCACACTGGTGCCTGCTCTGGTATAGCTAGAGATGGGCCAGTGGGGTTGGGGTTGGTTTAAGGAGTCACTCTGCAGTCACTGAAGTGATGTCAACCTAAAATGAATGCGAAAAAGAGGAGAATTGGGTCTCACACCTCCAAGATGGGTTAAACTAAACCAGAACAAGCTGTTTTTTCTCTGCAATGAGCAATGTCCACATGTGGAATTATTTATAAACAAATCTTCAGAGTAAATTCGTATGTAGGGAGTCTTCCTTCGTTCTTACCATGTAGTAGGATCTTCCTCTAAATATTAAGCTGCATGTTTGGATGTCTGAAGTAGGGATAGCAAAGTGCTTCAGAACAGATGAAAAACCAGACTGAGCCTCTTCTTGTTGTCTGAGGAAGGAGTGATGTCTGTTTGTGCTGGCTCCTGCCCCAGCTTTGTGCTTCTCTTTGGATGCCAAACCTGCAGCGAGTGTGCTGCTGCTCCTGGGTGTGGGATGTGTTTCAGGCTGGACAAACGTTCATTGTGGTTTGCACAAAGGTTGCTTTTCTATGCACAACGCAAGGCTTGAAAAGAGAAGGAAAAAAATGCTGCTCTCCAGACTCTCTTGGGATTATTTTTTTTCCAGGTAGCTTTTGACCTTGAATGATACTCAGTGTTTCTCCACTAACACCAGTGGGGCTCAGGCTTGTATAAGATTTAGGGGTACTCCCTCCTCCTCCTCCCACTAAATGCTTTTTTTATTATCCATTAATGAGTAATCAGAAATTTCTAAGAGGACGTATGACTTCAGTTCTTTCACAGACAGTGGGATCTGTGCAGATTTGCAGTTTGTAGACAGCTATAAATGGTAATGAAGAGCACATTAAAACCCTGCCTCCATAGCACGGCTCTAATTGCTGTTGATTTGCTGCTTGATTTGGTGGAAGAGGCTGGGCCAGAGCTCTCAGATGTGCCCGCTAATGAGCACCCCGGCCCACCCGGGGCACGCCTGGCGTGCGCTGCCGCGTTTGTGTTGGTGCGCTGTCGATAAACTCCCCATTAGAGACACTCCCTTCCCTCCACGCTTACAACCTCCTGTAGTCCAGGGTGTCCAAAGTGGTACAGTTATACCTTGTAGAAATGAGAAGGATGCAATTTCTGTCAGACCTCTCAGCCTGTAAGAGAGCTGAGAAATTACTTCCTGACCTCCTAAGTCTGCCTTTATTCCTAGACTGTCTGCTGTATCTCTGTAAATCCTGACCTCTCGATTGCCTGAGCATCCTTCTGCACTGTGTGGGTGTGACCCAAGAGATGAATAGCCCTGATGTCTCCAGGTGGCACACCTGGGATTCCAGGGGGGCTTTAGGGACCTCTTAGACTGTGGGCAGGGCTTGTGCCCAAGTGAGACTTGTGGTGGTATCAGGTGCAATGTAAGGCTCACAAGCTGTGGTCCCTAAAATGCTTTTGTGTAGCAGACAGGAGTCAGGAGCACCTGCATTGTGTAGGAGGGTCAGATGGGGTCTCACCTAGAGGATGGATGTGTTTGGTTTAGAGGCTGTGTTTGAGAAATGTGGGGATTTGCTTCCCTGTAGTGTTCTCTGGGTTTGTGGAACCTCTGTAGTGAGAGGAGCAGAAGAGCCATTGAATTGTTTGGGCCACTGAACTGATGTGCTGTGAAGACTCTCTTGTACTTTTAACGTGCTGCAAGTTCACCAAAGGTGCTCAGCCCAGTGCAGTGTTCAGGAAGGAATATTGCACAGCTTTGGTTCCACAGCACCAGGGGGGAACAGAAGAAAGGAGGAAACTGCAATACTTGTTAGACATCAACAAAGGAATTTTATTATTTCTTGGAGGAACCTTGTGATGGTCTCTACACTGAGGTTCCTCCTGTTTTCCCATACCATCACTCACCTGTTGAGCCGTATGTCCTGGCAGCTGGTTGGTTGGAGAATCCACCAAATTCCTGTGCAATCGAGCATTTTCTGTAGTGATTTAATGCTTAGATGATTACAGATTGCAGTGGATTACTTGGTTGCTTTGTGTGTGTTTCTGCAGAAAATATGCTGGGGTATTTTATATCAGTTTTTTCTGTTTTGGGGGACTTTTTTGTTTTGTTTCCTTAAAAGGGGATGGAGTGTTACCTATAAGAGATTGAGAAGTGTAGCCAATAGTTTTATTATCCTCCCAGTGCTGGCCTCTTCTGTCTTTACAAATGCTCTGAAGCCGCAACTCTGCATAAGAAAAATGGATTTGTCACTGAATTTTCATGCTTCATCCTCGCAGAAATTTAACTGTTGTCCTGGGCTTTAGCACTGTGCCTTCAAGCTTGGATTTAATGCTGATCATTATACTTTTAGAGCAGGTTACATAGAAAAATAGAGGCACGGAGCACATCCAAAAGCAAGTGGCCTTGCTTTCACTCCCATTTTATTCTGGTGAGGATGCTGAATATTTATTAAGAAAATCCCACAATCCCACTTTTAAAGAGGAAAAGAAAAAAAAAGATCTCTGTATTTTAGAAAGGAACAGCTGTAAAGTGCAGCTGTTGAGCTTAATTGTATCTCTCAGAGCCCCGTGCTGGGGAAAGAGGGAGCTGAGCACGTCGAGGGAGCCCAGGACTGTTGGGGCTGTGCTGGGTTAGGGTGGTTTGGTGCTCAGCAGTGGAAGGAGCATCCAGCTCTTCTGGGAGATCAGAGCATGGCTGGTGGTACCTGATCCCACTGGACAGCAGGGATGGCTCGGGGGTGCCGAGGGGTTCAGCTGGATGTCGTGTGACTGCACAGATTCTCCTCTGCCCTGTGAGGAACGTGCTGGTGTTTGTTCTCACCCCGCTGTGTTTGAGTGCTTTGGGGAAGGGCATTAGAGATGGGGGTGGTTGTGCACCTTTTAGTGCCTTCTGCGTTTTGCTGCTGTGGTGGGAGTCTCCAGATGGCTCCTTTGACAGTTTACCAAGATATTTTTATTTCTGTGTTAGCGCAATTGTGTTTTCTTTAAAGGAGGTTGTGCTCATTTTTAGGATGTATTTTGTGTTTTGGATGTTGGTCGTAGCACAGGAATTAATTTACTGTTTTGATCCAAGCAGATTTGACCCTGGAATCAAGGCACTGCTGCTTTCAGCTGATGTTTCCGAAAGAGAATTTCTCAGAAACTCCTTTTGAACACCTTTGTTTGGGAATTGGCCTTATCACATCAAAAGGATAGTTTCCCTGAAAAAAAACTTTCTATTTGACACCTGAGGGATGACTTCCCTTTTGTTGAGATTCCAAGGTTGAATCTTCACAGTTCCAACGCCTTGGTGGCAAGTCGACATAACATTACATCTGTACTGAGCGTGCTTGGTTTTGAATGCAAGATCAAAAAATTCCCTTGCTTCTACCCTCTTTGCACACTCAGCACTGCCTCACAGCGTGGAATTTCCAGGGGGAAGAGCAGAGGGTCTGAGGATGTGCTGCTCTTGAGGGCTCCAGTGCAGGAATTCAGCCCAGCACAGCAGAGCCGGCTCAAGGCTGCTGCGATTTGGGCCCATTTTCTTTTCATCTTAGCCAAAGTGAGCGCAAAATCAAGTGGAACAGCAAGTAAATGCAATGTATTTATTGCGTTTTGGTCTGTTCAGTCTCTCCTAAATTTCAGATACAATGTCCTTTCTTTTTGCTTTGCCATTCTCCTGGTGACTGCATGGTTTAGAAATTGGTGTTTCTGGCACATTTTCAAGGTATCTGTCAAAAAAATACACCTTTCCCAGAGGTGAGGGCAACCCGAGGCCCTGAGTGCATGAAGTGTCATTAGCCAAACAGCACCAGAGACAGAGGTGATTAATATACACCCTTGGAGCTTTGTAGTGAAGCTTAATGGTATGATCTTGGAGCAAATAGTGTAAAGCCTTTGGAGATTCAGCTGGAACCCAGCTCAAGCCTGTGTGCATTTAGCTGTGGATTTCTGGGGTTACTTTCAACACCCAGATGAGGCACTGGTGGCCTTCCTAGGGGAAAGCAAACTGTGCTTTAGAGTATTTGCTGTGGGAATGGTGATACCAGTGGTTGCAAACCATTTGCAACCTTTGCAACCTTGTCCCTTTGCTTAGGGGTCACTGACCTACCCCAGCTGAACAGGACTGCTGGGCAAGGGTTACAGCCCAGGGTGGGGTGTGGTGAGAACTGCCCCTGCCAGGTGATCCCAGCCGTGTTTGGGCTCGCCCCTGTGATCCTGGATCACGCACAGAGCTGGGATCAGGGGAGGAAGCTCCATGGGAGCAGCCTGATGGCCTTGTCCCAACTCTGGCCATGTGCCTTGGTAATGCCTTGTGTGGGCTGGGTGTTCTGGATCTCCTCCTTGGAGACACCCCTATCCCAGGGCTCTGGATCCAGCAGGGAACCCTTGCTGGTGTGGTTTAGGAGCTGGGCTCTGGAGCAGTGGGAAGCAAAGTTACAGAATTACAAAGGCATTTTGCTCCGGGCAGCGTTTGTGTAGCCAAAAATGAGGAGAGAATCTAGGGAAGCTGGGTGAAGGCCTTCAGGTAAAAAAAAAAACAAACCCAAAGGGTTAGGGACTTGACTTGGTGGGGCAGGTGACACTTAAAATGGAAAACACTTATCTTTGTTTCCTTTTGAAATCTGTCCTGTATCCTTGGGAGGCTTCTTATCAGCCCTTGGATCAGTGCCCTGCCTATTCAAAGCCCTTCTGCTTTCAGCAAAGGACTACAATTTGCAGCTTGTTTCGGGTGGATTTTACTCTGTGCTCTGCAGGACTGTGCTTGGCTGTGCTCTCCTGGAATGCAGACAAATTGATCTCCCGAAGGACCTCACCACCCTCTCACATGGGGATGGTGGGAGAGGGCGGTGTCCTGGCAGAAGTGGGTGGGTGTGGGGCACGTCCTGGACCCTCCATCCCTCTTTATCTCTGGTGTGAGCAGTGCTCCCGCTCGTGCTGCACATCCCAGATGGGCCTGGGCACCAGCACTCCCTCATGGGAGAGGTGCTGCAATTAACCATCCAATTAGGAGTGAGCCCTTCCCATCAGCTCCCTCTCTGCCAGCACATTCTCCTCTGCTGTCTCTTTTTCTAGTAGAAAGCTCTTCCTACAAGTGGTACTTGTGTAACTTGGCAAGGATGTTTTGATGGGCTGGCCGCATTGTTCATTGAATTACTGTCTGGCTGGAAAGCCAAGGGCTGCAATTTTCTGTGCATTATTATTCTTGGGATTCAGCCTCTTAGAAATGCAAAGTGGGACAGTTTGCTGCTCGAAACATTTCCCAACAGTTCGGGGCCTGGCAAGAGATGGAGGGATCTCTTGGGCTTCAGTAACCTTCAGGTTTTCACATGCTTTCACATGCATTTTGAGTGAGTCCTTTTATTTATTTCAATAGTTCTGTCAAACATTCCTCCCCCCTTGTATTAACTATGGCTTCACTGCCCTAAAATAACCCAGCAGGGTTAGGAATATTTGCCACAGGAATCTTGTAAATGGCTTGCACATAATTATGTTTTTATTCCAAGGCAATGGAGATATAACTCTTCAGAATGGATAAAAATCTTGAAATGAACATCTGGACATCCAAATTAAATTGCTCTTAGTGTAAGGACAGTACAGTGCTTTATTTTCCAGCAGGCTTCAGCACACTTGCAGACTCGACACTAATCCACAGGATCAGAGTCATCTTGTAAACTTAATGTCTCTAAATGTTTTCACATATTTTTATAGCAAATCTATCCTTTCAGGACATTAGAGATCAGCCTGAGCCCTGGTAAGGCACACGTAGCCTCTCTGCATTGACTGAGAGCTTTATATACTTAGATTGAGATAGCCTTGGGTCTCAAGAGCAAATCATTCTTCTGACAACAAACCCTCCCCTGCCCTGCACAAACTGTCACCCTCACCATCAATGAAATTATAGATTAGGTTATTGATTATTTTTCTTTTTTTTTCCTCCCACTTACTCTCAGACTCTCATGAAAATTCAAGACATTTCATATCTTTCTATTGACAAAAGCAACAACTAAATCAGATTGTGCAACTCTCTTAATTCCCAGAAGTAATTTCCAAATTGTTCTTAGGTCCTTTGCCTGTCTGGTGCTTGCATTTGGAGAGAGCACGCTGAGATACTTGCAGCTTGTCATGGTTTAAATCTTAATTAGTTCATGGGAGTGTATCCTTTTGAAATGCAATACTTGGACTTTCTCTAGGCTATTCTTTTTTTTTTTCTGAAAGGAATTAAAGTATCCAGTATCATAATTAAGCATTTCTACTCATTGGTGTTAGAACTTGCTGAAGAGTATTTAAAGAAAGTAAAGTCAGTGTACTAATTACTAGTATTGCAGGGGAGCAGGAGGTGGGCGTGGGTGCTGTTTCTGTTTTTGGGGGTCAGGCTCCCTTGTGTGCCAGGGGTGGTGG
This sequence comes from Machaerirhynchus nigripectus, assembly GCA_013397975.1. Taxonomy (NCBI): domain Eukaryota; kingdom Metazoa; phylum Chordata; class Aves; order Passeriformes; family Dicruridae; genus Machaerirhynchus; species Machaerirhynchus nigripectus. The sequence goes on along the minus strand of VZRQ01005257.1, from coordinate 518,782 downwards.
CAGCAGTGCCATCAGTGAGGCAGTGCCAGTTGACATCCACACTGGCCCTCCCTGCACGTATTTGTGAGATTTGATGCAATTCTGGTTCTTCTAGACAGGCTGGGGGAGCTTGAATTGGCTGGACAAATAATTCTTGATATAGATGCACAAAGCTGATCATTTTGGGCACTTCTTATTTAAAGGGAAAACGACCAGGGCACCAGTAAATACAAAACTTACCACTCTACCAAGCCAGTAACGTCAGCACTTCAGTCAAGTTTCCAGGGGGAGATTTATGACTCCTGAGATGATGCTTGTATAAAACTTGTTTGGCTGTGATTTTCGAAGGCTGCAGCACCGAGGAACTGCTGGGGTGGCTGACTGTGTGTGCAGAATGCCGAGGAGCCGGCTGGGTGGTGCGGCTGGAGAGAGGGGAGGGCACGTGTACAAGGGGGGTTTGGGGTTCTGGAAACCCCAGGGTGGTGACTGCCCCACGCCCAAATGTGACAGAGGTGTGTGCCAGGCAGAGGGCACGGTGTCTGTCACAGTCATGGCTATGCCTTGCCCGTGTTAAACACTCCCATAAAAGCAAAGAACAAACCCCAGAAATCCTGGTGATCAGTTTGATAGTTATGTTTTATATAAATGGACGCGTAAAAATACAAAAAAAGGATTTGTTTTCCCATGATCTGCTTTTCACTGGGGCTGCTGTCCGGCCTCCAGCAGGATAAATGACCAGGATGGAGACAGCCTTCCCTAAAAGGTGTGAGAGGGTGCTTAGATGAGCACAGGAACAGCTCCATCCAGCAAGGAATAGTCCCTTGCCCACTGTTGTTGTGCAGTGCATTCTTAGATTAGATTTTTGCACAAGAGCACATGATGGCTGGTTCTCTCTTTAACCCTGGGGGTGCTGGTCTGTGTTGCCATGTCCTCTGTCATATTTCAGTCACTCAGGCACAGGGAAGTGCACGTGTATACTCTCAGAAGCAGAGGTGTCTTCTTTAAATCACTGTCTTCTGGATCTGCCCTTATTTTCAGCGCCTGAGTGGAAACGTGGCTGTTTTAAATAAAAATTGGGTTTAATGTGCTTTTAAATTGGAGGCAAGTGCACTAGTTATGCAATTAACTGCAAATATTGAGTTCGAGAAAGGGCAATGCAAGTACTTCCAAAATAATCAGAAGTGTTTTTAAATGGATGGCTAATGGAGAACAGACACTGCAGTGTGAGCTGCCTGTGTTCCCTAACAAAGCATTCTTTACCCAGGCTCTGCATAAGCTTCTTTTCAGCGTGTACATTAGAGCAGGAGTCTGGCAGGCTGTCTCGTCATGTGTCTTGTCCTGTAGAGCCACTTATTGGATTTCATCTGCTTACCCTTGTGCGATCATCAGGGCAGTGCTTAAAAGCAGCTCTTGTATGAAAACAAACGCAGCAGATTATGCAGCCTTAGTCTCTTCATGGAAGAGAGGAGGGGAGAGAATGGGGAAGGGAGGAAGCCTCCATTCCTGACCTTTAACTCAGCAGTAAACATAAATCTCCTCTAATGCTCTGCATTAGACCTTTGGAAGAAGGGGCAGCCAACTCAGGCGGACTACAAGGATGTCGTGAGGTTATGCAGGGCGAAAATCAGAAGGGCCAAAGCCCAGCTAGGGCTCAATCTGGCTACTGCCATAAAAGACAATAAGAAACGTTTCTATAAAAACATTGGCAGCAAAAGGAGGGCCAAGGAGACTCTCCATCCTTTGTTGGATGTGTGAGGAAACACAGTGACAGAGGATGAGAAAAAGGCTGAGGTACTTAATGCCTTCTTTACCTCAGTCTTTAATAGCAAGACCTGTTGTCCTCAGAGGACCCAGCCCCTGAGCTGGCATACAGAGACAGGGAGCAGAATAAAGCCCTGTAATCCACGGAGACACACAGTCCCGTGGGGCCGGATGGGATCCACCCAAGGGGGCTGAGGGAGCTGACAGAAGTGCCCACTGAGCCACTTCCTATCATTTATCACCACTCCTGGCTAACAAGGAGGTCCCAGGTGACCGAAGTTACCCAGTGGGACACCTGTCCCCATGAAGGGTCAGCAGGACGATCCCGTCAGCCTGACCTCGGTGCCGGCGAAGGTCGAGGAGCAGATCACTTCCAGTGCCATTGCATGGCCTGTACAGGGCACCCAGGGCATCAGGCCCAGCCAGCAGGGGTTCAGGCAGGCCCTGCACAGCTAACCTGTCCTTTATGACAAGGCGACCCACTTGGTGGCTGAGGGAAGGGCTGGGGATGTATTCCAGCTGGAGTTCTGCAAAGCCTTCTCCTGGGGACACTGTCAGCCCGTGGCTTGGACAGCTGCACTGTTGGCTTGGTAAAACACTGGCAGACAGCCAGGCCCAGAGCGTGGTGGGCAGTGAAGCTGCACCCAGCCAGAGCCGGTCACAAGTGGTGTTCCCTGGGCTCAGAATTGGAGCCAGCCCAGTTTAGTATCGTTATCAGTGGTCTGGACAGCAGGGTTGAGAGCACCTTCGATTAATCTGCAGATGACACCAGATTGGGTGGGAGCATTGATCTACTGCACGGGCAGGAAGCTCTGCAGAGGGATCTGGACAGGCTGGATCCATGGTCTGAAAGTAAGTCATGGAAAGGTTTCCCTCTTAAAATAAGAATGTTTGCTGCTGAAGTTGTGTCCAAATTTAAAAACAAAGACCTAAAAATACCACCACCAGTTTGCTTTCCATAATGTAGCTGCCCACCCAGAACGTCGCCTCCCAGAAGTGGCTCTTTCCCACCTCGCAGGTGATGCTAATTCATTCATTCCCTTTCTTTTTTGCAGGGTCAGTTATGTTTCAGCTTGGGGAAGCTGTTACATTTCCCTGCTGTTCAGGCCTGATGTGCAAGTCCTGCATCGTGATTCCATGCACAGCCCTCCTTCCCTTGGGATGGGCTGCTCTGAAGGTTGCTGTCTTTGGCTGCACGTTAGAGTGGAGATGTTTTGAACAAGACCAGGCTCTCTGTGGATTTCAGGCTATCTTGTTCAGATTCAGAGATCTTACATAGCTCAGGGAACTGGAACATCATTTTAGGTGAAGTGGCATAATCTCTTCTGGTTTGTTTTGATTTTTCTCCCCTCTTCTGGTTTTATGCTCAAAATGGTTTTATGGTGTCAAAACCTATTGGTGGGAGTAGAGGACCTCAACACCTGTGGAAAGACCAGCAGGCTCCTTGCTGGATCTGTTGGCCCCGCTGTCACCTCTGCACTTTTGTCTTGAGAGCTCAGACAATTTTTTTAAGGCTGTGCAGTGAGCAAGGCTCGAACCAGGGATGAATCTTGCTGTCACTTGTGGTCCCATTACACCTCCTGCACTGATGTGTGCTGTTCTCATCTGAGTAGCAACCACACATGGGCTGTACAGCTGATGCAGGGCCAGGGCGAAAGGGTAGGCTTGCTCTGGGGTCTCCAGTCTGTCCTTCTGCTGCACTAAAATTCGTGTGAGATGGCAAAGGTGACGAAGGTTGCTCTGTTTGAGTCAGTGTTGAAGCAGAGAGATTGTGTCGGTGTATGTGACGTGGCTCAGCTGGGATGGTTTCAGTCCATCAGGGGTGTCATCCAGTGGTGGGGGCTGCACTGGTGAGGCTGGTCCCAAGCCATAGAACAGATCTGCTCCTTCACAGCAGTGCTGGGGTTATTGGAGAGAAGATCACTGCCTGCTGCAGGGAAGCGATGCTGGTTGGATGGAAACCAGCTGAAGGAAACTGCCACATAAACTGATGATCATGAAGCGACAGAGTTGGAGGAGCTGGGGAAGAGTTGGAGCTGGAGCTGCAGGAAGCAGTGAAGTAACTTTGTTATGCTCACAGGGGCAAGTCGAGGAGAAATGCACTAGTGTTCAGCAGGTGCCTGAATGGGCATGGGCATAGTGGTGGCTGGGCAGAAACGGCTGCAGAGTGATGGTGGGAGGCCCACAGAAACTGGAGCAAGTCCCAAGGGTGCACCAGTACTATCCATGCTGCATGTGCCCTCCTTGAGCAGAATTCCTGAGGTGGGAACACAGTGTAAATTAAAAACAGAAGTGATGATTGCACAGAATAAAACAGGTAATAGATTGAGAAGTTGCTGTAGAAGAGGGAGGAGCTAGGTAGATGAGGTATGGATATGAAATGTAAATGAAGCTTGGAGGTGATTAAGTGGACTTTTCTGCAGTCATTTCTTATGCTGGACGTGGGAGGCTGTGCTGACGAGGGAGCAGGAAAAGCACCACAGCTCAGGAATCAGCAGCATTTCCCTGTTGATCATGTAGGCAGAAAAGTGGGGCAGCCCCTTAGCTGGGGGGGCTGAACTGAATCAAATCTTCTGAATGCAAACCTTGGCCAGGGGTGCGTTGTGTCATGCAAAAGGAATCTGCCTTTCCCACCAGTCCCCTGCAAAGAAATTAATAATTCCTTATGACATCTCATGGCAAAATGATTTTGTAAGACATGGCATGGAGGTGGGGAAAGACGAAATGAGTGAGATGTTTTTAATTCCAGATAATTTGTTTGGTGTGTAGCTGTGAATTAGACACATAGGGAGTCAAAGTTAATGGATGAAGAGCGTATTAAAAAAGACAGAGTAATGTTACTAAGAGAAGAACAGAATTGTTCTCACCAGGCAACGCACTTTGCAGAAGAGAGGACTGTCATCTGGTTTTATTACAAAATAGAGGTTAGCCTCTATTTTTTTTTTTCCCTCCCCTAAACTGTACCTGTTTATGAGGTTATTTTCACAATAAACACATTTTTTCCCTGAAAATTGCAGTTTTGCAAAGAATACAAGTCCAAATGGTAAAGTAATTAAGATTTCGTGCAGGTGAATGCGCGTTGGCTTTGCATTTCCTGCGTGTTTGGGAGCAGAAGAGCAGATCTGCTCACAGGATGAACACTTGGATGACATTAATCTTACCTTTATAGACTGCCACAAATTGTCCTGTGGCAAACAGGCACTTAGGAATTTGCTCAGCATACCGAGCAGAAGATCTTTTTCAGCTTGGGGCAGGGAGGTAGATGATGGATATCTTTAGTGTGCTGCTGCAGCCACGTCACTCCTTGCACACGGGAGAATCCTGAATCCCCAAGAACTTTCCCTCTGAACGACAAAGGCTGAGTCTTGGCGGTTGCAGGCTCTTGATAGTTCTACTTCTCTGGGGCATAATCCAGATCCCAAAGAAAACTTTTATTAATCTGTTCTGCATGTGAAGAAAATGCCAACGAATACATTACAGCTGTGGCCCCGCTTCAGGTCCTGCTGTATCCATAAGTGATTTCCATGGGGTGTCCGATGTGTGTGGAGAACTCCAAGAAAAACCTGGCACGTGGCAGTGTAAACTGGTGGAGGCTTGGAGCAGTGTTAGTCTTCCTTTTGTTTTTTATTATTTCAAGGAAATGCTTGTTTCAAAGAGCGAAGGCTTTAATCATTTGGCTTGTGAGGGAGTTGTCTCTTTAATCTCTTACACTTTGGTTTTGGCTTCCTTCAAAAAAAGCTTTGCAGCACTGATGTCACCAGTGCCTGTCGCTCAGATCAGCCCTTCCAGAGGGGAATGAAAGCACTGTTTCCTCATTTGAAAGAAGAAAAAAAAAAAGTAAAAAAGACAGAAAAGATTATTGCAGCACCAGGTTTTTAAGGTGTTAAGCCTGGCTTGCATCCCTCAGATGGAAAGGAAATGGAATACTGTGTTTTCCAAAGGACTTTTCTGTTCCTGCTGGATATGGATCTATCAGCCAAATATTGAAATAGAGGCACCTGGTTTGCTGCTGCATGGCTCCAGCTCACATGGAACCTTCATCCCCCTGCTTTTGGAACCAGGGCTGGGCCTTTGATTTCCACAGAGGACTCAGACCCTCAGGAATCTTTAGCACAAGCAAAGCTCCAGTCCCGGTAGAGCATCCAAGCTTTGGGAAAACACCAAGTGTCCGATTGAGCACTGGAGGGGGTGCCTGGGAAGGTGGTCTGAGCGTGGCCATCCCCAAACCCTGACTCCCAGGGGTCTGGGAGTCCAGTCGTTCACGTCAGAAAGTTGGTTTGGCTTTGGTTGTTGCTGGAGGACGTGTAGCTCTGCCTTTCCCCCAGCCTGTTGCTGTACAAGACAATCTGTGTCCATGCTGGAGGTGTGCAGTACAAATCAAAATCCAAGTTAGTTTTAAAACTGAAAACACCTTCTGTTTTCAGCAGGACATCTTATGCATCACTAAATTCCTTTTCCTCCCAATTCTTTTGTTCTCCGCTTTGAAAATGCATGTGAAACATGCCTGGTAATTAAGATGGTAGCAGGTTTGGGGGGGGGAAACAAATGTGTTAATTCTTTTAAGGCAGTGTTAAAAAATATTTCAAATGTTTTCCCAGTGGTGGTTGGGATTTAGCTTTCTAAAATTGCATGAAAAGCCAAATACTGTTCTGTGATGATACTAGACTGTATAATGTAAGGTCACAAGGTTCAAGGAAACACGTTTTCCTAGAGGAGATAGTAATGTTTATCTAGTCAAGTGAGTAATTTTCCTAGAAAAACAAGTTTTTTAACAACTGTAGAAAATTAATTTTCAGCAGGGAATAGTGAACCTTTAATCTCAGCTTCCCTGCTCAGCATCAGGAACATCTTCACTAGAGAGTGACTGGTATCTGTGTGTCTCACGATGGTAACGTTTCGGATGAACACCAGGTTCCTGAGTGTTTCTCTGAGCACTGCCAGCATGGAAAATCCATCTGTGATTTGGATTTAGCGGCGAGCGGTCAGGGCAGCATCTTGCTTGAAAGCAGCAAGCTTTCATGTGTTTACAGCTTTGGGTTTTGGCACTGCACGTTTGTATTACCTGTGAGCAAGGAGCCTTGAAGGGCATTAGAGAGGCGAGTCATGAATTCAACTTCATTTCTTCCCAGATCTCCGGGAAGCTTGGGGTAGGTAACCTGATTCATTTGTATTTTAAACTAGAGGAGAATTCTACCATTTCTGAGGGTTTTAGACAAATAAGTGTGTTGTTATAATTTTTTTGTTCGAAAGCAACAACAAAAAATTCCGAATAATGGTTTTTTTTTGAAATGGATCAAAGCTGGTTGATAAGAAGCAACTCTCCTGAGATTGGGATGGGTGATGAGTTGTGCTGTGCTTGCAGTTGCCTGATCCAATTTCATAGAACCACCAACTGGTTTGGGTTGCAAGGGACTGTAAAGATCCTCTAGCTCCACCCCATGCCATGTGCAGGGACACCTTCTACTAGACCAGATTGCTCCAAGCCCTGTCCAGCCTGGCCTTGGACACTTTATTGGTCACTGTTTTACTTTGCAAAATTGCTGCTGTGCAGCAGGATCCAGCTCTTGAGTTGTATAACGATAGTTCACCAGAGAACCTCAGAACAGGAGAAAATATCTGTATGATACCCCCAAAGCGAGCAGTGGTTGTTGGAACCTGTCATTATCCCAGAGCTACAGGTGAAAGGTAGTGTAGACTCTGTGAAGATGGAGGTGAAAAGCCAAAAAAAACTGGATTTGAGGAATCTTCTAGTTCAGTGTGTTGTGAACCGAGTTGGTAAAATGCAAACTGAGAAGTCCTGCGGTGGGACTGACCCACGCAGGGCTGCTCTTGCCTTGGGCTACGGAATTAAACCCCGTTCTTTTGCTGAACTGCATTACACATTTTCCATTCAGCTCGCTGATTCAGTGCAGCCATCCCCAGTGAAAACGGGATTTGATGTTCTCCTAAGGAAAATTCATGTATGAAGAAAGGAATTATTAGCCAGAAATTAAATTCCCCTTACTGTGAGTTTTCCAGGCATGCCTCGAGCTGTTGTGCTGGTTAATAGGAGCTGCTGCACGCTGCCTTTGCTGCAGCCTTTCCCTCAGTCGTGTCCAGGTCTCCATTTGATGTCCTGCCCGCTGGAACAGCTGCCCTTGTCTGACAGATCCTTGCAGCCAACACAAACGAAGGATGATTCATTCACAAAATATTCCTGAGTGAGGAGCTGGACTGTAACTCTGCTCTGGTTTTACACTGCTTGAACTGCCCTGATGGGAAAGAAGGGGCTCCTCAGAACACGGTGGATAGCAGTCACATCTCAGCTCGGGGTGAAATTTTTCTCCCATCTTGCCCTGCTTTTGGTTCCAGGTGGGGAACTGTCACTGCAGAGTCAATAAACCAGCTGAGAGGGGATTGAGGATTTCTGCCAAGTTGACCTTGGTATGTCCCAGACCATCAGGGCTTCTTAGCATCGTGGTTCCCAAGCACTCAGACCTCCCTTGCATCAGAGGGGTACCCGGTACCTTCCCCAGTAGCTGTCAGGTTTCAGCTGTGTAGAGGATGTTATAAAATAAAATATGATTTTACCAAACTCGTTCTATTCTGACAAACTAATGAAAGAATGTGCTGCATTTTCCAGCACAGGTTATCCTCCCTTCCACGTGGTTGCACTTGGAATTATGGCAGATGTGTTGTCCTGTTGCCTTAGGAGGACAGACATTTGCCACTTCTGTCCAGAGGGGAGAGAGACATGGAAGTTTGGAGGTTACCTGCTCTGTGTTACTGAAGTTTCATTAAAGCTGTGTAAAGTGATCTTAGATCTGCATGGATGTTTGCTCTGCTTGTGGAAGAGGGGTGAGGAGAAGTGAGAGAGATTTGTTGTCCAGACACCGTCTTAGCTGAACAAGCTCATTTGTACAGTCGCATTTTTGGCAACTTCTTGTCCTTCCTGGTGCTTCCAAGGCTCTGATGTGTTTCTACAGTGTCATTCATGTTGATAGGCTACAGTGGAATATTGGCATTTGTTTAGTACCTGCTACCAGAGAAGGTAGTTTTTTAAAGAATAAATGGCTGGTTTGGAGGCTCCCCTCTCCCAGCTCCTCACCTGGAGGATGTACCCTGCAGAGGCTGCGAGGCGTGCGCTGGGAATGATGACGTGGGTAATATTTAGAGTCATAAAATTCTGGCTGTTGGATGAGCTCCTAATTGCTTCGATCTCTCTTGGTCTTACTCGAAGTTGGATAGATCATACAAAACAAGACAGTTGCACTTGCATTAATCTCCATACTTAGGTCAAGGGTTCTTTCCTATTTTTTTTTTTGTTTGTTTTACCTCAGAGAAAGATGAAAAAATTAATTTTCCACTTGTAGTTTTAAATGAAGGGCATTAGTGTGCATATGATTTGTTTTGTCATATCCTCCCCCCTTATGTGATGCTTCCAGTAGACTCAGCAGGGCAGGCTGTGGTGCTCTTAAAATACTTAATTCCCATGTGGACTTTGCCCTGGATTGGTGTCATAAGAGATACCATCAAGTAGAAATAAATAAAACCAATAGAAATGAGGCTTCCATGATTCTTTGATTCTTCAAGCTGCATTCTTTCCAAAATAAGTGGAAGTGAGGTATTCCTTGCAGGTGTTTGAATGGAAGTTATTGCATTCATTCATCAGCAAGCTGATCTCTGTTGCTGTTCATGGAAGTCAGTATCTCGAAAATACATTCTCAGTGTCTGCAAAACTCTGTGCTGCTGAAAACTACCAAATTATATTCTCTCTTTCTCCTTTCTGATGAGCTGATCGATAAAGGAGGCATTTCCATAACATGGTATTTACCCTCTCTACAGTTGAAATACAATATTTACAGTTGCAAATATTCCTCACAGCTGGTAGTTGGTTTCTCTGTCCTGCTTTTATGATAAGTTTACAGTACATTGCTACCGCAATCCTACATGTTTTTTGGCTGCCTCAGAAAAAAAAAAAGAAAAGGCAGCTGCTTTGAGGTCTTGTGTAGTGTTTATGCACAAGGTGTGTGTTTCTTTTGGGTGAAATTCTGAAGGGAACCTTCCTGGTGCTGCTGGTGCTTCCATGCTGCCCATGCTGAGTGTGAGCATTCGGGGTGTGCGGGACATGCTGGGGGAGCAGCCTCAGTCGGACACCCCACTGGTCATCTCCCTTAACCTGTCTGTGCCTTTCTCTAACCTCAGGCACTCGAGTCGTTTAGTGGGAGCCTGAACCAAGTGAAAAATGGGAAATTGTGGGGGAATAAAATTGCTGGAATTTGCAGAAAGATGGCGCAAGTTGGGTGTTAGGTGAGCTCTGGGCGGGGCTGGGAATCTTTGAATTTCTTCTGCAGTTCTCAGTCAAATATTTTTCTCATTTCTACATATTTTTGTTAGTACTAGTTAAATCATTTACAGTGCAAGAATTATTGGAAATACATATACACACATGTATATAAAATTTACATTTTCCCAGCCCTGTCAACTTAACAGCCTGATTAGCATTTTCATATCATCTTCCCAATTAGTAAATCCCTCTTTTTTTTTTTTTGTCTATGTTCAGCTTGCAAGGAAAAGAGAAAGCTCCCTTGGATTAGATTTACATCATGTTGTCCTCTTTGATGAAAGCACTGATTAGCACGAGTCGTTGGTGTCGTTCCCCCCCATGCCATTCCCCACACGAGCTGTCAGCTTTCATCAGGAGCAGGAAATGCATCTTTGTAAAGCATAACTGTTATTAGCAGAATTCAAACTATGGAAGGGTTGGGTTTTTTCTTTTCACTCGCAGATGTGTTAGAAGAGTAGGGAAGTGTGTGGGCAAGTGTGCTTTTTGGTTTCGATCGTATTTCTCCCCTGCATTTTCCGTTATGGCATTGTTGAATGACTTACCACAAGTTCTCCCACCTCTGTGAAAAACAAGTACAGTGTGATAATGGGTTTTTGTTGTTGTTGACTGGTACATTGGGTCCTCTGTTAGCAAACCAGTTAAATGGTGAGTCACTCCAGGGAGTAGGAGTGATTGCAGCACGCAAAAAAAACAGCGTAGGAAATTTTGAATTAATGTAAGCAGAGAAACTATCAATAGAAATGCTGACCGATAGTGTTCCCTGAAGTAGAACAATCTGGCTTCGAGGTGGAGAAAATAGATTAATGTTGGTATTAGCAATGAAGTCTTAGTTTGTTCTGCAGACGTTTCTGTTTGGCCTTCAGAGAGGAGGTGGCGTCACCGTCACCGATGCTCGTGGATGGGGGGACAAACAGCTGGCGAGAGGCTGCACGTGCTGGTAGCAGAGCTTGGAACTGTGTCCCTGCTCAGGGTCCTTCACCTGGGCATGGCTCTGCGTCCCCTTGGAGGGGCAGGAGACTTACCAGAGTGTGGTCTGGGGTGCAGCTAACGCAGGGCTCCGGGAGGGGAGCGGGAACTTGCTCCAGGAGCTCCTTGAGCACTCGTGGGACACTCCTGCCCTGCCACTCGTGTGCCAGCCCTTTCCTTGGGAGGAGGAGTCGCGTGCAACCCTCCTGCCACAGCCTCAGGAAACATCTGCTGCTGCTTTTCACATCAGCCAGCAAGTGTCCATTAAAAAAAAAAAAAGTAGCTTTGAATGTATTTATTTGGAGTATTTGTGAAAGTTCAAGGCTTTGATTAAATTGGTTTTACTGGTTCTGTTAGCTAATAGAAAAAAGTGTGGTTATGTAATGAACATGGTCTTTTTAATGGTAATATAAATGTTTGCTAATTACCATATGGAGATGAAGGTCATATTAATTACAAAACGGTTCTTGCAACGCTACCAGGCAACCATCCTTTTAATTTTTTTTTTTATGGGATTAATTAGAGATAATATGCATTCAGGACTGACAGCTTTTCTTCATAATGTTTTCCAGAAAAACATGTATGGCTCTATTTGAAACTAATTGACTGCTGTGTGCCCTGCACATCTGTGCTGCGTGGTGGCATCAACATCTTGGCTGCACTTTGGCCAAAAAGGGCAATCAAAGCAAACAGCCAGCGCAGCAGCAGCGCTGGGGCACGCTGGGCCTTCTTAAGCATGAATTTAAAATACAGATGAGAGCTTGTGCCAAGAGGCTGCTCGGGAGCATCGGGGCTGTTCTCATTAAAGACTGCGGGTTAACTCTTGTGCTGGCAGTGTAAATACCAACTGCCTGGAGTGGGCTGGGCAGGAGACCCTGCTGCTGCTCAGCCTAGTCCTGCATGGGGCTCTCTCTTCTGCTGCATCACTGGCAAATCTGGAGTGGGATGCAGTGTTTTCCTCCAGGGCTGGGCTGTTCTCATCAATGGAAATGGTGAGCTCTTCCCTTTCCCCATTTCTGAGCAGTCTCTGTGCTGGAGGCACAAATTAATTTAAAATGGGCAAGACGTGTAGTGCCCAAGCCTTCCCCCTCCTGGACGTGCTCCTGAGGCACTTGGTGCATGGACATGTGTGCAAAGGGCCCCAGACTGTCTGGGCAGCATGGGGAGCTGGGTTACAGGGCCGTGCAAGGACAGCAGTTCAGGCATTGCTGATGGCCACGAGTAGGCTGGTTCCTCCAGTCTGGAGTGGGACAGGATGGCTGATTCCAGTGTGGAGCTGTTGGGCTCATGGTTTAGCTGCTGGTGCTTTGAGTTGCTCTGGGCCTGCCTGGCACTGTGCTGGTGAGGTGGTGCCCAGCATTTCTTCTGCTTCCTGAGGCACACGAGCACTTGTGGTGGTGCAGAGTGGGAAGTGGTTTTCGCTTGGCACGAGCCACGTGTGGTAATTGCAGTCTTGCCCTTGACTGCCATGACTTTTCGAATATCATGGAGAGTGGCTTGGCAACTCCATCAGCCAGTTCCTTCAGGACTCTGGGATGCATTTCGTCAGGTCCTATAGACTTGTGCACATTTGGGTTCCTCAGGCCGTCATGAACCTGATCTTTGCTTACAGTGGGAGGGACTTTGCTCTCTCAGTCCTCATCCTGTCGCACATCCACTCCAGGGGTGTGGGAGCTGTGACCCCCCGAGCTGGTACTGCTGGTAGCAGTGGTACCACTCACCGTGATGGGAATTCTGAGCTGGCCTCAGTGTGCAGGCAGCCTCCGGCCCCCTGCCGACCTCAGGCAAGTGGCAAACTGGAGCGGTGATAGAAGAACTGAAGGTTGGTGCTGAGTTTTGGTGTTGGGCACCTCCTGGTGTGTATGTGCACGTTATATTTACTTGTGTGGGTGTGCATTGGTGCCACGTTATAGGTGAACTGAACCAGTCCTCTGAAAATTGCTGCTCTTGTGCCCAGGCATTCTTTGATTGCTACAAAATGATGGCTAATGATCTGGATTTGTGTTAATCAGAGTGGGAGTAAAAGGATGGCAAATCTGAAACTGAGAGGCTCTGTTCAGGGTACCCCTCTCCAGGGGCTGTGCCCACAGTCGTGGCTCTCCTCTGTACGTGGCTGTGTCGCTTGGACGAGTCATGTCATGGCTGAGCAGCTTCTTTGCCCTCCTCCTGCCCACGCTCTGGAAGATCATGCTGAAGATAAAAGTCAAGAGGAGGAATAAGCCCTTGCCTGTGTTTCACCCTGTGCCAGGATTTAGTTTTTAGTCCCAAACTCTTTGCTGTTCGGTTTTAGATGTTTAACGTGTCAGTCAAGTTGAACGTTGTGATGACAGCGATCAGATTCACTCGAGTACTTCTGTGCTGGCACAGTGCTCTCGTTTGGATACGTGTTAGCAGAGGGGATTTAAAAATACGGATATGCCACGCTGAACTGAGCTCAGAAGGATTGTGTGCACAGAGAGATGGTCAGTATCTTAAAACAATTACTGTTCAAATAGAGTGGAAAGGAGGAAGGAATACTAATGTCTCTTCTGATGATGTGTATCTGAAGCCATGAAGGGGTTTAGACTCAGATGCTTGAAGGTATTTAAAAGTCTAAGCCTAGCTTAGGTGGCCAGGTCATTACATGCAGAAATCTCTAGAGACTCTGGAGAGCAGGGTGAAGGTCATAGGACAAGGACTAGCAACAAGCCAGTGCTAGAAGCTGAACCCAAAGCACCTTAGTCATAAGTGCCTTAATTGTTGTGGTGTTTTTCACCTTTAGGTTTACTAACATGTAGGTGCTGCCTTTCTTTTCAGAGCTCATTGTTTTTCTCGAGGTATATGTAGTGAATTTAAGCTTGTTGGGCATGAGCTGGATTTCCTTGGTTACCCATCAGAGGTCTCCTAGATGTTAAGGGTCCAGCCCTCTGAAAATCACTGCTATCACAAACACTGCCCTCAGTCGTTTCTTGGTGGTTCAGAGAGATGTGTGGGGCTTAATGTGTAAATGTGGTAGAGGGGTTTTTTTCAAGTAAAGAACAAAAGGAAATCATGGAAGTCTGTGAACACTTTAATGTTTTAATGCTTAACTTACATCTAAGACCTATCTTATATAAGTGTCTCCAAGACCCTCTTTGGGTCTTATTTTAAAGGAATAATTTTCTTGATTAGAAAATTACTCTCTTACTGATTTTTGTTAATATAATGCATTATTGCTGATGAACCTGAAGGTTACCTTCAGAAGGAGGAAACCTTGAGAGGTCTGTACTGTTGCTGTAGCCTCAGCAGCTGGGTCATCATGCAGCTCTACAGCTAACACATTGTTCTTTGGGGACATTGTAGGTACTTTGGGGAAAAATACATGCATGGACAACACACCAGGCTGTGCTGGAGTGGGACTGAGTGTGCCAGGCTGATGCTCAAAGCTGGAGGAGGTCACAGGCTGTTTCTGATGTGTTTGGGACTTGTCTAAATAGCGAAGCTGTTGCCATACAAACGAGGGAGTGACATTGGGATACCAGATTCTCCTCCGTTCCCTCTCAGTTTGGACTGTCACCCTTTGGAGTTTTTACATCTTAGCTCCCCATGCCTTCTGATCCACTGCACTGTTCTAGGATGTGTTCTGCATGATGTGGCTGTGTGAGGAGGTGGTTGGCAGCCACCCTTGTTCCTGGGCTGTTGAGCTCTTGCATCATCAAACCCTCTGGAGAGAGGTTTTGAGTGCAGTGCTCGGTCTCCGTCACCTGCAAAGTGATGGATGCTTGTGTGGTCCTTGTGGCATCCTGCAAACAAAGGCCCAGGGTGTTTGCTCACCCCACTGAGGGCTGGAGTTCAGGCTTGGGGAACCCTCTGTCCCCCAGAGATGATGTGGCTGCATGGGAGGTCAGGGTGCTTGTCCTAAAATGATGACAGTGACAATCGGACCTGCTGCTGTCTGCTGGCCCAGGACTGGTGCAGAGATAAGGTCCTTTGTGCCAAGTTCCCAGGTGCCTCTCGGGAGCTCCCTGGAGAGCAGATGAGGGTGAGTGCTGACAAATTCAGCTGTGAAGGGTGAGACAGTTTATCCCAGTTTCAGGGTGTTTGTTTTTCATCTTTTTGCTGGGTTAAAAAGACGCCTTTAATATCATTCCAGTGATACGAAATGAATAGTGTACGGAACTGGGGACTAGAAAACACTCCAGCTTAAAACAATTAATTCCTCTCTACTATAATCAGGTAGAAAATGAGAGGATTGTTAAGCCTGTGTTTTCTTTGTGGCAAAGACAACTTAATGGAAGTCTGGAGTGTGCAATTAAAGGAACAAAGTTTTAGAAAGGCAACAGAACTAGGTAGCCAGTAGCAGAGCGATGTGAGTCTGACAGCTGAGTGCAGAGGATGCGGTGACAGAGGCACGGAGTGAAGGCTGGGGATACCGGCAAAGGGAGGCTGGCAGCAAGAAACAGGCTGGTGAGAACAAAGCAGTGCCTGTCGTGGGAATGATTGCTCGTCCCTTTTGATCATGGAGAGGAGGGTGCTCAGCGAGCAGCTTCAGGCAGAGGGAGGGGAGCGAGGGGTGAGGGGCTGTGGCTGGGTGTGGGGGGCATTGCTGCACGGCCCCTTTGCCCTGGCCCCTGCCCAGGGCTGGGCTCAGCAGCAACAGCTCTGGGCAAGGAGGGAAGGGGGCTTTTCTCCTGGAACTCAGGGCAGAAGCCCTTTAGGTTTCACACCTCCTGAAGGCAGTTGCTCAGTCTTCTGGCCTGGCTGTTGGCCGGGCTTAGCAGTGCCTGTGAGATCCCAAGGGAAGGGCTGAAATACGACGTGTGTAATCTGCTCAGCCTCTGCCCTGGCTTTGGTTTCCTTCCAACCCTGTGGGTGGCCAGGAGGAGATGGAAGTTCTCCAGTGACACGCTGCAGTAGGTTTTGACCCCAGGAAGGACAGAACAGGAATTGCAATGGGCCACGTTTGCTTTCTGGTGGGCTTTGACGGGGAGGCTTTCATGTGACGTTGGTTTAAGAGACTCCATCCAGCGATGGCAGTGCCACGGGCCCTGGCTGTTCAGCTCCTCGTGCAGTTGCTCTATCACGTCTCACCAGCAGCCCCCGAATTATTCATCGTGAGCACGCGGCTCTGACCAGGACACAGCCAACTCAGCAAAGCCAGAATGAGAAACAAGGTCTTCAGTGTGGAAAAGGCAGCAGTGCCCAGTGCTGAGATAGCCCTGCCTGTTCATTCGAGGGGCAGAAGATGGAAATAGGAGGAAAATTTTACCAGTGGTTTCATGTCGAGCCTTTCCAGCCTGCAGCAGGCTGTAAAGCTTTATTAACCATGTGGTTTTAAATTTTTTTTTTAATTTTTTAAAAAATTATTATTTTTTAGACTGCCTGTGTGGGCCAGCCCTGGCCACACAATGGTGGATCGGGTGGCACACTGCTCTGTGTGTGCAGCAGCCCTGCTCTCTGTATGTGCAGTGTGTATCCTTGCTCTGTGACAACTGCACCAAAGCCTTTTAATCAGCTTCCTTTCACTCAACTGTACAAATTCTGCTCTCATTACACGTACTAGCTCTCAAATTTACAGGCAGGAACTTCTTGGATAGACTAATATTCCTTGGCCACCCTAGCATGCAAATTTAAAATTTAATATCTTGTGGCGGGTCTGTTCGCTTTTATGCAAATTCTAATGTAAGATTATGTTTTGTAGTTGTAAATTAGAAATTAAGTTATGCAGGGGAAGGGTATGTGAAAAATGGCAGTCTTGGATTTATATTTCTTTAAATGAGGTAATCCTAGTCGTTTGAGTCATACAGAGATGTACATCCTCTTAAGAGGAGAAAACTTCAACAGCAAACATGGTTTAAATGGGTACTTAGCCCCCACAGCTGTTAATGAAGAAGTGGTTGCTACAAGACTGTCTCCCTCAGTCTCCTGACTTCTCTGAATGCATTTTGAGGCAAACAATAGGTTAATTGTTCTGGTGTAGGCAAAAGAAATAAAATCCAGACATGGCTCACTTTTGTTCTTCTGTAACCACGCAGCTGAGGGGGAGTGTGGGGACCTGCCTGGAGGAGGGAGCTGAGCTGGTGCAGCAGGGCTGGGCTGGAACTCCTGCCTGGAACGGTGGTTCCTAAAATTATTCAGCTCCTGACACAGCTCTCTGCCCTTAATTGCTGCTAAACAGATCTGAAAGCTCTGTGACACCCTGGGATGGCTGGATCTGGCTGTTGTTCTGACTGTCCCAGGCCTTCACATGGCAGCTTGACTTGGCCCATTCCAGCCACGGTGGCAGCTTTGGCTGGTGAGCAGCTCCTGCCATGCCAGGGTGACAAATGTAGGAAAATCAGGGACAGCACAGGGAAGGGAAATGCAGAATCTGAGTGAAATAATTCTTCTTCTGGAATGCTGCTCACACTCGCTCTAGAAGCAGCCAAAACATTAGAAGAAGTCAAATTCCCTGGGTATTCACAGCACACAGGCTGCACTGGAGGATTGGTCTTCAAGACTGACTCTTAGTGGCCCACAATTTGCCAGGAGGTAGATGAGAGAAAAAGGGGGTAACTCAATAATGGAGAATGCTTTTGTGTATAACCAAAGAGTTTCTGAACACGCTCAGTATTTAGATTTGCTTTTTAGAAATCAGTATCTCTTAAATCACCGAAGGGAGTGACGGGCTCTAGTGCTATAATATCTGTACCCAGCATATTTAAAAAACACTAAAATCAGAAGTATTTCACAATAATGTTAATTGCATATGGATAAGATTTTGTAAAGCAATTTGGGTTCTGTCTCCCTCACTGACTTTCAGCGGTGCCTAAGCTGGCGTGCTTCAAAGCAGCTTTTGAAAATGGAGTTTCGAGGGTTGAGCTTTTGAAATCACTCCTTAACTCTGAAATACTTGTGTTTTTCTAGATTGCCTGTTGACAGGGTGTCTTTTCCCTTCCCGTAGTGTCCCCACAGGAAATAATGTGATGGAACCCTTGGAGCTTGGGCGTGGGACTGTGCCTGGTCCCAGATGGATCAGGCACGGCCTTGGCTGGCCCCTGCAGCCAGGGCAGCCCCAACACACACAGCAGGGCTCACAGAAATGCCTTCCTAGCCCTGAGTGCAAAGAGCGAAGAAAAACACTGGTGTTATGGGCTGTTCAGTTCATTTCTTTGCAAAGCTGCAATGGCTGACATCTGTTTGCTTTTCTTTGTGGTTTTGGAAAAGAAGAGAGGATTTGGATCCAAAATAGCTATAAGATGGCTTGACATGGAGTAGCATGAATAGGCTTGTTTTGTCTCCTCCTGTTATGAATCACTTTCCATATTAATTTCAGACTTTGAGTCGATGTGTATCTGGCCCTGCAGAGCTGCACACCGCTTCAGCTCGTCCTCTTGTTTGAAAATAAATATCTCGTGTTTATTTGCTTCGTATCAGAACCCAGGGTCCCACGTGGAGGCTTGGAGAGGTGGGTTGGTGACGAGCCCGAGCTGCCGGGGGAAGTTCAGCCTGTTAAAGGCTCTCCCTGAGCTGGGGAATTTCAGGTGTGCTCCCAGCCCTCCAGTCAGAAGTTCAGACGGACTGTAGTGCCGTTCCTTCATCCACTGCCTCTGGCTTTGCTTTCTGCCACGGCTCTGCAGTCAGCCCGTGGAGTCCCCACGTGCCCAGGGCAGCGTTCAGCGCTGTGGAGGGGCAGCGGTGGGGCAGTCCCATGGCCCTGCCTGAAATGTGCATTCAGAGCCTGCCAAGGTCTCCTGTCGGCTGCAGTTGCTTGCAGAACCATCAGTTAGGGCTTTTTCCCCCTCCTTGTTTGGGATTTAATGTCAGTCAACTTGCAGTAAAGGTCCTTCCCTGCTCTTTTGCCAGATGTCATGGATTACTGGCTCTGAACGGCTTTCCCATGAAAAGCATAAATAAATACAAGTCCTCAAGCTCCTGGCGGGAAGTCAAGACCCCCTCCTCTGTTTGGTCGAGCTTCTTTTCCCCCCCCCCTTTTTCTCAGACAGATTAATGTCTTGCCTTGATGGCCTATTTTGGTCAAACATCAAACCCACCCATCCTTCTGCATGTGCATGCCTGGAGGAGAATGTGGCCACTTCAGGGATGAAGAGGACAGCCGTGGGGTGGGAAGCTGAGCACCTGCCCACGGGAAGCAGCAGCTCTGGGTTTGTCTTCAGACATCTATTCTGCCTTTGGTGTTGGTCTGGGGATCAGATGGAAGTGGGAGAGGGCCGTGTTCATGTAGGAGCTGTGTTACAGTGCTGCTGGACAGGCAGCCTGTGGGATGAGCTCCTGTGGGTGTGCTGGGGGCTGAAGGTAGAGCGGAGCAAATGGAGGGAAGGAGAACTTGTGCATCTTTTCAGTGCGAATGATGATGCAGTGCTACTCCTTATTCTGTATTCCTGCATGGGTTTGACCACGCTGAGCTTGTGCTGGGCAGTGCTGGGGTTCTCCCTGCTGGCTGAGGGATAACTGGAGCTAATCCACGGGATCAGCTCTTTGACTTACAGTGTTTCTAGCCCTGTAACGTAAAACTCAGGAGCTGGACCCCACATAAAGGTGTGATACCAGTTTAATAACCATCCAAATGGGAAAGAAGGAAGGAGAGGGCTTTAAATCTGTCACTGGGTCGTATTTTCAAGTTCTTCTCTGATATTTAGAAATGCTTTTTATTGGAAGCTGAGAGTCCCAAACCACGCAATTCCTGGAAAGGTAGTTGAAAAAAAGAGGAGCTGGAGTATAGAAAAAGCTAGTTGTGGAAACCTTTGCAGTGAAGTCACTGGCATTACCAGCAGGGCACTAAATGAGTGTGCTGATTAAAGCTGGGAGGAGCCATTTGCATTTCTTTACATTGCCCTGGGAATGTGGCATCTCATCTGAGCACAGGCTCCTGCAGCCAGCTGCAGTTTGCTGTTCTTGTAGCACCTTCGTGGAGGGAATATCAGGCTGACTTTCCAGGGCAAACTGCAAACCTGGGAGCTTGGCTGGCAGCACCAGTCCCCAGATGAGGGACCAATAAATTGGAGCACCGGGATGTGTGCAGAAAAAGAAGGGGATATATCCTGGTTTGCTGTACAACAGCACTCATCCGAACATTATCTGTGGCCACTGTTTTGTTCTCAGCTGCCATCCTCGTGGTGCTGCTGTGCTGGCTCTCTCCCCTCCCAATTCTTTTGTGATTTGTGAATGATTAAGATGGAGTCAGACAGAAAGCAGAGTTGGCACAGCCAGGCTGTTACCCTATTAGAAGGTCCAGATGTACTGAATAAGGGTTCCTTGTGGCTTCTGATGGGGAAGAAACAAAACAGTGCTCTAGTTAGGTTTAAAGGATTTGGTAAGCACACATGTGTCATGGTCTAACTGCCTTTGATGGGTACCAGATGGCAAACAGAAAGGGGAGGATGGAGCCGGGGGAGGCCACAGCGCAGAGGTGGGGGAGGCAGAAGGATGGAGAGGTCCTTTGTGAGCCTCTGTGGGGAAATGTCATGTGCAAAAGGTGCTTATTTACACATGTAGATAGGTGCTTGGACAGAGTTAAATATGTTTATCTGTATAAAGTAATTTTTCTGCCCACTGGGTCACTGAGACACAAGCCTGTTGCTTAGCATGGCCTCTCTTAGAAATGATGGATCTCACTGCGATGTATCTCACATCTCTGTGCGGGTTTGCAGCCACCTTCAGTTCCCGAGGAGGGTGAGACTGCAGCTGCAGCACTGGGAGCTGGGAGGTTTGGTGGGTGTGCTGGCCTGGCTGACAGATCTCCCATCTCCCCTTGAGTTACATCCAGCGCTGAATCTCAGCGTCACAGGGAATAAGCTGTCACGCAGGCACGGAGTGCAGGGATGCTGCAGTGCTGCCAGGGGCTGGCTTGGGGAGAAACAGACATTGGGTCAGTTCTTACCACTTGTAATTGGTTTCTAAGTCACTGAATCCTTGGGCTGATGAGATTTTCTCTTTAAAAAATTACATTTGTATATAGTGAGTTGGGAAAGAGAAGACAGCCCAGTGATTTATTTGCGTGCAGTGGTTTAAACACTGTGAGTGTTCTTAAGTCATTCAGTCCTAAAAAAGCCAAACATACTGGAAAGAGCTGAAAGGATTATGTATGGCAAAAGTGCTGGAAGAGACCTTCATTGACATGTCACCCTTTTCCAGTTTGCAGTCTATAGGACACTGCATCTTTAACCAGGAGATTCTGTCGCTTAGATAATTTGGAAAATAGTGAGGTATTAGGATTAAAACTCCAGGCTAAATGCCCCATTAGTGTAAACCAGCATGGCAGTTTGGCTTTCAGGGAAACTTAAGGATTTATATACCAGCTCCATGTCTGACACGGTGTGTTTTCCACTCCTGTGTTGTAATTCAGTACAGCTTGTACAATAATGTAGATGAACTGCTGGCAGGGAAATGGAGTAGATAAATCTTTTATGAGCGAGTCCAGTGTCCCTGAGCTGTGCTCAGCCCTCTGGGGAGCTGCACAGGAGCCGGGCTGGCTCTGGCAGTGCTCTCTGGTGTCTGCCACAGGGTGAGAGGTGGGAGCATCACCTGGATGTGGTCCCTGAAGTCTCCATCTGCTGGGGTAGCCACTGCTCCAGCTGGAGTTGTCCCATATACATGGGACAAACACATCCCATGCATACCTCTTGCAGTGACAAAATGGGTGTTAGCAAAGCCCAGAGCATTTTCCTTTCTCCTGCAGGAGCAGGGAGGGTGTTACAAGCAGAGCTGGAAAAATATTTTGCCAAAACATATTTGATTCAAAATAAAACCATTTCTTGTAAATTAAATGTTTAGAAAAATGTGTCAATTCCCATATAATTTCCATGGAGAAACATTTTGGAAATAAAAAATACATAGATCTAGAAAATGTCAGAATTTAGCTGGGGAATTTTGCAGGGTAGCTTTATGTGTGTGCCTTTCTCCCATTTTCTTTCTGCATTTCATAG
Source organism: Machaerirhynchus nigripectus (assembly GCA_013397975.1). Classification (NCBI taxonomy): domain Eukaryota; kingdom Metazoa; phylum Chordata; class Aves; order Passeriformes; family Dicruridae; genus Machaerirhynchus; species Machaerirhynchus nigripectus. The sequence goes on along the minus strand of VZRQ01005257.1, from coordinate 496,867 downwards.
TGTACTGAGTGATCATCTTATTGAGCTGGCATAATGTGGTGTGATTTGATATATAGAAAATGCATTTATTTACATTTCTAAAATGTGTGTATTTAGATACACATGATTATTTCTTGAATCAATACGGGCAGCTACTATCTAGGATGGTCTGAGCCCTCTGCTTTCCTGCGTCAGTGTTTCATTACCAAATACTAAAATTTTATATCTTTGATATGTCTGAAATTGAGCTGAAGCGTGATTTGAATCACTGAATAATGAGGGTTAGAAGGGTCCTGGATCCAGCTGAAAGTTGGCCTGGAGGTCCTTTGTTCCAACTCCTCTCCTCAGAGAAGGCCAAGCTCAAGTTTAGATTGGCTTGCTCAGGGGTCATAGCCCTCTGAATTTTGAACACATCCAAGGTGCCAATTCCTTGGCCTCCCAGTGCTGGATTGCTGTCATGGTGAGAATTGCTTTCTGATATTGCAGTGTCTCGTGCTGCAATGTGCCTGTCCTTGTGCTCTGCTCCTCTGGAGCCTGTCCCCGTCTGCTCCACACCCTGCGTTAGGGGGCGAAGGCTCTAAGGAAGTCCCCTCAGACTCTCCTCATCTTGAGCAAACACATCTCCCTCAAACTCTCCTCCTCCATCATGTGTTCCAGCCCCAGGGAATGCTGGAATGTCCATCTGACATTGATCTGTCTGAACTGGATGCTGATAACAGTGAAGATGCATTGGCACAAGCTTCAGCCTGGGTGGCTGCTCAGGCACCCGCCAACGTGTGCCCTCGCTGGGCTCTCAGCTCCATCTCCTCAGCCCCTGTACCTTCTGCTGCCAGGGCTGGCTGATTACAGCCTCTTCAGATATGTTAATTCTCCTTGTCGTCACGTTTCCAGAGCCTAATACAGACATGGCCTCTGTGCCAGTGTGGGGGATGCTCTCCCCGCAATGCAAATCACAGATATTTTTATCTAGACAAAAAGTGTTTCAATTAGTAATAAACAACAGCTGTCGTGGAGGAATTAAAAATAATAGAGTTGCTCAACTCATATGGTGCGGTGCCTCGTGCACAGAGTATGTGGGCAAAAAGAGAACATTCCTAACAAAATCCTAAGAACTTCTGTTTTATGACATTTACTTAAACTGAAACCCACCACTTGCTTGGGGGTGTTCTATGCTGGAGGAGTCCAGGGAGAGGTGTAACCCACAGCCACTACTGGCACCCTACGACTGGTGCTCTTACGAGTTTTGAGGCATCTCCAGTGTGAGCATTTGCAGACTTTACCAGTATTTGGCTGGGTGGGGATCCCCAGCCAGCCCAGAAGTCGCTCAGTGAGCACCGTTCTGGGTCTCCACGCTGTCACGTGTGGCCTGTCTCTGTCGCCGCCTCCCTGCCCTGGTGTGCCAGGCGTTCACCAGAGCGTGCCAGGGGACATGCACGGAGGGGAGGGGTGGCTGTGGGGCAGCTCCAGTCCCTGGCATGGATGGCTGATGTGCATCTTCCCACCGCTGTGCCAGCAGATGCGAGCATGTAAGCAGCTCTAACGTGGGCAGCTGAAACCAGGAAACAAAGGATGCTGGTGTGCATGAGCCTTGGGAATACTTGGCTCATCCTGCCATCAGCAGGCTAAATATTTGTAATTTCTGTCATAAAAAATTCACCAGCTGCAGAAGTCAATAGAGGGGAAGTAGTAAACATGACATGACATTGCTTTCCTAGCATTGCTGAGAACAAGAAATCTCTTCTTTCAAACAAAAGCCAGACATTGCTGCCTGGATGGACTTGAATACTTTAGGATCTTGTCAGAAAAATGTCTGCCCCAATTCAGTCATTTAGAAGAAGATCCCAGGTCTCTTTAGAGTAATAAGGCTTGAATGTAATCTCGAGCACAGTGATTTAAAGTGCAAGGAATGTTTCTTTACCCTGCCTATTTATAGGGCAATGCATTTTTAATATTGAATGATCCAAAAGTCAGTTCAGGAAGGATATACAGTCAAAGGAAGGAAATAGGTCATAATTTCTCACGAGGGACTCCATGAAACCTTCAGTCATCTTAAATTCCCCATCCAGTCCATTTCCCTGAATATTAGATGGTGCCAAAAAGGGGGCTTGTTTTGGGGATTTTGTCCCAGTGATTTGGCATGGCAGCAGCAGCATATGTTGAACATCTCAGCTGGCGTCTTTGGGGCCACAGAGGTAAAACTCTGCCCCATGGTGAAAACAGATGGGCTGGTTTATCTTCCCTTGTGGGAATAAGACATGTGCCATTACTGTAGAGGAGGAGCAATAGCCACCCCCTGTGTTACTGGAAACTTCTCTGTCTCTGTTGCTGAGGTCCCAAAGCCCTTATAGCTTCAATGAGAAATGAAATTATCTCTCTTATTTATATCCAGTAATAATTGCTTCTTCTAATTGCCCTAGTTTGTGAGTTTCTTCCCAGCAGGTTAGGCTGAAATTTCAATTTCAGTTTGATTTGCATAATCACTTGGGCCTCTTTCCCTTCCTCCCTTCTTTCACTTGACTTTAGGACCTGCTTGTCCTCCCCTGGGACCAGATGCAGTCCTACAGGTCTGTGTCAGGGGGAGAGTGGGTTAAACTCAGTCTCCTAGTCCAGTCTGTCTTTCACTACCACCTCTGAAGTTATGTTTCATTTATGGCGTTCCCTGGCAGCTAATGATGGCTCGGCTGAAGATTTGGCTGATGAGGTGTCACACTGCGGGCGAGTGGGGAGGCGAGGGGTGCTGTTGGTCTTCTTTCTGTATTCTCTTCTCCTTTCCTGGAGCAGTGTGTTGCAGGCTGTGCTGCAGGTCCTGCCCAGGACACAGTCGGGGTGCGCCGCGGCCCGCAGGCGCTGCTGGCTCAGGCGCGGGCTGTGCTCGGCCCCACGGCCCGGCTGCAGGGACCGAGCCCGCACGGCTGCAGGACACGGCGCTTCCCAGCATCATTCCGGCTCTGTGGATGGCAGAGTAATTCCTGCACTAGGTTCCCGGGGCTGGAGAAGGAGAGGTTCTGGCCCGGGGCTGCGGGGCAGCCTCCCAGCTGCAGCCCCTCGGACGGCGAGCGGTCTGTCCGGCCAGGGCTCGCCCCTGATGTGCCTGTCAGCATTCCATGGCACACAAAGGAGGAATGACGGCTCTGTCCTGAGGTCCTCCGTGTCCCCTGACACTCCCTCACCTTGCCAGGGGGATCTCAGTACACCTGGTGCTCCAGGGACAGTTGGAGGCAGTGGCTCGGGCTGGCCCGTGGGCTCAGGCTGGCCCGTGGGCTCAGGGTGACCTGTGGGCTCAGGGTGGCCCAGGGGCTCAGGGTGGCCTGTGGGCTCAGGGTGGCCCAGGGGCTCAGGGTGGCCCGTGGGCTCACAGACACACCGGGCTGTGTGACAGCATTTCCTCACTGGTGGCTCGGGCCCTGCCTGTGGGAACAGGTTGGGTTTGCAGCAACTCCCTGATGCTCACAAGGAAATGGGGCCAGAAGGCACAAAGCTGCCTTGAAGACAAAAGCCCTCCCTGCTTATAGATCACACCTTGTCATCTAACAGATTTCTGTGGGTAAAGAGCCTATTTTTCTCACTTCTGTCCCAGTCTTTTAAGGTGTGAAGAGCTTTTAGTCAAGCTGGAGGGAAAGAGAAAGGTTTCTGGTGAAGGGCCTTGGTTGATCTGGGGTTTGTTTTCAAACCGCATCACAGATTTTCTCTTTGCCTGTGATTCTCAGTTCACAGGCTGTGAGCTGCAGAAATTTTTAGAAGGAGCTGGTATTTTCCCTGATTACAGCAAATGGGTGCTGGTCATCAAAGCCATTTGAATTGCTGGGGGCGGTTTGCAAAGAAGGGTGAGGAGGGGTGTTTGTGTTGCCCCGGAGCCTGAACAGCTTCCAAGTGGGCGTTGTCCCTGTGGATATTACATCCCACTGAGCAGAGGGGGAAGGACATCTCTGTGAGTTACCACTGCCTGCGTGTCTGATGGACTTGGGGAAAGTGGGAATGGGGAACCACGGTCAGCAGGAATGTTTTGTTACTCACTCAGCATCTGAGCTCTCAAGCACCCATTTTTTTATGGATTTGGGTTTTTACTACTGGTTGCTTTTCTTAGTGTTTCCTCTAACCCTGAAGGTCCTAGATGTGATTCTACATTCTACTATTAAGAAAGCAGAAGGACTCGGATTTAAAAATAACTCTGCAGGGAAGAGGCTACATATACATTTTGCTTTTCAATTTCTGGTATGTTTATTTATGTATGTAAATGAAGAAAGTTACCTGTATGTGGCTGTTGAGTGCCTAAAATGTGCAGCTCTTCTGCCAGGTGAACAAGACAGAGCCACCCTCTTACAAGACCAACTTATAAAAATCCAAGCACTGTTTGGAAATTAAAATACCCGGGCAAACTTTTTGTTGCTGAGGTGACTCTTGGGCCTGGATTTTATCTCCAAGCAGAACTTGCTTTACTCTTGAGAGGGGGTACCCTGTCCTGCCCATGCTGTGGCCCTTAGTGATGCAGTAGTGGGGGGTATTTATGGAGGAAAACTAAGTGGCCTCTTTGGGCAGCACCAGTGAACTGCAAAACCTGTTAGTGACTGAGCAGGAAGGAATCCTCACTGCCACCAGCTGAGGCACGTGCTACCATAAACCACGTGTAAAGACAGCAGAAATCCCCACCCAGGGCACTGAGGAGCAGGATAAAGCTCAGGTTGACATAGCCCAGTGTTTGCCAGGATTAGATTTGACAGCCCTTTTCCCCCGCTGGCAGTAATTAGAGCTCTGATGAGTGTTTGCCAGTGGCACTGGCATGGGCAGCTGGCCATTGCCTATTGCAGTTTGGATATGGTGAAGAGAATGGTAAGAGAACAAATAAAAATAATCAGTTAAGCTGCAAGAATTGTCTCTTAGCCAGGCTGTGCTGCTCTTGGAGGCTGGCAGTATTTTGTCATAAGCGACGACTGGATTTGGGCTCCCTCCTTTCCTTAAACATCAGCTTTGTTCCACAGGGAACACATTTTTTTGAGGAAGCAGAGTTGTGATGCTCATTGGAAGCCCAGAATGTGTCTGGCACTGCTCTGTTGGAGGAAGGGGGATGGTTTAGCTCAGGTGGATGTGGAGGAGAGGCAGCACATGAGGGATATGAATGTGTGGGGTCTGTCTTGGTTAGGAAAGCAAGGACATGGTGGTGAGTAACAGTTCTGACAATGACAAACATGAAAATGCTGCTTTGCAACATCTGCACCTGTGTGTCCCATCTCCCTTCCCTCCTTCCAGAGCATCCACATCTCCAGATCCTTCTCCTGTGCTGAGCAGGAGCCTTGGACAGCTGCTGTGAGCTTTAGGAGCAGTACGAGCCCATTCTCTCTGACTTGGTAGCAAACCTGCTCCAAGAGCTGCAGTGATGTCCCTTGATGTTCCTGGTGTAATAACAAGGAATTAAATACAGTCGTGTTCATTTCAAATTCCATTTGAAATACAAATAGGTAAACCCTTAAATTAAATGCAAAGGAGCCAGTGGAGAAAGGAAGTTCAGTGAACGTTTTTAGTTTCAAATCTTCTGAGAAATACTACAAAGGGCACGGAGTAAAACAAGGCTGAGTAACAAGAGAGGGGCTCGTGCTGCCTTTTGATTCAGAAGCACACAGGGATGTTTAATCCTGGCCTTGCTCCTGGGATGGGAACCTGTATGTCTTGGATTTCTCGGGCAAGGGAAGGAAGGGGCACAGCTGAACTTGCCTGACACCATTGGTCACCTACTGAGTCCCCTCAGGCTACTTGTTTTAATCTTTCTGTCCTTGTGGAGCACAGTAAAATAGTATCTGCTGGGGTGCTGTGGGTTCACACCTGCCCCGAGGCCTCCCAGGGAGAGGAAGTTGCTGTGCTCTTTGGAATAGGCCTTTGACACCTTTGAGCAGCCCAGGACCACGCTTAGCTGCACCTGGAATTACTGATACTGTATTGACCTGTTTGTCTAGCAGCTGACCCCAAATCTGTTGATGCAAAGCAGAAGAGTCCTATTGAGTTTGTTGGATTGAGAGCAGCCCCTGTGTCCTGTCCCCCATCAGCAGATGCTGATGGCTGCAAATGGCCTTGGCCACAAAACCTGCCCTGGTCATGCTCAGTGATGTCCTGCCATGCTGGGAGGGAAGAGGCTGGGTTGATGTGCTGGGGTGCTGAGCGACCCCGGGGTGCTGTGCTGGCCTGTGGATGGCTCTGGTTGGCCCTCACAGGACAGGTCAGGTGAGGGTGACAGTTTCCAGCTGCAGGAATTCCTCTGGAGAGAAGGGAACAGGAGAAAGGTTTGGATTTAGCACAGATTTGCTGTAAGCTGGGTTTACACCTGGATCTGGGAAAGCTTTAGAAATATTTGGTGTGTGCTTTGCTTCACAGACTGGCACGTAGGTAGTAGTTTTATTCCTGAGTTCCTCTGCTAGGACGAAAGGCTGAGAGATGTGGGATTGTTCAGCTTGGAGAAGAGAAGCTTCAGGGTGACCTAATTGCTTTTATAAGGGCCTCAAGTGACAGGACAAGTAGGAATGGCTTCCCACTGCCAGAGGGCAGGGATGGATGGGATATTGGGAAGGAATTGTTCCCTGAGAGGGTGGGGAGGCCCTGGAACAGGGTGCCCAGAGCAGCTGTGGCTGCCCCTGGATCCCTGGCAGTGCCCAAGGCCAGGCTGGATGGGGCTTGGAGCACCCTGGGAATAGTGGAACAGGGTGGGCTTTATGGTCCCTCCCAACCCAAGCCATTCTGTGGTTCTATGATTGATTGATTCCCTGTCTGCAGTGTGCACACAGATTCCACTTCAGCAGCCAGCGAAATTGGTTCCTCTCAGAGCAGCTGCCTCCTGTTCTGTTAAGGGGGAAAAAAGAAATGTTCACCTGGGAGAGCAAAGTGTTTGTCTCAGGCGAGCGTGGTTGCTGGCAGTGAGGCAGGGAAGGGTTAGGCTGGGCTGGCTGTGCACAGCCCTCCCTCCCTGTGCTTTGCAGCACATTGTAAAATGAGCCCCCAGCGTGCTCAGGCAGCCCAGCACACAGAGCTCTGCGAGGAGCCCAAACCACGCTCTCGGCATCCAGCGAGGAGCTGATAACCACGACACCGGCACAGGAGCTGTTTCCTCACAGTTCTGTGCAGCAGTAGCAGCAGGAACCAGTGGGTTTGGTTTTTTGTTTGGCATCCAGGCACGCTGGTGGGGTATTGCTGTGGTGTGCAGTGCAGAGCTGAGCCCCCAGCGTGGCTGTGAGACACTGCCTGGTGGTGTGGAGGAAGAGTCTAAAGGGTGATAGAACAAAACAGCAAAACCTTGTGAGAGCTGCTGATAGCAGTTTGGGATTTGGCTTCAGCTGAGCCATGCTTAAGAATAAAGCTCTTGGAGTAGAGTCTCAGGGCTGGTGGTTTTAGAAGAGTCTCTTTGTTTTGAAGTGTCCAGTTTGAGCACTGGTGGCTGGACTCAAATCTCACAGAGTCCGTGCTCAAAAATTTCCAAGAACTGACGCTTTTTAAAGGTGATTCAAGTTGAGCTCCCCTCCTCCCACTATGATTTTGGAAGATCATGACAGAGGCTGCTCAATTAAAATGTAATTTCGTTTTCCTCATCTGAGATCTGGTCCTGTTTATTCATGTTGTTGGTGTTATTCCCAGAAATAGCCTCATGGCATTCCCTGAATTCTAAATATCTGAATTTACTCTGAGACCAAGTTGTTTGAAAGCCAGGGTGGCTGCAGGACAGCCCAGCAGCTCCTAGTTAGCTTTCTGAACATGATCCTTCAACCCTGGCTTTTGCTGGACTCACAGATTTTTGCTGGAGTGGGTTGTGAGAGAAAGGCCTGTTTGGGTTGCAAAACGTACAAGAAAATTAATTTGTGTGTTCAGTGAACATTTGAAAACCAGATGTCAGGGCAATGGATATGCTGATCATTGGAATTAGAGAAGAAAACATGCGACCCCCAAATCCGTCTGATTTCCTGTCTCTTTTGCACCAGGAAGCTTCCTACATCAGACCTAGAGGAGTAAATAAAATTATTGGTATATTTCTGATAGTTGCCCCCAACCTATCTGCTTTCAAATGCATTCAGACATTGCATCCAAATCATGATTTCATTTGGATATCGGGGCAAGTGTATATTTGGTTCTCTAGAACTATTAGCCAGGCTAAGCAAAGCAGACTGTAGTAGGTGAGTTTTAAGAATCCACTGATGATATTTTAAGCCCAAGTTAACTGCAAGTGCTTTGTATGATCTGTCAGTCAATCCAAAGAGAGTCTCATGACGGATAGACTATGTGTTGGCTTGCCTGACACTTCTCAAAGATTCTGACAGTGACACATATCAAACAGGACTGTCTTTCAGCTGCTTTGTCTTCAGCTTCCTCTACTGCTGGTTTGTTTATGTGAAATTATAATATACTGTGTGATGGGCCAAATTTGGAGTATTGGGATGAAAATGCCAATGGTGTTTGCATCCAGATGCTGACTCCTGAATGCTGGGTGGCTGGATCTCTGGGCTACCAGCTCTGAATCCATTTCCACATGTTAAATTTTGATAAAAGAGGCATCTAAAAGCAGGCCTGATTTAGCTTTCTCATGGTGACCTTAGTAAGTGTCATGTACAAGACATGTAAATGTGGCACTTGGGGACATGGGTTATTGCTGGGCTTGGCAATGCCAGAGGAACAGTTGGACTTGAGGGTCTGAGAGGTGTTTTCCAACCTAATCAATTCAATGATTCCCTGGTTCTGTGTCAATAGAAAAAATCACTTATTTAAAACGAAGTCAGCCTTGCTGGAGAGTTTTAGTTTCGAGATGGAAAAGTTATGGTCATCCCATGGCAGTGCTCTCAGGATTTACACTGCATGTGGGTTCCTTAGGGAGATCATCATGCTCTCATTAAAGTCTATGGAGAATGGAATTGGTTTGGTGCAATTAGAATAGGCAATAGCATTTAATTAGCGGGTCAGAGGATCTTCTGTGCTGGTCATCCCTTATTTCTAAGACATAGAGAACTGCTGTTTGGGGGATGCCACAGCAGGGCTGCACTCACAGGTGGCACCTGTGGGCTGCAGGCAGTTGTGCAGTGCTGGCAAAGGGAAGATTCCTTCCAGCCCCTCGTGTCTGATCCTGTGTTATGAGCAGGGAAGGATGGGCTTGGTGAGCTCTGTACAAGAACTCAAATTCTTCTCCCCTTTACCCCTGACTTGTGTGCACAGTGGAATTCTCAGGCTGGCTAAAGAGTGCCTGAAGTTCAGGTAGTTCTCACCGTTTAATGCCAAAGCCCTGTGGGTTGTTTAATCGTATTTTTTGGTAGCTGAGTGATGCTGGAGAACTGTCAGAATGATTTTTAACAGCTCCTTGGAAGCTGGAGCTGGGCTTTCCAGACATACTCACTCTGTGCGCTTCTGGTACGAAGGTAACGACAAAACACCTGATTTTCAGTGACAATGAATGTCACACTGTGCCCTCTGATTTGCCTGAACATCCAATATTGCAATTAGACAGAGCACAGTACACACAGATGACAAAACAATTAAACAGCAGTGAAACATAAAGGGGAAAAATTAACAAGTAACCAAATTCATTTGACACAGAGATCAAAACATATCGACGGTGTCTCGCAACTCTGATAATTCCATTGAGCTGTGCAGAGCTTAACGCTGATGCTCACACGCAACCTCTGATTAACATTAAGTGGGGCTGTCATTTTGACATAGCTGGATAAACCAATATTGAAAAATCTATTAAATATATCAGACTCGAACAGGGAGCACAAATCTTATTATGTTATTTCAGCTGTAATTAGGTGGGAGATAAAATCATAAACAGGGAAGTTCAGTGAATGTTCTTGGGATGGCACAGAGACGCCTGGGTGTTTGTGGGTTTGGGGAGAGGCTGGAGGGAAGCCAAGGACTGCAGGCCTGAGAGGTGACTTTGGGAATATGCACGGAACAGGTTTGTTACTCCAATGGTATTAGCTCCAGTCCTCTCTGAGACTATGACAGTTGGAATGAATGTCCTTGCATTTAACTGGAAATAGTATTCAGTGCTTTTAGAACCCAGAGCCTCCCTAATTGCTTCTTTGAATAGATAAACATTGCTATTTAGAAGGGTTGCTTTAAGATGTTTTGCATTCTGTTCTGATTAATAGTAGAGGTCATGCTACTAAAAACCTCCTCATGTGAAAAGTACGATTTTAAAAATAATTCTCTTGGGAAAACAAAAATAAAGACACCTTTTTCATTTTCAAGACCATTGAGGTGCAAAGCCAGGCCCTCCAGAGCGAGGAGGGGAAAGTTGAGGTTTCTTCAACTAGAGCTTTGTGCACAGAGGACACAAGTTTAGTTTTATTATGTGGCCCCATCCTGTTGTTTCCAAGCCAAGTTTGTGACTTGATCCAGGGAACTTGGTGCTGCACCCTGAGCCAGCAGCTCAATGAGCAGCTTTAGAGGCTTTGAGCACATTTTGTGTGTTGGGGACCAGAAAGTAGATCTTTTGTTTCTTGTTACTGAGGGGGGGATTTATCTTGCCTAACTTTAGTTGTTGAAAGGCTGATGTCCCTGTGTGGCTGAGGACTCGTGGGAGGTGACTCCCATCTGGTGATGAAGGGGAGCCGAATCCTGTCCCAAGATGCCTCTCTGCATTGGCAGCAGGAGCTGGCTAAACTCAGGTGAGAGGATTTCTAGCAGTAATGTCTAGTCCCCATCCCGGTTTAATTTCATTCTGCTGGATGCCACTGTTTGATGACTCACCATCACTGCACTGCTGTGCAGGGAACTGCTGCCTCTCCCGAGATTTTACAAGTACAAGCCCTGGGAAGAGGTGTTAAGTGAGCATCCCGAGTTACCACAGGGAGTTTGCGACAGGCAGCGAACGTGACTTTGCCCACTGTAATGCACTAAGAAAATACTTCTCATCTTCTCAAAGCTTTTCCTTCTCCTCATGTGTCCCAAAGCCCTGTGGTGAATGAGGGATGAGCACCAGGGTGCTCATCACACACCGCACAGCCTCCTTGGGAAGGAGCTCCTTGGCTTCCGCTGCGATTCCAGGAGCTGGGGAGCTCCCTGGGAGCTGATGGGCACGTTGCCATTAGCTTCAGCCAAGCCAGGATTTTATCTTCGTCATGCAGCCCTGCCTCATTCTCTGTCCAATGTTTGAACTAACTGAGGCATAAATTCAGTGCTGATGTTGGTTGGTAAGAAGTTAAAACTGAGTTTCTGCCAAACCAGGATATATTTTCAGCTCTATTTAATAGGGTCTGTATCCCATCCCAAGAGGTCAGGACCTCTTTCTGATAAAGTTTATGATAATAGATTTAACTTCTATTAATGTATTTGCCTTAGTGTTTTCAGGGAAAGAAGTGCTTTAAGAAATAGAAATGATTTATGTCAGGTATAGAATGCTTTGCTCTGTCTCATGTACTTTAGCGTTGGAAGAATGAACAACTAGTCTGTGAATAAATATGGGAGTATTTATATTCTTTCTGTATCTCAGCTGCCTGACGTGTTTCCTTCTGGAACGCCAAAGAGTTCTGAATAATTCCTGCAGGCAGCCATTAATCCTGCCTTCTCCTTCTCCTTGGCTTGAGGTGGGGGACACCTAGTCCAGATACTGTCAAACTTGTGGCCACTGGGTGTACATTGGAGCTGCCTAAATTAAAGCCAAGGAGCCTGCCAGCAGTCTGAAACGTCACTTGTGAGAGCAGACCTGATGGCATGCACATTACCACTGGCACCTGCACATTTTGGTAGGGGCATGTGCAGCTGAGGGGCGGAGGGCTTGTGGGGGCTCTGTGCTGGGGAAGAGCCCAGGCAGGTTTTCACACCTCACCCCTTCACTATTACAAAAGATAGAGAAGAAAGTTTGAGAGGAGGACAAGGGACACCGATTTCTCTGAGGCACAAATCTGATAGCAATCCCTGCAAGCAGAACCTTGTCCTGGTGCTGGATAAATACTTGTGATTTGGATACTGGTGGCTTGGATAAATACTTGGGATAAAATAATATGTAGTAAGAAGTCACAAAGTGTATTCCCAGATGGACGGCGGTTTTTTGAACTCCACTTTCTTTTATGGTGCCAGGAAATAGCAGAGCAGGAAGAGTTGTGTGGATATTTAGATGCTTTTGGGACGTGGTTTTATTTCAGAGTAGCTGGTTGGTCTGACCTGGTAGCAGAGGAACAGGCACCTTCTCTTGCTTCACCACCAAATGGGCACAAGCTCAGAGTTGCTGGATGGACATCTCGAGACAGTGGTGACACATCTGATGGTGCCTTGTCTGTCTCTGGCTCTGTTTAGCTGTGTGTCCTCTGCAGCTGTTGTTAGTTGACTCCAAGTAAGGAGTGCACAGGACCAACGTTTTACAAACTGGGTGCAGAGCTGAGCACAAAAGCCCAGCCTGGAAGGCAGTTGTGAGCTGATAGAGTTATGAGGAATGTGTCTCTGACTTCTGAATACGTGGATATAATCTTACTTGCTGAAATGCACCAACAGAAATGTAAACACAAGTGATCATTAATTTTATTGCAGGTTTTTTTTTTTCCTTTTAAGGAAGCTTGGAAGTGCTGTAAATTTGGATTTGAACCATCAGTGACTAGAGTTCAAAACATAGGCCTGACTCTTAACAAGATTTATGCATGTACTTAATGATTCTCTTGAAAGAGTTTCCAACTGGAGCCTTGCTGTCATTAGATTTGAAGCATGTGTTAGGGTACACGTCAAGTACATGTATGAGGGCTCCTAATTCCCATTAAAGCAGAGTGAGGAACTGCACTGGCTGTGAAGGAGAAACGTCTCTGGCTGTTTGAATTGCACATACCATGGAGCCTGCTGGACATGCAGCAAGACCCAATCTTTGTCTTTCCTTGTTTCCAGATTAACTAAATACAGCTAGTAGGATTAGCCAGTGATTTAAAAATCCACTAAAAGCAAGCTGTCACATTGGAAAGTAACTTTGCAAGGGCTGTGGCAGAAATCTGCAGGATGCAGGGTCTGTGTGCCAGGAGCAGGAGGGCTGAGAGCACCAGCAGCAGCAGGACGTGCAACAAGCTGTCATGTCCCTGCCTGGTGGGGATCCTGCTCAGCATCACAAATTCTCCTAAGCCTACTCATTTTGAGAACAATGAATTTATTTATTGCTTTCAAATATTATTAGAGGCTCAGAAGAACTGTAATGCTTTAAACAGTGAACCGTGCCCATTCGGATGGAAAGCAGAGATTCTGTTTTCAGGGCCTGTTCAGCTGGGAGAGCTGCTTGGAAGGATGGAGCTTTTACAGGGAGGGTGAGGAATAGCTCAGGGAGAGAAAAAAGAAGTCTGAGCCCATAAATGGGAAATGTTGGTGTTGGTGTGCTCAGGATTAACTGCGAGGCATATTGCATGTAACTGCAGTCAGGGATGATGTTTCCAGCTACTTTATGTATTTGTTCTTTGGGAAGGTAGATGAAATAGCGAGTGTTTATTTAGAACCCAGTCTGCTCTTCCCTTGGCTGGTTATTACTCCACGGCTGACAGAAGTGCTGCAGAACAGCTAGACCTCCTGCTGCAGAAAGGAAGCAAGGAAATGTATCAACAAGCAGACAGAAGTGACCCTGGAGATTTGCTTGGGGTATCAAAGATAACAGTTTTGAACCCCTCAAGGAACAAAGCCTGCCCTCCTCCCAGCAGCTTGGAGCCCAGCAGCACTCCTCAGACTTCCTCCAAAGTGGTTGTCTGTGGATGGCGTCCTGGAGAGGACTGCATCAGGAGATGGTGGAGGTGCTGCCTGCAAGGATGACTTTGTTGCTCCTGGCTGATAAAGGCTTCATGAGTGTGCGTTCTGCCGAGAGGAAACACCTGGGTCCCGGAGGCTCTGCTGAGATCCTGTTGCGCAGGGCTGTGGTGGTTTGATTTCTTTCCTTGAAAGCAGCGAGCCCCTGGGTGCTGGCGCTGTGCAGGAAAAGAGCCGCTGTGGCCACGGGCGGTGCTGCTGTTCGTGCCTGGCTCTGGAGCTGAGCATTCCCGGCGAGGCTCCCACGCCTCCGTGCTGCACGCAGAGCCTTCACCGTGGGCTCCCACCCCAGCCCTGGGTCGGGATTGTTCGCTCAAAGCGCTGGCAGGAGCTGTGCGGGCACCGTGCTTACTCAGGCTCGGAGCAGCCTTTATAAACAGCCACTGCCTCCTCCAACCGGGCTAAAAATAAAAGGCTTGCTCTGAGTAAGCAGATCGCCTTCCCTGTGAGATCCCTGTGATGTAACTGCGGGGTTTTTTCCCTGCCGTGGGGAGCGGGACTGAGCCGGAGCAGTCCTTGCCGTGCAGCGGGGCAGCTCAGAGCAGCGTGCCTGAGCTGTGGCTCTGCAGCCGAGCTGACAGTGTGACAAGTGCCACCTCCCACGCCGAGGCACTTGTGGAGAGGCCCCGTGGCACAAGGAAGTTCACACTCATTGACTGCGATGGGTAGCAGCTCCAATCACGCCCCAAAGCTGCCAGAGAAAAGAACATTTCAGCGCAGAGCCATGTCAGGAAGAGAGAAGCAGGCGGAGGCTCGGAGCAAGGCAGCCTGACAAGTGCTAAAAGGGCCCGCAATCTGCATTGTGTCATCATTAAAGTGGCTGCCATTAGCTGGTGATGCACATTAGCAAGTAATACCAGGCACGTCCAGCCTTTTGCTCCAGTGCCCTGAGATGCTTAGGAAAATCGGGTGGTTTAAAGGCGCCCCTAATCACATTGTGCCTTGCATTGCAGAAGTTAGACCCGAGCTGGTTGCATCAGGTCTGGGGAGCTGCTGCGTCAGGTGCTGCAGAAACACGGACCGAAAGGATTCTTCTCTGCTTGGCCGGGGGAATTGCCCAGCCAAAATACATTTACCACCCCTCAAAACATAAAAGCAGTGAGGGAAGCTGAAGAATAGAGAAACCAAACTGCACATCCAGGGTGACAAAAGCAAAATGCAGCAAGTACTGCTCGGTTCTGTGTTCTTTTGGTCACAAAGTTTAGCGAGTCTGCTTTGATTTGTATAATTAATAATTAATAACCTAAGTTGCTCTCACAGAAATTCAGTGGAAAGAGAATTCTTGTTAGCTCCATCTTGAAGCTTTGCAGAAATGTTGGGGCTTGGGGTGATGTTTTATAAAGTGCCTCTTCATTTTCTTGAAGACCTTGATGCATCGGCTCTCCAGTGAGACCATGCAGACTCCCCTTTGCAAGCACATCCTGCTTGGGCAGAGTCAGAGAAATGAGTCCTCACCTTGTAACGCTGGTTTCCCAGAGATCACAGCATCACTTTCCTTGGCAGTTCATTTTCTAGATAACTTCTCTCACAGAATAACCCCAAAATAGGAAAAAAAAAGGCAAGACTCATCCAGTGGGTGACATTTGTTCCTGTTTCTTTCTCTGCTGCTGGTGAGTACTGAGCTGTGCAGAACAGACACCGAGTGGTTGTCAAACTGTTTGCCCTGGGATGACTCTGTGGCAAGAAGTTCCACGAGCTAATGTACTTACACTGAAAATTGTATTACCTCTGTGATTCCACTGGCTCCCTTTTGCTCTTACGGAGAAAGGAGGTCTTTTTGGGTCATTTTCTGATGCTTTCAGCAACTGAAGAGATATAATTGCCAAGGAAACACCCAGCTGTAAGGCAGCCGAGCTGCCAGGGCCTGAGTGGAGATGGCTGAGCTGTGAAAGCACAAAGGCTGTAGGTGATGGGAAGTGAGGAAATGAGAGCAGAAAGCTGCTTTTCTGAGAGTTCTGTCTGCTAGTGAGTGGGGAATCTAGACTGGAAAGGGAATCCCATCTCTCCCCATGTACTGCCCAGCAGGAGCAGCAGGGCTTGTCCATAGCTGGGAGCTGCTGTCACATGGGATGGGGACAGTTTGCTTGTACTGGTGCCCCGTCAGCTCCCTTACAGCCCTCTGCAGCCAGGCTGCTGCTGGCTCTGCAAGAAACCTGCCAAACCAAGGCATTAATGGTACTCTGTGGAAAGGATGGAGGTATCAGAGGATCAGTAAAGAAAATGGATTATTATAGACCTTCTGATAGTACAGAAATCTTTGTAGTTGGCTGTTACTGAAGTAGAACTTTGTGTAATGGTGAGAACAGACATTAGTATACACCAGATGTGAGATTTTACAATCAATTTTATTAATTTTAATTGATTATAAAATAATGGGGGATAAATTTAAGAAGACTGTTTAATTCACTGTAATTATAATATGCTTAATTATTATAAATTTGATGGGGCAATAAAGGTATTAAAATAAATAGAACAGTAGAGGTTCTCATTAAAATTGCATCTGACCTCTGTGCATTGATATGTGCTGGAGTGAATGAAGTAAAATTGGCTGCAATGTGGGAGCAGAGGGAGCTATTAATTCCCAATTCACAGGTCTTGGCAAGCATGATGCAAATAAAGTCAAACTTAACTATCTGTTTCACACAAAAGACCAGAGAGGGCTCTGCTGAAAGAACAGTAGCCTGTGAATCACTGATGATTCCAGTCGTGCAGCTGCTGCAAATGTGGGGCTTCAGGCACTGAAATTTTGGACACTTGATAGAAATTGCAATGATGCCCATCCCAGCAGTGTGAGATCCACACTTGCAGGTGTGTTGCAACTGCCGTGGCGCAAGCATTTGTTTCGGAGTGGGATTTAGACATTTGGGTGCTTACCCTGACCCTGAGCAGTTGGACTGGAAGTCTCTCAGGAACTGGTGTTTGAAGGCTGTTTTAGATCCTCACTGCCAGACCCAGAGAACATTTTGCAATCTGGAAGCAAGCAATAATTGAGAGCCAAATTTGCGATGTTTTATTTTCCTTTGTGTGGGGAAGAAATTTGGTGTGCTTCTGTGGTGTGGGAATTGTCTTGGTGGGTTGTTCCCACTCTCCCTGTATCTGTAGCTGCTGTGAGCACACAGGATGGAGCAGGGCAGAAACACGAAGCTCTCGAGTGAATTAAACCAGCACTGCTGCTGCTGCTGGACTCACTGCTGTCTCTCGTGGACATTGGCTGGCTCTGAATGCCATGAGAAAAAGCTGAAGCAAGTTTGTGTATGTCACAGCTATGAAAATGTGGATTTTGATTTTAGCAGTGGACAGTGGCCCCATAAAAACAGTTGTGCAGTTTTTAAGAAAATGTTTGCATATTCCTCAAAAATTAAATTGCATGGGTTGGAAAGGAGATGTTATAATGGTTGTAAGGAGTCTGGTGTATTATAGGCCAATTGTTTCCACTGAGATGTACAAAAAAGCAAGCACTCCTTTTCTGTGGTGTTTCATATAGGTGAGCAGTTCTTCAGGTGAGCCTGGCTCGAGGATGGGGGCTGGCACTCAGCTTCCTCCTTCACTGTGAATGTGGTGGAGGAATGGTAATTTCCACATTAAATGTGAAGGAGGCATTTTATCCTATGGCAACAGCACCTGCTTTGCATTGATCAGGTGAGAGGGCACGAGCACTTTCCAGGAGTGAGGAATGGGTCTCAATAGGATATTCCTGTCTCTGAATGCAAAACTCCTATTTCTGCCTGCTACAGCCCATACATTCAGACTCATTTCTGCATGGCACCTAAATGGACCTAAATATTTCACCAGCTAGCAAGATAACACTACAGCTTGTTTGGTATTTGGTAATCATTTATTAGGACAGGGCTTCACTGAAATAAAATATGAGGGCAAAGGAAAGTAACGTGCCTGTGGCATTAGAATGCTGTTAGCAAGCTGGAGGCATATCAGAGAGATTGGTCCTGAGAGTAACATTTGCTGTCTTACTGCTTTTGAACTTTTTTTTTTTTTTCATTTGCCTGTTTCTGAGGTCTGGGATTTATCCTGAATTTAAGAACTGACAGGTTTTGATCATTTGAATAGGTATCACTGTTCAGCAGGGAATACATGTGCCAGCTGAGTTGTCTCTTAAAGCCAATTTGTACTACCGGTTATACGAGATGATTTCTCGAGACTGTAATGTATTTCAGCTCCAGACTCTCCACCTGTACTGGGGCTGTCCTCCCCTGGTCCTCCCCACCTGATTGTCCTCTCCCTTCCCCACCCTGACACCTGTGCATGTTCTTTAACGTGAATACACACAGAACCACAGAAGAATGATACTGGAAGGTTGAGAGTCGCACTTGGATTTACTAAGGCAGAGCACTCTTAAATCTGAAGTAATTTCTTAATCCCAACCTCATCTTCTGTGCTGAGCTCATGCAGTTTGTCTTCATGTAAGCAGAACCACCCCTGCTGTATAACCTCTAGCATTTCAGCATTTAGCAACTCCTTGAGCTTCTCTCTGTGTAACTGATGGCTCAATTCCAGTGTTTTCCTTGTGCTGAAGAGCAGAAGTTCATAGTTACTAATAGTGGTGCACAAATCAGAATTATTTATCGGTAATGCCTATAAAGAAGACTTTTCCAGTGCAGTAGTGCTTATTCATGATACCTGCTCTGATGATGACATTTATGGACTTTGGTAGAATGGCTGTGAACTGTAAATGTGGGAAGAGACTTGGGATTCAAGTTACTGGTGCCCGGAGTTTCACACGCTTAGGCAGTCATCTGCTTTTGAAACATGGTTGTTCCCTGTTGTGCTCCTGAAGAGTTGTTTTTGTTGGAAGTTGGGAAGGAAGTGGATGGTTTCAAGCTTTCAGCCATAAAGATAAAGACTGTACATACTTTATATCTACACAAATATACATTATACATATACGAGTGATACATGAATCCTGGGGAAGTCGATGGGAGCGGAGGCAAGTATTGCCGGCTGGCCAGAGAACCTGCCTGGCCCCTTAATTAGGGAAGGCATTTGTCAGATTTTCCCTCCCAGTTATTACCTTCCTAGGGAGATGCACTCCCTAGCTGCTCCGCAGAGATACAGCGGCAGTCACTGCTGTCTCCACACTTGTACAGAGGTACACAAGTCATCCCTGAGCTGTGAAGCTGCACAGCCCATGCTGCCAATCCAGCCAGACAGCCCTGGCACGAGCTCAGTTAGTCCCTGCTCATCTGCAGCTAGGCTGGGTTTGTCTGTTTGAACTGCAAATGCCATGTCTGTCACAAAACCCAGAAATAAATCAATCTGCAGCCCTGCCAGTAACACACAGAACATGACATGCTTGGGCATACTTCCTTGATCCTTGTGGACCCAATTTTACTCCATTTCCCATGCATCTGTCCATAAAGAAGAACCATGAAGGGAAAGGAATGGCAGGAATGAAACATTTGAAGAATGCTTTCAACGAGCCCATTAAACTATCCTGCTGGAAACTGTAGCCTGGTGTGATAGGTCTGGTTCAGATTTTCCATGTATTTGAAGTCTTATGTTGAAGAATGAAGCCTCTGTTTTAGAGAAATGAGTCCCTAAGTGGAAAAAGAAAGAGCCCAGCTGTTAGTAAGGCACTTAAGGTTATTTTGCTTTTTGTTGGTTTTTGTTTTGCTTTAAATCCTTCCGGCAAGTGTAGCTGATTACTGCTGGCTCTTGAGCTGTTTAGAGAAGTCAGTCCTGGCTGAGTGGAGCTCACCTTGTGGGTGGTGAGGTGGGGAACCTCAGCAGTGGACAGGCTGCAGTGTCCAGGTGTCTTCGTGCAAAGCCTGGGAGTGCAGACATAAGTAGTGATCTTCACTATGTCTCTGGTATCTGCAGCAACAAAGAAAAGGAAGGAGAGACCAAAATGTTCAGGAAACGTTCAGTATTTCCAAAGTATTGGTTTGAATGGGATGAACTTTGCCTGGTGGGAGAAACATCCGTCTTTTGGTGCATGTTTACGATCAAGCTTGTGGCTCTAAATCCATCCAGTTACTAAACAAATTCTTCAAGTCCTTGAGTTCTTCTTGGTACCTGGTGACCATTTTAATGATGTTTTGCCCTTGCTCCCTCTCAGTGCAAGGCCATGGGTGAGCCTGTGGTGGTGCAGGAGACAAGGATGGCTTTTGTGGGTCTTGATGTATTTTACTCCTGTGCTGCCCAAGGAAGGGCCACAGCAGCCCTTGTTATCAGGCTGTCAGAAGAATTACGAATCAAGCAGTTGCATGAGCAGCAGGATGATTGAAGGCTGGTTTCTGATGGACTTTCATCTGGTAATTGATTT
Source organism: Machaerirhynchus nigripectus (assembly GCA_013397975.1). Classification (NCBI taxonomy): domain Eukaryota; kingdom Metazoa; phylum Chordata; class Aves; order Passeriformes; family Dicruridae; genus Machaerirhynchus; species Machaerirhynchus nigripectus. Next base: position 476,883 of record VZRQ01005257.1, on the reverse strand, counting down.
CCTCTGTGGGTTTGTGCTGTCTAATGAGGTGTGAGCTAACAGCCAGCCTTCCCCGTGGTGGGAGGTGAGAGAAGCCAGGCGCCTTTCCCTGCACGGCTGCAGGCTCCTCGCTGAACTTCTGGGAACTTGGCACTGTGGAGACCTCTGCCCTGCTGTCACATTGACTTGAAATTAGTGGGTTTCAGAAGTTATTAGAATGGGGACAGTTAGGGAAACACACACAGGCAGGATGAACTTCTGTACCCCTGGCTCTTTGAAAATTAAGCTTAAAAAAAAAAAAAAAAGAAGTGGAGAAATTGCTTTGGTCTTAAAAGTTTCCTTCGTCTGTGTTAATCCTGGGATGGGGGAGTGGGCAGGGAGGGGTTGGAGAAGGCGGGGCAGGAAAACCTGATGATTATCGTGTTTATAATTCCATGCTAAACTACCCTCTTGCCATAACTGCTGACAAGTGTGTTGGTAACTGCAGAGGTTCCCAAGGACTTAAGTAAATAAACAAAAACCAGAATCCTGGAGCCATGATTGGAAGCAATTTAGTTTCTGGTGCTGTGAGAAACCAGAGAAAGCTTCTCCCTGCCTGTCGCTCAGCTTTCCTGGGGTTGGCTGATCCCTGCCTGCTCTCCTTGGGAAGACTGCTAGTAGGTTGGATGCTCTGGCCCTGTTGGAATGGGGAAGAGCAATACATAGTGACTATTTGCACTTGAGGCTTGGGAAGAACTTTGTTTTCCTTTAACCCTGGACTACCTGGACATTTATGCAAGACTTGGGAACCCTAAATGCTTTATTAAGCCAGTTGAGCTTTAAAAGAAAAGTTCCTAAATGTTTGGATACAGTATAGATATGTCCTTTCATCCATTAAACAGTTTGTATCCTCAGGCATCCACACAGTTAATAGTGTTAGCCCCGGTGGAAAGCCTCTTGAGGCACTGCTGACTGCACTGGAGAGCATGGATCATTTAAACATTAACAGCTTTGGTTATTAATTATTGTGGAAAATGTGGGGGTGGAGAGTGCTGAACTGGAAATGCTGTCCCACAACGTATTTTTCCCTTGCTGCATTATCAAATCCATTTCTGCTGTCAGCTGTGCAGCGCTTTTAGAGCAGCATGATGGGAGCAGAGGTTATTTTGCCTCCTGCTTGGCTTCCAGGTTTTCACTTGACAATGATGATGGTATCTTTTCTGTAGGGTGTACAGATGATAGGCTTTAGCTTCATTTAATTTAGCGTGAGCTCTGTTTTCAGCCAGGAGGAAAATGTCTTGTAAAAATTGTGCCCCAAACAGATGCTGAGAGATGGCCCAGTGTGGGGATGGTGTGGCTCTCAGGGACTGGAGCTGTGCTTGTGCTGCTGGCTCAGCCCCACCTCTCTGGTCAGGGCATTTCAGCTCCCCTGTCCCTCGGGACTGGGCTGGTGGGAATTCAAGCACGGAGCTTTCTGCACTCGGGGTGTCTGAGCAAGGAGATACCACTGTGGTCAGGGAGAGAGAGGTGTTTTCCCCTCAGATACACAGAAGGGTTTGGGGCCCTGTGTCTTCCCCCGGGGCCTGGCTCCTTGGATGGCACGGCCAGAAGCATCACACCACAGGTGCGGGGGACCGAGCGCATTGGAAAATCAAACCTCTCTGTTAGTGCTAGAAAGAGAGAACTGAGCTCCTCAAAAGCTTGGCCTCCTTGAGTGCTGATACCTTACACATGTCAGTACTCACAAGGCTTCAAGTCCTTGTCACCATCAGCCAGGTGCTTTGAGCACCTTTGGTTTTTGGATTTGGGTCAGTCTTCAGCAAAGCCTGTCCTTGCAGCGGGGCTGGGCTGTGGAGGATGGCCAGGGTGACTCACCCACTTGGTGGTAAATCAGCTCTGCCTCTTGCTTCATTTGCATCCAGCTAATACAGCTATAATTACTGAATTGTATTTCCTGGACACTTGGAAATAATTTAGCTGCATATAAAACTAATGTGTCTTGCCAAATTTAGGCTTAAAATTGTTTCTACGGTTGAGTGCAGTAATCTTCTATTAGATTTAAGGGTTTTTAAAAAAATATTTTACTAGTGCCTGGCTTGATTGACTCACAGTGTTGTAAGGCTTATTTGTGCAGGGGGTATGGAGATATTAAATGAATTTGGAATTAAGTAGGTGCTGGCTAAATTCCTGCTTTACTCGAGCCCCAGTGATCCCAGTGATACAGAGTCTGGGCATGCAATATTGTTGCTGGCTTATTGAAGCTGAGTGGAGGTATAAGCTATGAGAATATGAGAGACTGGATTCTTGAGGGGTTTATTTTTGGTGCTCTTTCAGCAAAAACTAGGCTTATGTGAATAGTGTACTTAAAAAACCGCTTTCCACTCCTGCTCTCTTATTAGTTAATGGCAGTACTCAGTGGAGGTTAGAAAGAGGGGTTTGTGAGTAGCCGATTCTCCACCTTGTCAGGAGAGAAGTGAGGGTTCAGGAGGCAAGCAAGTAACTTCAGGTACAGAAGGCCACTGGAGATGCAGGGGGATGAGCAAAGTACTGAGCAAGTCCTGGCATAAACCTGGTGTAGGAGAAGAGCTTTGGAGACCTCAGTGCTGCAACATGTGGGCACCTTGACTTGCCTTTGTGTTAAAAAGCCCACATGTTCACACTGATGTAGCTTGTACCTGGACACTGGCACTGTGGGCTGGTTTGGGAGCTCTGTGAATTCAGTTTGTGAGTCATAATTAATGATAATGAGCCCTGGAGACAAAACCGAAGGAGTGCATGGATGTGGGTGTCTGCAGCCCCAGCCCCAGCGTGCAGCTGGACTGGGGAGCAGCTGCTCTGCTCACTGCCCAAGGGACTGCTGCTGTCGGGCTGGATCTGCAGGACAAGCCAGCCACTAACAGCAATCCAGTATCCTTGTCAACAGCAGGATTAGGTGCAGTGTCACTGGATTTGTGTTGGAAGAATTTCTGGGGAAAGCAGATAGGATTTTTTTGGAAGAGCTCCTTACTGTGCATCCTTGTTTTTTCATACGTTGAAGGGTTTTCAAGGTCACCTTCCAGTTTTAGGTGTTGAGTGAAGATGGAATTCTGTACTGTTATGTTGGATTTTCATGATTGTAGGGCTGCTTGCTGTCTTTTTCTTTTTTAAAATAATTTCTGGTGCACTGCTTAGTGAAGTGTCTACATGAAGTAAGATTTGTGTCTCAGATGCTGTGCCATGAATGGGCTCATGGGGCTCCTTCACTGGCTCAGGTGCTGTGTCCAGCTTTCAGTGCGACTGAATGGTCAATGCTGGGAATTGCAAGTGTTGGGATTATAGATGTTCCTACCAGTGCTGTGTTCTTTACTGCAGGAAAAGGCCTTTTGCTGTTAATTGAGTGATAATTTTTTTTCCTGTGATAAAAATTGATGCCTCACTTTAAAAGTGTTTTAAGTTGCATGTGTGGCCACATTTGGAAAATAATTCCTCATGTGTCTGTGTGTGTGCACAAATGTGCGTGTGTGCCACCCATGCAGGTGCCCACATGGAAGTACGTAAAGCTGCTGGGCATTTGGCCCTGTATTTTTGGATTTTACAAGAAAAGACATACTATGGAACTGTGTATTGTATTAATACATCTGTTAAAGGATATAAAAAAATGTAGCAGTGATACTTTATATGGAATGGAAATCCTGTTGTAAACATCCAAACCCCAAATAGCTGTGCCTGGAAGGGAACCGTTCATCAACTAGACCCCACCTTGGACAGATTCCTATATATCATAAACCCTCTGTCCCCACCACTGGGTTGTCTCAGCATCCCCAAGCCAGCCACCTCTGCTGTATTCCTGTCACCATTAAGAATGGGACTTGAATTATTCAGATAATCTGAGTATGTTGCTACTTTATTACTTATTTATTTATTTGCACTGAGCAGTTTTTGTTTTGCGTATGCAGCAAAGCAGGAGCCTTCCCCTGACCTTGTGGGGTTTCAGAGATAGATGAAGGTGCGTGTTCTTTAAGGCAGCTGGGAATTTATGGTGTTTGAAGAGGCTCTGGCTCCAGTGTGGGTTGTTGGCAGCAGTGCTGATAATCACAATGTGATAGCAACTGGGCTCTATTATTTCAGATGTGCTTAAATCTTATTTTCTTGTGCTGTAAGGTTATGTCTTTGCAAACTATCAGAGCTCAGAAGGGAGAAAGGAAAATAATCCCAACCCAGGAACCTTTGTTTCAAAAGGTTGCAAGCATAAATCTTTTCTGTTTTGTTTTTGATCACCTGATATATTGCTAGGTCTTGGGCAGAATGGGTGAGCTGTTCATAGGGTGTACTGATTTCTTGTCTAAAGACATTTGTATGAAACAGAGCACTCTTGTCTTGCAGTCTGTTGGAGCAGTACCTTGCTAATTCCCCGGATTAGCAGACCTCTCGTGTATGCTTGCATTTTGAGAGTTAGCAAATCTGGTGAACAAATGTTTCACAAAAGCCAGGAAAATGCATCACAAATCCTGTTCCATCTCTTCAATATTCACTGTAATTGCTGACAGTCGTATTCCACGGAGGATACAGTAGTGTATGTCTTGTACTCGCAGTAGGAGTGTAGTAGTACATGTCCTCAAGCATTTGTTTCTGAACCACAGCAGAGAGTTAACAGCAGTAGCAAAATGTTCTGCTGATGTACTGTTGATCAAAAAATGTGTGGTAATGCCATTCCTAACGTGCTCGCATCCGAGATTTGCTCGGTTATTGAGTGTGCAGCCATGCGCTGGCAGCCAGGATCCAGCGGGGCCCTGCAGCCGCACACTGGGGTGAGACACAGAGGGGCCCTCAGTGACACCTGCACAGGCCCCTCGGGCTGGTGTCACACACAGAGGGGCCCTCAGTGACACCTGCACAGGCCCCTCGGGCTGTGTCACACACAGAGGGGCCCTCAGTGACACCTGCACAGGCTCCTCGGGCTGGGTCACACACAGAGGGGCCCTCAGTGACACCTGCACAGGCCCCTCGGGCTGTGTCACACACAGGGGCCCTCAGTGACACCTGCACAGGCTCCTCGGGCGGGGTCACACACAGAGGGGCGCTCAGCGACACCTGCACAGGCTCCTCGGGCGGGGG
>VZRQ01005257.1:439580-471451 GCA_013397975.1 Machaerirhynchus nigripectus | reverse complement strand
CACACACAGAGGGGCCCTCAGTGACACCTGCACAGGCTCCTCGGGCTGTGTCACACACAGAGGGGCCCTCAGTGACACCTGCACAGGCTCTCTCAGTGACACCTGCACAGGCCCCTTGGGCTGCTCCAGCACCAAACTCTGCAGGAGTAATCGTCCCAGCCAGACAGACACACCCCACTAGAGCTTATCTGTGCACAGTTTAATTATTTTCCACTGCCAGAGAGGTGTGTGCTGTCTGGCCTGTAGTGGCTCATTGCCATGGATGTGTAGGATTGACCCTCTGCCGTGTTGTGGTGTTAGTGTGTCCGTGTGGGCAGGTTGCACTGGGATTTTAATGACACCTGTTTGAAACTCTCTGAGGCTGTTTGAGACCTGAGAGCTGGAGTCCGGAGCGTTGGTGGGAGCAGGGGAGCACAGGAGAGCACAGACTGGGAAGGAGGAAGGCATAGGTTAGGGGGGATTTTTAAAAGACAATACAGGCATGAGGTGTTTCTTGCAGATGTAGTTTTGGAGGAATTTATAGGCGCATACTAGATACATAAAATACATGTAGCAGAAGTGGATTAGTAGAAATCTGTCATGTATAATGTCCACATCTATTGCTCGTCAGGTAGGGTGTTTTGTTTTTATTTTTTTGGTCCCAGCCTGGATTTTTTTTTCCCTGATGGAACTTTGTACTGCAGATTTGGAATTCAGGAAATATCTGGAGGGACTTTTTTTCTCATTTTTGAGTTAGGAGTACATAGATTTCATTTGGTTGGTCTGTTTTTTGGCGTATATGCAATTCACATCAGTGTTTGAACTCACAGGCTTTTGGTCTGGCCCCTGTGGTTTTCCTGGGTTGTAAGTGATTTTTACATCTTGGAGAAATATGGGTCAATAAGCAAAGAAAAAAAAAATCTGGTGTCAGGAAAACATTGTATTTCATGGTCCATCCATAAAGAAAAAACTGCATGGAATTATGCAAATAAAACAATGTGCCTTTTAACTGCATGGACAGCTTAATTACACTTCTAGAGCAGGTATCTATTTACATCTCAAAACATAACTGAATTTCAGGAAATACTCCATGTATATAAAGTACTTTTAAATTCTCTGTATCTTGTATTAGCATAAAATCTGTTAGACACCACAAAAGCCTATATGGGTTGTAGCTCCCTTGTGGTTTCACAGGGCTGTTCCCCTGCTTTCCCCACCCCACCAGGCACAAATACATCTTGTTGCTGCCTCATGGAGTGAGCACAAGGCCTGAGGTTCCCTGCTAAAGAAGATTTTTAAAGCCTGTTAGTTATATTCAGTATGGAATGAGTCCCTGGCCACGTGTCCCTGAGGTTCCCCGCAGCCTGGGGGAGCAGAGCAGGGCCATGTTTGGGGCTCCCTCACTGCTCATGAGGAGGCAGCCCTGTAATTAGGGTGATGAGCCTGCTAAAGGGGCTGATGAACCTGCTAATGAGGGCACCTGGGCTGGGGTAATGAAGGTGCTCTTTGTGAGGGCAGTGCTGCTGCCCTGGGTTTGGGAAGGTCCTGGGCCCCATCCCCCGGGGCTGAAGGTTTGGGGAGGTTCGGAGCTGCAGCAGGGGCTGAGGCTGTGAATAACCAGTGTTGGTACAAGTGGTAACACGTGTTGTAGGAATTGTGTTTCTGTTCACATCCCCCATCGGCCCTGGTGCTGGGCAAGAAGATCCTGGCTTGGCCTGGCTTGGCCTGGCCTGGCCCGAGTTGTGGGTTCACTGTGGTGTCCCATTTGTTGTGTTTTCCAGACTTAGACTGCAGGAAGTTTTTGAGTTGTCACTAAGCCTTGACACTGGGGAGCTACTGAGCAGTTTGTTGCTTGGCCCTTGCTCTCTCCTGCCAGCCTCTGTGTCCTCCCCAGGATGAGAGACTGGGTCAAGCCTGGCTGTCACAGGAGTCAGGGTGTGCAGATTACTCTGTCTTCAAGTGCTTTGTAGCACTGTAGGATGAGGCTGTGGTTTGAGGAGTGACTTGCTGGGAAGGGGTAGAAGTGATAACACAGACATTTAATTCATTTTAATGAGGCTCCTGGCACACTTCTCCAGGTGCTGCCGTGTCAGGTCTTTGGAGATGTTGTGCCTTTGTGACAGAAGTGCTGCGCTAAAGAGGATCTGTGGAGGTAACAGTAGGATGTCAAAATGAAGTGAAACAAGTGCACGGCAATTTTATGGAGATGACATGACAGGGGGAAAGTATGGGGGGAAGAAAAGAGAATTTAAGATGTCAGTACAGATTTACTGAAGGCTTTCCAGTGTCAACTAGAAGAAATGTCAGCACAACTGACTTGGCAGTGTCAAGGTGATGGCAGGATGAAGTCCGATCAGCTTGGGAAGCATCTTGTACTCCAGCTGTGGAGACGAGCTGCTGTCAGTAAAGATGATTTCAGGATGATAATTATTTTGCACATTGTGGTTTAAGTAGGGCATTATTTCTGTTGAGGTATTTTGAATTTAGCACAAGGTAGGAGAATAGTCATTCAAAGACAAAAGCTTCCAAATGCTGTCTGCTTTCTGTGAGAATGCCAGGAGCTTCCAACCCAGCCTCTGAGCTGCTGCAGTGAAGCTGGCACCTGGCTGCCCTGGGGACTGGGCTCCTGCCGTGGGCAGAGTCGAGGTGGGCTGAGTTATGCCTCTGCTTGGCTTCTGCATAATATGTGAGGCATGTTTTCATTTCTCTCTTCAAACTCCGCCTAGTAAGTAGGAGGGCAGAGGAGAAAACTGATGTCAGATGGGAGTGCAGCTATGAGTTTAGGCAGGTGGGTTTGAGGTATTTGAGGATGAACAATTGTAATTCACTGTCGTTGATGAAAATGCATGCAGCTGTGTGTGATACTGTGACATAATTGGTGCTGAAACAGCTACCCGTGTTGAAAGTCACTGGGTGTTTTAGATGGCAGAATAAAGTGGCAGCAGAGGCTGTTCCCACCTCTTAGGTTTGTTTTAGGATGCCTGTAGAGTTAAGTGGAGTCCTGATGAGTAACAAAAAGAAGTATAATGTGTTACAGAAATGAAAAGTTGGGCCCTTAGCTGTTTTGTAGTTGTAGGGTATGGATTTGGGAGTAAATTGTGCCACACAGTAAATAACAGGGCTGGGGTGCACAGCTCGCCATCAGCTCACCCTGCCAAGCTCTCCCCACTCCAGGCACTTCCCAGCATCCAAGTGCTGCCGTGTCTGGCACCCTTTCCAAGAAGGGAATTCCCTGTTAGTTAAAATTGCCCTCACTCTCTGTGTGTCCTTTATCACAAAACAAACAAACAGGGGAAAAAATGTGCTGGAAGAGCCAATCTAAGGCCTGGCAATCCGATAATAAATCCCCTGTCTTTCCACACACACTCAGTGCCAGCTGTAGACTAATTAAACTCAATAGTTCACAGGTGTTCCTGGGAATGACTATCGCAAGAGCACTCTCCTCTTTAGGGCTCGTTAACATCTTTTTCAGAGCTCTTTAAATTTCATACACCAGCAACACTGAGCTAAAGCAGATGAAGGATAGTAGAAAGGGACTTGAGCTATTACAAGAGTGTTCTCAGTGTTAGCACAGGCTGTAGCTTCACTCAATTCGACAGCTTATTCGTTTTCATGGGTGAATCTCTTGGAGACAAGGTAAGAGGGAAAATTGCTTTCTTAGAAATGTTCAGCTTTCTGTAGCCAAATGAAATTCTTGTCTCTGGAGCTCATTATATAACTGTACACGCTGTCCCAATGTCCATAGGCTCTACACACACGTAGGGGCTACAGAAGAAGAAAGTCTGTGGCCAAATGAAGCAGATTTAGCCATTTTGTCAAGGCTTCTAAAACCTTCCCAGGGAGAAGCAAATGGAAGGTGAGGCATTCTCCAGCCTTCCCTGCTTATTGAGTCTTCTGGGCTTTGAGAGATGTAGTCCCATTTACACTAATATTAGAGCCCTGGACTGTCTCTCCATAGGCTGATTTAAGGGAACAGTTGCCATGACAAGTGCTTCCAGTTCCAACCTGCTTCTGCTGCCTGCTGTTTATCTGTAGCTCAGATTTTAGTAGAGCTCACAGACTCGTGTAGTTCTGTGGCTGGACTAGCTCATCTGTTCATTCATCTATCCATCTTCACTCATGTTCCTTTTGCCTGTCTTAGAGAATTAAATTTTAATTTCTTGGAGAGCTCTCATAAGAATGGAGGAAAGAAAGGAGGCTTTTAGCGTTGTCTTTCAAGGTTCCTTAAAAACCTCCTCTTGTGGAACTGGGCCAGATTCCACTTAAATTTATCGTGCAGCTTTCCTTCTTGGAGAAGAAGCTCCTTGACCAGAAATACGGTGCCAGACCAGGCAGCCCAGAGAGAGGAACTGGTTTGCCTGGGTAAGACAGTGTTGGTGGGAAAAAAGTATTCTTTGATCTAACTTGATATACCTGATCTCTTACTTTACTGTGCTGCTCAGCCACGCACTTTCCAGCTGACTGGAATGGTTCATACCTGGATACACTAGGCAGAAGTGTTTCTGTTTCAGCAGTTACTAATTGAAAGTAATTTCTAGATTTCATAGCTCTTGTTCTCATGAGCTCTCATGCTTCTGTTTCTTTCTAATGATATTTCCAATTGTACTCTTTTACACTTTTCCCCAGACAAGAAAACCAGAGTGATATACCTAAACCTTAAATAGATTTATTGCTGATTTATGCTAAATTGATATCCCTAAATCAAAATAATATTTCCTACGTGAGTCAACTGCACCATTTAAATGAAATAATTTTCACAATCAGTTCTATTCCATCAGTGCAGTTTTACCCTATCCATAAAATCTTACTTGAGCTCCTACAACTCTTGGTGTGGCTTTGAATGGGAAAGAGCCTTCATTCTCCTAAATGCCAGATCTGGGGTGGGGGGGGAAATGGTTTCAAATTTAAAGAAAATCTTTTCAAGTGTAGTTTGTTCTAATTATCCTTTTAGTGATTCTTCTCTTTCCTGTGTCACTGTAATGGGTAAGTCTCATAGTACTGCGCAGAAAGACAGAATTGGGAGCTAATGTGTATTTGGGAAACAGGTGTACAGGCTGAAATGACATTTCAGTTCACGGGCTGGCTGCAGGAAGCCAAGAGTAGGAGGCTCCCAGTCTAGTGCTCTTTCCACCAACGTTGCAGTGCCTCCTCTGAACACTGCTTAGTTTCCAAGCATGCAAGTGAGGTGAGTCTAAATGAATTTCCAGTCAGTTCTGGATGAATGGTTTGAATTTGGCTTGTATAAATCGAATCAATTTAGAAAAAGCCTAAAACTCTTTCACTGAGTTTGCATGGAGGTGAATTTGTGAACAGAAGTCAGTTTGAGGTGGAGAGAAAACCATCAGGACAAGTACATGTTTTCATAAGGATTTGATTTGTTAGCATTTAATGGCATTATTTTGTGAGTAAAAAAGTAAAACCCCAAAAGGCACAGTGCACAAAGCTAAAAGTGTTGAGCAAAAAGTGGGCAGAGTATAAGAAATCCTTTCCTGACCCCAATCCCATGCAAGCCTGGGTATCACTGTTTGTGACATTGATTTGAGGATATTTAATAAAGAAAAAGACTTCCTAGTTTCTGTGTTGGAGACTCCCCTGTGGCTGGCATCCAAAAGCTTACTTGCACCCCAGTTCTGAAGTTAAATAATGTGGCAATCGGTGTAGCACTAAGCTGAAGCACTGATATGAGGGGGAAGGGCTTTATGGAAAGCATTGCCTTGGTTGCTTCTCCTCCCTCTTCCAGATGAGGGAATGGTTAAACGTGCAGTGGTATTTAACTAATGAGTGTGGAAAACCTGGGATCCCTCCATGTGTGGGTTATTTTTCAGTGGCCACTGAAACAATTCCCATTGTTTCAGAACTCAAATGCAAAACTAAATGAGCAGATCTACACTTGAGAAAAATACCTGTCAACAAAGGCAGCTTTAGTGGTTAGATGATTGGTACACCATCATCAATGGAGCTTTTAAGTTTCTCTTTGGTAAAATATAAAACAGGAGCCTCCATCCCGAAGTGGGTGTTTCTAAAGTCTAAATGCAAATGGACTTCTTCAGATACTTGTCTGCTTGATAAGTGAGCCTGTCTGTCTTTGGTAAGAGACTTGCTTTCATCAGATTTAACTAAATGTGTGCTGTGTAGTTGTGAAGAAAGATGTCTATGGGTAGGATCTGGGGAAACTTGGATTCTGATATTAACAGAGCAGCTAAAATGTTCAAGTGCCCAGATGCAAACTCCAACCAGCTCCATAGAGATAGCCAAGATTTCCCTGCTCTCCTTTTGCAAGCGTATTGTACATACTCATCTGAATATAAGTTAGTTTAGGAACCAATTAATTTATGAAATGCATTAAGCACCACATGACTTAGTACAGTGTCTGAGCTCCTTACCTATAGAGATGAAAATTGGTGTTAAGGTTGATTCTCTTCAGTAGTAGTTCCAAGATTAGCTCTTACCCCTTAGGTGTTAATAGGAAGTGAGAGATCTATGTCTATTTATGTGATAAAATTAATTCCTGCATAAGATGAGAGTAAAGCCCAAATACTTGGAAGTTTAGTCTCTTGATTTTATTTCTTATGAAACTGAGCCCTCCTCCTCTTCTGGATTCAAGGAAATAATATAGTACCAAGATGTAACTTCAGTTGTTTTCTCAAAGGGAAGACTCAAGCTCTTCTTTGAAGGCCGAATTATTTCTGTCTCGCTATTAAATAAATCCTAGAGCAAATAGCAGTGCAGCACCATGTCTAAAGCAATACCCCAGTCTGGACAAGTAGAATGTTAATTTATATATTGCTTTATGCTTTTGATTTTGTAGCAGATCAGGCACTTAATGTCAACCCACAGTTTTTAAAGTGCCTGATGATTTGGTTGTTTGCAGGTTTTGGGTGCGCAGTATGAAGCGGGTGGGTTGGTTGGACTGGGTGATCCTGGTTGTGACCCCAGGCCAGCAGCTGTGTTGGTTGTGTATGAGCCACTTCTCTGGGTTTGGGTGCTGTCCCCAGTCCAGGGGCCCTGGCTGGCAGGGCAGGGAGGGACAGCTGCTCATGGGGCTGCACTCGAAGGAGGACACCATCCCAAAGCTCTCCTTGGGCTGGTGCTGCCAGGGAGAGCAGAACTGCTGGCTTGTTTGGAGGCCTCTGCAGCCTGGCAGTTTGATTTGTGTTGTGACTAATGGAAAATAAGCAAAAGGAGAGAAGCAGGGAGGAGGCCTCCCCTGACTTGACTGTGGGTGTATTTATGTGTGGGAAAAGTGCTGTTTCTTTGCAGGTCTTTTTGTTCCTCCACCACCAAGCAGAGAGCAATACACCTGCTTGGGGTTGCTCTGATAGGTGATTCTGTGTGCGACTGAGCCCTCGACCCTCAGCCACCCCCTCCTCAGCTCTGAGTGTGCTCACAGCTCATCTCCCTTCTGGGGAGTGTCTGGGCTCTGGTTTAGCACAAGGATCTATTGCTGCTTCTGATTTTCTCCTAAATGAGACACTAATCAGTTTCTTAGCTGCAGCACCAAGAATCAAGTCCTTCACAGATCACCTTGCATAACTTTGACTTTTTTTTTTAATCCTCATTTGTTCTTTGTGGTTGGTTTTGATAATTTTTTTTTAAGCAATGAAGAATTGATCCAAATTCTCTTGCAACCCAACAGACTTTGAATCATGACATGAAAGAAGAATAATACTTGTTATCTTAGCATTCAAAACACAGCTTAATTCGTTAATGGTTGTAAGACGTATTGACACAATTAGATGGAAGTTGCTCTGGAAGTGAGCAGGGCTGTCACTGAGGTGTGATCAGGTTACATGAGAAGTGACAATGCAAGTATGCCCGGAAGGCTTGTTTTGATGACAGTGATTATTATTATTATTATTGCTACTACTGTTATTAGCTTTTTGTCTGTGGATCAGCAGCAAAACTTGGATAAGCAAAAATCCTCAGCTGCTCTCTCTGGTGAATTCTGGATTCATCCCACTTAGCAGAACTTCAGTAGTATCTTCCTATGGACAAGAGTTGTCATTTCCTTTTCTCCCCTGGTGAGTCACTGCCAAGGTTTTTGCTTTGTCCTGTCTCGCAGGCAGCTGCTCTTCTATTTTGGGAAAACTGTTACTTTGGGGGGTCCTTCTGGATGAAAGGCAGGAAAATTACTATCATTAAATAATAATACTGTGGAGCCCCAAAATATTATGTGTTTTAATGCTGTTACATAATCTTAGGCTTTATAGACACTTTATGCTCCTGTACAATAGCCTCAAACACATGAGAAGGTTGTGAAATAGGAAAAAGGAAAATGCTTAACAACACTGCATTTTTAAGCTAAAAATGCTTAAAGCAATCTTGCCTGAATTCCTCCACAGATTAATTAGGATATTCTTTCAAAAATCTTTAAAGATGCTGGACAAAGAACAGTGTGATGCTCTGTGCCCCAAGTCAAGTGTTAATGGGGGAAAGCATTTTACTGTTTTCCCTTTATCCCTGCTCCTTGCTCCGAGTGATGCCATGGATGTGACCTACAGGTCAGGATGGCATCTGGGGATAGTGCACATGAGTCTGCAAGTAGAGAAGGAGTTTGCCTGGCCATGGCTAGTCACAAATTAGTCATCCCCCAACACCTCCAATTAGATGAGCTCATTTCAGCGGGCGCTGGTGTGTTCATTTGTTGGTGAATTTGAAGCTGTGATTGTGGCTGACCTCTCTGGTAGCAGGAAACGTTCTTCCCCACATGGTTGTATGTGATTTCTGTGATGGGGAGGGACGTTGTCAGTCAGTCCTTGGAGCTGGCTGGCCAAAAGAGAAATACCCAGCGTGCCTTGTTACGTGGGCATAGAGAAGGGCGAGGGTTCTGTTCCAAACTGCAGCCATTCGTGGTGCTCAGTGGATGGAGATGTTGGTCACCACCCTGCCGGGGAGGGACATTGCTCCTGGCCCTGCTGAAACACGCTTTGCTGTCGGTGTGTGCTGCAGCAGGCACAGCTCCTCTCGTGTGCAGGGAAAGGAGTGTCTCTTGCTGCTGAAATCCCTCATTTTGAAGGGAGGTTACAAGGCAGAAGTTGGAAGCAATCAGTTAAAGCTCCATTTCCACAATGCCCTCCATGCCAAGCCTCTCAAGGCACTTAAGAAAATACTGGAAGCTGTACAGCGCAAAACAGTATTGGCACATTGCTCAAGAAAAACAAAGCTCCTGCCTGGATTTGAAAATTGAAAATTTACAAGACTGATTGCTGAGCTTCCAGGCCCAGGAATGGAGTTAGAAAAAGGGCCCTGTGAGATCAGGGCAGTTTAGGGTGTTCTTCAGTGATGGGGGTGACATTTCCATCAGTGCTGATGATTTTTCTGGTAGATTTCTGTTTTGCCATCACACCATCTCCTCCTCCTAACCACCCAGGCTGTAGGATTGAATTTCTCTTTTCTGCAACAGCAGCACAGTGAACCTTCTTCAGTTCTTTATTTTTTTTCTCTCTCTAGCTTCTGCTAATGTGATTCTGATCCTGGAGATAGCAGGTCCAAGCTGAGTTCCCACTTGCAGCACAGTATCTTGCCTTCTGGTATTTTGAAAATGTGGCTCTCCTCCTCCCCAGACTGTAACCAGCGAAAATGTGTCTTTTTTTTGTAAAGCAATCTGACAGTCCCGGAAGCCTCGTGCTGGATGTGTATATTTACAGAAAAAGTTGACTGCCTTGCAAACATTTCCTCTTTGTGCAGTCACGGTGTACTGGATCACACTAAGGAGATTTGCTGTGGGATGAATAGGTGAGGTGATCTTTTCATCATAAACCCTTCCAGTCTGAGTGGGCATTGCTGCAGGCAGTATGGATTTCTGATGTGAATGTGGAAAGAAAAGTCACAACTAATAGGAGTGGCTCTTAATAATCCTGGTACCAAAATCAATCAAAGTCTGGTGAAAAAAAGTTAAACCAGTCAAGATTTTCTGGTTTCACTGCTAAAAATTTATTACAGTCTTGTCTCGTGGGCTTTAGCCCGTTTTATTTTCCTGAAGGGATATGGAGGTTTGGGGATTTAATCTTTGGCATTTTGGGGGCTCCTGAAGAACCAAGCTAACCATGAGAGAGCTGCTGCTCGTGGTGCAGGGCTGCAGCAGATGATCTCAGGGAACTGATTCCTCCCTTCCAGTTTGCAAACATGTATTTTTGCCCATGAAGTTGGGGAGCCTGATATAAATCCACTGGCAAGAAGTTGTTCCTGCAGTTGCCTTTTTAAGAATAATCATCTGAGTGTCTCCAGGGATATTTGGAGAAGTTCTGGGCATGTATTTTCGTTACTGTTGGAGAGCAAGAGAGAAGGACGTTGGTTTGGGCTGTAGGTTGTCAGGAACAAAAAAGAAAAGCCATCTCTACAAGGGGAAACAGGAGAGATTTAAAAAAGAGCAAAAAGCTGGGAATTGGATGCTGTTGAGTATGAATGTGTCAGAGAGCAGCTCCACATTGAGAGAGATGGCAGGAGGTGATGAACCAGTCACAGAGCACTGAGCTTCTGTGAGCCTGGCATGAGGAAAGGGAAGTTCCTCTGGCACAGGTGGAAATCACCTTCTTTCCTCAGCTGCAAAGACACTTCAGCCATCGCTGTTCAAGGCACAAGAGCAGCCCCCAGGCAAAAGCCAAGGTTGCATCACATGTGTGTTTGAACAAGATAATCACTCCTAAAATAGCCATTTGACCTTCATCTTCTTAAAGCCCTGCCATGAACCTCTGCAGTGGCTGTGGAGCCACTTTTTCATATGCTGAAACAGTGAATAATTAAATCATGCCAGTTTGTGTAAGTATGATAGGAATTGGAATGGATTAGCATTTCTTTTTTTATTATTCTTCTTTTCCTTATTTTGTTCTTCTAGCAGGGCAAAATGAAATAACAAAACTCATGTGAAACTTTTCTGGAAGCCAGAAGTGTAAGTCTAAAGAAGCAGTACAAGGGGATTAGACCCTTAGGAAGATTAGTGTCTATTAAACATGATGATCTGGATGTAGCTTCCGGCGCTCAAGGCCCATCAATTGCTGGGCTGTGGACCCTGGGAGAGAGGACCAGGGAAAGGGTTACCTTAAACTCCCTGCCAGTTCTTAGCCAGTGTGACTTAGGGGTTGGAGAATGGGTAAGGGAAAAGCCTGGCTGCTGGTTAAGCAAGTTGCAAAATTCTGATGTTTCAGCAGACTTCATCTTGTCTAAAATTAGTCTTTGTGAATGCTCCTTCTCCCCAGCAGCATGCCCCAGAACTCGTGTGTGCTGGTGGCTGCACACAACCCCATCCCCAAACACTGGCCACAAAAATCAGGCATTGCCATGGAAAGGGAGAGGCTGAGCTGAATCCGCGGGGTGCTGGTGGACGGGTGCTTTCCATAAAGGCTGGGTCGTGCCACTTGAGAGGAGGGCTTGGTCGGCTGGGGAAGAAACATCTTGTGTGTCCTTCTGTCCCTTCAAAAGTTTGGTTGAAGTGCTGGGCCACTGGAAGGGCTGGGGCATGCCAGGAAAGTGTCAGCAAGCCTCATTTTGGCATTTATATATGAGGAGTAAGCACAATCCTTCTACTATTCCAATGAGCTGCTTTTGCCAAGAAAAATCATTTGTAACTCTTTCTTCCTGCTGTAGTGCTCCTCCAGCAGGCCTGGCTTAGATTGCTTTAACCCCTCGAGTGCCAGCAGGCACTGCAAGCAGAGCGGTGCCTTGTGCACATCTTGGCAAGTCCTCCCACGTGCCAAGCAGCTCCGCAGCAGACTGAAGCGTTGTCTGGCAGTTAGCTTTTCTTTTTCATCAAGTCTGTTCCTTAGGGCTGCTGCTGCTTTTTTATGTTTTTATTCCATTCCTGGGGCTGTAGCAGAGGAGGAGGAGGAGGCGGAGGCTTGGGAGGAAGCTGGTTTTCAGAGAGCTGCTAATCTGAGGAAGGAGAGGAAAAACGGAGCAGGGAAATGGTGAAGTGGTTTGACCCGTGCTCTGTTGTGTTGTCCAGCATGATGCTGAATCAACAGCACAGCGAGGCTGCCAGTCTGATGTGCTTTTAGAGATTTGCTCACCTGCAAGTTCAAAAGCAGTTCTTCCTCTGTTCTCTCAATAAAGCCTCAAAGAACAGGAGATGCCTGTGCCTTTTTATGATGTACGCTTCAGCTCTTGCAGTGTTGCATATATGCGCTTTTACCTTTGATCATCGTTTGGAGAGGTTTGCAAGACAGGTTTAGTTGTGTGAGAAATGGAGGCACTGTTTGGAATGAGCGATTCCTCCCCCTCCCTCTAGGTGCTGGCTGAATTTTAAGTCTATCACCATCCTGTGCTCTGAGCAGAAAGGCTGTTTGTTCCCTTTGTGTGTTGCTTTACAGGAGAGCACTGCTTTTGCCCTTTTGTAGAGACTGGGCAGCTGCTTTGCTGGCTTGCTAAAATCCTTGATGAGATTTAGCAATTCATGTTTCTCTACTTAAGAAGCTGAAAAAGACAGTAACTCCTTTTGTCTGTCTAGTGTGTGTTGATTTTTTTTTTTCAAAGGGAAAGGAAAAGAAGCAAATTATTTTGTTAAAAAAAATAACATTTTAATAATGTAGTAGTCTAACCTGTATGCTAATTGCCCCAGGCGTTTAATGAAGCAGTGTAAAATTAGTCCTGTGAGCCTTCATTAATCAAATATAGGAGCTGATGGTATAGTAATAAGATGCTGTGCTGCCTCTGCTCCCCATGCAATGTTGACATTTGCTTATATTCAGAGTAGAAAGCAACTATATTTTTTTGGTAGCTCATTAAAATAATTAGCCATGTTTGGCTTTTAAAAAAAAGATCTTTTCTTAAAAAATCTTTTTAATGAGGAAAGATGAAAACAGACAGGATGGAAAAGTCAAAAGAATCAAATTAAGATGGAAAAACTGACTGCTGGAGGCTTCCTTTGAACGGAAGATTTATGTATGTTAATGGCAGCTGTTGGCAGGAACCTCTGTACAGACACCTTGTTTGTTATTTGCCGAACTTAGAGCAGAAACAAACAACTTCAAGGGTCTTTGTTGGTTTGTTGTGTTCCAAGTTATTTTCCAGAGGTGCTCTAAGACTCGCTAGGCATCCTCTCTGTCCCAAAACTCAGTGCTTGCAGGGGAGATGTGCCCGTGCACACAGGC
The DNA here is from genome assembly GCA_013397975.1 of Machaerirhynchus nigripectus. Taxonomy (NCBI): domain Eukaryota; kingdom Metazoa; phylum Chordata; class Aves; order Passeriformes; family Dicruridae; genus Machaerirhynchus; species Machaerirhynchus nigripectus. The sequence goes on along the minus strand of VZRQ01005257.1, from coordinate 458,387 downwards.
ACTGGTGTGCTGCCCCTCTCCAGGCGAGTGAGTTCTGCTGTGCTGTGTGAGCCCAGCTCCTCTCTGCAGGCACGGGCTGTGCTCTGACCACGTTCTGCTCGAGCTCTCAGGGTGTGCTGGTCATCTGCTGAGTCCTGGGTTCAGAAAAAAGGAGTGCTTAAACCCCCTCCTCTCACAGCAGACACGACCCCAGTGCTCAGCCCTTACTAGAAGTTTCAGGGTGTTTCAAAAGAGCCAAATCCTGGAGCTCCAGACCAGAATCACATCCACATCTGCACTCCCTGGAGGGAGGTGTAGGCATGTGCTCTTATGGTCCCATCTCCACTTCAAAAGCATTTCAAGCAGTATTTTCTGGTCCGCCTGCTGCCTAAGTAGAAACTGCTGTCTGCTATAAAAACGTTTGTGGGAGGAATGGCAACAGAGTATGATTTTTGTGTTTAAGATGCTGGTGTAGCAGCTTTGGGTTTCTACAGGGTAATTATCAAAGCCGCAGTTGGCCGCGCAGAGCCAGGGAAGAGCCGGGATAATGATCCTTGCCGAGGATGTGTCAGCCCCGCGGTGCCCGGCTCTGTGTGAATATGCAGGAGCCGGCTCCTCTCGGGAGAGCTGAACTGGCAGCACTGTTAATGTGCCCTCTCAGTTGTCGGGATGATGGCTCTCATTTTAGAGTTCAGGCCTTAGTGGCAGGGCAGGCCAGCCGTGATTATGCTGCTCCTGCCTCCGTGGCTGTGTGCACACACGTGCACATTTCCAGATGAAAAATGATGGTGGTCCGGTGGGGATGTGGCTCTTGTCTGGGAATCAGGGAGCCTGCACTCAGTTCCTGTGTTTGCCATATGGGATTAGCAGGCCAGCTCTCCTTTCCCTTCCATTTTTCTCTTCCTGTGCCACCCCTTCCACAGGCACAGAGTGGAGATGAGGATATCCCTTTCTGTTAAAAAAGAATTTGGCTATCAGTTGATGATAATTTTAAAATGAACACTCTGATTCCCACTGCTTAGAAATGACTGAGAGTTTAGCAGTTTAGTCAGAAAGGAAGTTGGATTCCCCCTCACATAATCCTTCTCCCCATTTCTAGGTGGGTGCTTGCTTCCAGATAAGTCATATTTCATTTCTGACCTGTTTTCTAGTGTGTTCCATCATCTTTCTCGTTGCCAGATTAACAGCTCTTCTCTCCCAGTAAAATCTTTCCATTCCTCCTGTCCAGAGAGCTCCATAAAATTTGTTTGTGTTTTTTGAAAAGCATTAAAGTAGGTGACACAGCACTTTGACGGGCTGGCTTATAGGGACTATGAAGGTGAGGGAGTAAGCCATAGCAGAAAAATGCTCAATTTCCTGCACTGAAATTCTTTGTAGGAGCCTCAGCAACCTAAAATAGCTGCCTCCAGAGAATTCTCACAAAAGTCTTATCCGCAGATTGTTTCACCTCCCAGCCCTATGCAGCATCCAGTTTAAAACTTTCTTCTTTTTTTCCCAACCAATGTCATCCTCTTCCCACCCTCTTCCCTTTCTCTTGTTAACGAGCTCTGTAAGCGCAGACTGTGATGGAGCGTACTCCACGATTATTTGTGAAACTTAAAGGAAAAAGATCCCTGAAGCTTAGCCATGTGCAGTGGTGCTGGTATTTCACACCCTGCACAGTGGGCGGACAAAATCCAGCATGTCCCAGGGCTCAGAGCAGGAGAGACCCCAGGAAAACCTGCAGGGCTTCGAGGGTCCATCCCCACATGCAGTGTTGAGTGTGAGATTGTAGAGTGTGAGATTTGCATGAGGAGCAGTCGTTCATGTATATGCCAAAACCCTTGCTGATGAGGTGTGGGATTATATCTCTGCTAATTACGGGGATCTCTCTGATCCTCTGGCCGGTGGGGGCAGATTTGGTGCGGGTCAGATCGTGTCAGCCAGAGGCTCTGCCCGGAATTCCTAGCAGGAATGAGCTGTCGGGTTGCTGATGGACAGCTTGGCCAGGGCCGGGCTTTGGCTTTGATTGCCCCCCAGCGCGAGGTTAAAGCAGGCAGGGAATTTCTGGGGTGCTCCCTGAGCTGGCCCTGGGTGCTGTTCACAGGCAGGGGAAGGTGAGCATGGGGAAGCACTGGAGACAAAGCCTGCAGCATAGGCCTGGCTTAATCCCATCGCTCGCACCGAGCTCTTGTGAGATCCTTGGGCAGCACCTAATCTCTGAGCTTTAATTCTGTGTCTGTAGGGTGAGAGTGCATGTGCTTTATCCACACTCTGGTGAAGTGCTTCAAGATCAGCAGGAACCAGTTCAAGGTATTATGGCTGTTCATGTAAATACGTGTTCTATCTCAGTATCTTCACCATGTTTGTTCCTTGGAATATATTTATCCATAAAATTCTGTTATATTTATATACAGCTCCAAACGCCCTGGAAGCAGCTAGGTGTTGACAGAACAGCTGCAGTCTTTTACTATGTTCAATAAATCCAAATGGATATAAACAGTATCCATCTGTCAGGCTCAGTTAGATGGTTTAAACATAAAGCTATTTTGTTCCTGTAATTGTATTTAGATCTGAAATGATAGAGGTTTGATTTTTCTTTACATAGTGATAAGATACAAATTCCTTTGAATTGCTTTGACTCCTGATTTATTGCAATAAATTAAATAATAATCTATCCTGTCTTGTTTCACCCCTTCTCTAAGAAAAGAGAGCTCACTGCTGAGGCACTGAGGCATCCTGCTTACAGTAAGCCGCCCTTCCCATGCTCGTAAGGACCTGGGCCTGTGACCTCTGTGTTTACAATATATTTACTGCTGCTTGCACTTTCCACTGCTACAGTGTTATCACTTCAATGCCTTGTAAAATTTGATTGCGTTTAATAAATGTATTCAGCGTTACTGCTGAGCAAGTCTGACAATTTACCCTTGTTCCTTCCCTCACACGCACAAACCCAGACACCTTCATAACCTACATATTTTCTTAGCTACGTATGTTATTGCTTGTGTTGTATCAGAGGCAATTTTGGATGCATCTCAATTAGATCATTTTTCTAATTAAATGAGTGCTTGTGGTTGTAACGTGAGCGTGCCTCTGAATACTGAGTGAGTGTGATTCACTGCAGTGATTTTTCCAACTTCTGTGTGATGTTTGCTTTATAAAACTGAGCTTCTGGTGTGGAGGCATCTCATTACCTTCCCCACGCTGACCTCTCGAGCTGATGTTAGCCAGATGTGTTCAGCTCCCTCCTTCACCACAGGCTTCCTGTGTGACATCAGGGAGATCATTAGGTCTCACTGTACTGTTTCTTCCTCTGTAAAACAGTTACCAGAACCTTCACCTACTCCTCGGAGCTTTTATGGAGCTTGGGCTATGGATACATGTGGGAATATTGTGTCAGAGGAATGTCTGAAAACCTGTGGTGTTCTTTACCTCCTCCTCCTCACCATCATGGACCTGAGCACGGGGGGATAGTGATGCAGATACTGCTTTTCTTGTGGCAAAGGTGGCTTTTGATTTCTTTGTCTTTTTGTGTCCAAGTGTTTCTCCTTAAGAAAATAGTTTAACAATATAAAAACTCTGTTTTGTGCACCTGAGGGGGTTTAGGCACCATCTGCTTGGTGTGGCTTCTCGTGGGTCTGTTCCCTGCCAGAGCAGAGTCTTCACTGCTATCCCATTGCCAGCGAAATTGCAGGAGAATAGGGTGTACAAACAGCTGCAGGGAGGTGCAGAGTGGTGCTTCTATTACCTCATTTTTTAGCTTCATTTTGTGGGGAGTATCTTCCCAAGTATGAGAAATCAGGGATTGAGATACTAGTTTTGCTTCTGTAAGACTGGTGGAAGCTCAGTGGTGTGTCTGGAGCATTTTTGGGTACCCTGTAAGCTGCTGAACTGTGGTGTGTGAGTTAATGCATTCTCCTGGATTCTAAGGAACAGGCAAATGGCTGTAAGATCTGACTGGGGACTTAAGTACTTATATTCTATGTATATAAGGAGGAGAAGGGCTTTTCTAATTGTCAGAAGTGAGAAAAAAATGACAAAAGTTAAAAAAGTTAAGTGCAGGCAAAGAGATTCTTGTCTCTTCTTTCATTCCTTCTCTTTAAACATCCATGTTGTAACTATCACAAACTGCATCACGTGGCTTCTTGCTCTTGATTAACTGTTACTAAAACGAACAGTGGAGCCCACGCAGGCCAGTTGTATGGTCCTGGTGTAATTTACTCTGTGCAGCTCAGGAGGTGTTCAAGTGGAGAAGTCCCTCAGTTCCAGCCCTTTCTGCTGGGCCTCTGGGACATGTGGGAGCCACATCTGTCACCAGAGCAACCTGACATTAAACTTAGTTTCCTCTCAAAAAAGTTAATTGTTCTTAATTGTGTTTTATGGAATTTGCCTGAGTTCTTAGAAGTCAAGTGGCACTGGTTGTAAGCAAACAATAGCTTGAGGTAGTGTCACTAAATAATAAATTTGAGTACTGGTGGAGCAGAAATCAAATCAACTGTGCTGTCATTCATGGAGGCTTTTCCCCTTGCCAGAGTTTCAGGTGCAGATTTCATTGTTGGGCCAGTTCAGGTGTCTGCTTTGAAATAATCTTATTCCCAAAAAGCAGCAGCGTAGCAAAGAATAAGAAAGAACTCCTGTGTGATGGTGCAGTGCAAGCTGCATTGAAGCCTGGCTTTTGTGGGCTTTTGCTTGGGTTCTAAGTCATTGCTTCAAACAGTCTCCAAGGATTTCAACAGACAGGTGACAAATGTGTAATGGAAGACCACTGCTAAAATTCACAGATGTGCCCAGGTTACATTTTCTTCATGGAGTCTGGCCCTTAATAATCAAAATTCCATGGACTTTCTGATACACTTGAACATGAAAATTGCATTTGAAAATAGATTATAGGCCCTCTGAAATACTCTCTGCTAGTGACTGGCTATCTGTTTCTTCCTTTCTCTGAATTTTTTTACACTTTTAGAGCACAACAATATTTTTTGTTTCTTTGAAAGCAAGTGTTTGTTTTTCTTTTCAGGGAATTACTGTAACTGGCAGCATCATTATAGAGTAGGGGATTTTCCATAACAATAGAGGGACTGTAGAAGATTAACAAGTACCGGTTTGGATGAAGTGTCAAAAACAAAGTGTCAGAGACTGAAGGAAACAGTCATATTTTATGAAATTCATTCTTGTAGGCCAGGATATAAAATTCAGTGCTCCTGAGATCTCAGTCTGTAATGGATTTCTTTTCCTGATGGCAGTGGGAGGCTTGCACAGAGATCATGACCTTTATCTAACTATGTTCTTATTATTTATTTAGAGCCATCCTGTCACATTCAAAGGGAAAATTTGCTCCTTGTTTGACCAGCACCAATTCTGATCTTTTTGTTCCGTTTGCCGCCTCCTGCTCTGTTTGTGTTTTGCTTTGCTTTCTGTGCTAAGCCCCTGTGTTCTGCTGCTTCCCTGGCTCTTACCCAGAGGCCATCCTCCCCCTCACAGCCTTCCCCGTCTTGCTTGCGATGACAGAGTTCCAGTTAGTTGCCCTAATTCCAGTTAGGCCTCCGTGGTCCAGCCCAGAGGAGCTTGGTCATGCCTTAGAGGCAGGGATCTTACAGCCCCAGCAGAAGGCACCAGCAGCAGGTGCTGCTGAAGTGGCTCTGTGGGTGCTCTGAGAACTCTGTGCCACACTGCTGTCTCCCCAGGGAGAGTGGCTGGCTTGAGTCTCCACTCTGAAGTGTACTCCACATCTAAGCTGTTTTCAAGGCTTTCACGTCTTGATGGTTCATGTGCTGCATCGAATGATTAAAGGTCTGGTTTGTTGAAAGGTATGGAGGGAACAGGAGTGGGAGATGGAGCCCAGGGCGATGGAGCCAGATGTGAGTGTGGGGATGTGGAAGCTAGAGACAGGGCAGAAACCTGTCGTGCTCTGGGCCGTGCTGGTTTATCTTGCAGTTAAAGTGAATATTTCTGAGCAAACCAGAAACTGCTCTCTTTTGTGCAAAGCAGTGTGCTGTAGCAGGTGCTGTGAGCAGTGAGCCCTCCCTGCCGTGTGCCTGAGCTGGGAGGTGACAGAGCTCCTGCTTGAGCCTCTCGGCAGAGCTGGGTTGCTTCTGCAGTAAAGGCTGAGAGGGATGGGAAGTGTGGGGAGGTTGCAGATGTGTTGCCATTGTTTGTATGCAGCTATTCAGAGTCTTTTCCTACACTTGAGACTGAAACCTGTTTTTCTGGCGCTGACCTTATCGAATAAACATTGATTCAAGAGCTGAATGTCCCACTTAACATTTTTCCATTTGACAGCCAACAGAAATGCACAGGCACAGTGTGAGCTCCTTCAAGGAGGCAGAGTGAGAATTTTGTGGTTGTTTTTTTCACTTACAGTCTAACTCCACTATTAAATATCTATTTCTACTGCCCCCCTTTCTCTTGCCCAAGCCTACTGCTCGGCTTTCATTTTGTCCTTCTTTTCCCTGTCAGGGAATATTTGGGTTTAGGACCTTTAGACTGGCAGCACCAGAAAATTAAGTCGTCATTTTGTCTGCAAACCTGCCACTATGTCCCTGGGCACAGGGCAAGATCCCTGCCAGTGACTTCAGCCTCTGTCTCAGAGGATCTTCCTGCTGCAGGTGCAGGAGGTGATTCACATTCAGTGCCCATCTCTCCCTGTTCTCTTGAGGTGCCAATTATCCAGAATTGTGTCAAGTTAGATCTGGGGGGGTGTATGTAAGGACCACAATTAGCTGGTGCAGGGCTGGAAAGCTGAGGGTACTGACAGTCAGACCTGCCAGTGAGATGAAGTGGGGAAGGACAAAACAATCTGGATGCTATTAGAGTCCTGCCCACCTTCTCCCACAACCCCTTTCAAACACAGAAATGTGCATCTTCCTACAAGGATGAAAAAGGTTGGGCTTTGTCCTCCATCCTCCGCCTCGCACTCCTTTCTGTATGTTTGCACTGGTGCTTTCCAGCAGGGAGGAAATGTTCAGTCCCACAGGGAATTGTTCCTGCAGTGTGTCTGGCTCAGAGCGTAACTGGAGGTGGTGGACCTCCCAAGGGAAATTTCTTCTCATGAGGTTTATGGCTCTCTTTAGCAGATCTCAGGGAGGCTGCTGCTGTTCAGAATGGGAGATGGAAGTCGAGAAAGCTGTTGGAAATGCACCTCCTGAAATGTTCTTTATGCACCCCCACTGATTAAAGTATAGCCTACTTCTTTCTCCTGCTTCCCTCATAAAAGATGTGTTGGGTGGAGCTCATCTGTCTAGAGGAAAGGAAGGCAGGGTAGTGGAGACTGGATTCTCTTTCTGTCTGTCTTTTGATCCTCCTGTGTAAGTTGAAGGTTTTAGAAATTATTAAAAGCTTCATGCAGGGTGAATACTTTCAGAGGAGACTAACCTGCAGAACTAAGTTCCAGCTGTACGGTTCCCTCACAAGCTCAAGGCTGGGGTATTAAATCCCATTACACTGATCAACGTGGTCAAAAGAGCAGGAGGAGTGTGGAAGTGGGTTGACTTCTACACATTTTCAAAGCCTTGTTTCAAACTTACCCTTAACAGCTTTTTAGGAGAGCCTCTTAACTGGAGAATGTAATGCTGATCGAAACAGGCTTTCTGTGATGCTGGGGTTTTAGGCACACAATAAGCATCTCTGTAAGTGGCCAAAAAATAGCTAATACCTGGCATGGTGATGTGGTGTATTTAATCCTCCTGATTACAAAAGGTTATCCTTTCCCTTTAGTCTTTCTGATGGGCAGCAATCAGCTGTCGCTCCTTTTTAGCACAGCCCACACATTAAATGAATGCTTCAATTTTGAGAGTAATAAGAACAACTCTGCGCTTAAATTGAGTCTGTGGTTTCCAAAGCGCTTAAGAAACTCACAGCTAATTCTGCCACTGTGTATTTAACTGTAATTTTACATACCTGGAAACCTACAGACTGACACTAGTAAAGCCTGAAGTCATAAATTGTGCTTTTGATGAAGACTCCACTCTAAACTGATCAGTCAGTTTTTTTTCTAGTGGAATAAATTGATGCTGAGCTGGGAATGAAACTCATTTCATGAGGAGTGTAGTCTTTTATCCTAGTCTCTGAGTGTTACTGTCCTTTCACCCACAAGGTATCACTGGCTCTGTGTCAGTAGCAAATATGAACCCCCAGCAGTATTACAGAGTAGGAGGAGNAAAGAAAAGACAAAAATCATCATGGCATTACAGCCAGTTCAAGATAACCAGCCATTTCTTGTTAGCTGCTTTAAACGTTACACTGCTGAATCCAGCAGAGCCCTGAAGAACANGGAAGCTCTTCCATCAGTCGGTTTCCTTGCGTGGGTACGGGCTGCAGCCAGTTCAAGATAACCAGGCATTTCTTGTTATCTGCTTTAAATGTTACACTGCTGAATCCAGCAGCCCTGAAGAACGCGGCCACGTCTCGAGAACCTGCCTGTGCTGCCAGTGTTCTTCTGAGCAGCAGGGAGGAAAGAGTCTCTTCCTTCTGCAGCAGCATCAAAAGAGCTGTCATGTGTGTAATGCCATCTTCCAGCCTGCAGTCTCTGGATGTGAGATTGCCTTTATCATAATACAGTAAATCATCTCCGAAACACGCGCTTGGGGATGAAGAGGATTATGTTATCATTAGTGTCTGACTGCCGTTTTCAGCAATCCTTTCTCGGGCATTAAGGCCATGGCTCTTTGCACACGCTGTTGGTTTTGGGGCTGTCTCAGGGTGGATGGGAAGAAGTTGTGTTGGTTTGTACATCAAACCTGTTCAGTAGCAACCTGACCATCTTCTGTCATGACAGTATAAAGGCTGTCACCCTCCACTGCCAGAAACAGACCTAGAACTGAGCTCCGTGGGTGTTCTCACTTAGGAGGGTGTCAAGACATTAAGCTCAAGTCTGTTGTGCTTGCTGTGAGGTTCCTGGGAAGAGTTTTGAAGCTCTGTACTACCATTTCCCTTCTGTAAATCAGGGATGGAAGTAGCTCCACATTATCAGTTCCTGTAGGCTGGAAAAGGAATTGGAGCCACTCAGCAAGCTGTGAAATAGGGCTCACCAGCCTCTCTGTCTCCACTGACCTCATGCCCAGAAGCTCTGAACGGCTGGAGTGAGCGCACACATCCCGTGTGGTGTGGAGAGCCTCCGGAGAAGTGTGCGAGGAGGTGATGGCCCTGGTTCCTCAGGGAGCACTGGGACAGGCCAGGCCTGCACAGAACCCAGAACCCTGTCTCTGGGCTGCCCTGCTGTCCTGAGCCCCAGCAGCTCCTGCTGGCCCTGTCCTCTGCTGGGGTTGATCACCCTGCAGCTCTCACACCAGCAATGACCCTGGCTGGCACACCTCAGACATGGGAACCTGCTGGTGTCCTGCTGGTCCCACTCCAGGCTGGCTGTGGCTGCTCCTGCTCTTGTGAAATGGGACTGCTGATGCATTTTGTGAGGACTGGCTGGTGTGACAGGTTAGAATTATCCAAGGCACTCTTTTATACTGCAGCACATCCTACTTCGATGAGGGCACACTACTAGAACACAATGGTTTTTCTTTTGCTATTTATTTGCCATGTCTGCTTTTTGGTCTTTTGGAAATGACCCAGACCTCTGCTGCAGCTGAAGAGGCTAAAACACAATGATCCTAATCAGGAGAACTGGAGCTATGCTAGTTAGCTGAAGATTTTCATGTTTTGTCTAAGGTCTTCTCTTTTTAAACAGTTTCCTTCATTGAGGCCCAGGAGTTAGATTAACCATCATCATAGTTTCCCCCAATTAGAGACGGGGGAGAAAGAACTATGGCTAACTGGTGTTTGTAATTGTGTGCTGAGCAATTACCCTTTGGGACATTGGGGCTGAAGTGGGAGGCAGGGCACAGTGGAGAGAGGCATGCTGCTAAAAATGTCCCTTTAATTGGGCTGCCTGACACAGAAGGATTTTGACACTCAAGAGGTTAGACCATCTGGTGTATGGGAAGCCTTGCTTTATAGATGTTTAACTTTTTTTTAAAGTACACTGAAGAAGCATTACTGATTCCCATGTCATGAGGCTGTTAGACATGGAAAGCCTGGTGAAAACACTTGAGCGGAGGCTCTTGAAAGCAGAAAAGTGGTCTCAAGCAGTTTAACTGCTACTTAGAGTGTGCTGTTTGCTGTGGCACGCTCTCCTCCTGCCCCCAATCCAGCTGGTTTTCTGCAGGGAATTATCTTAATGCTCTATGGAAAGACACATAAATAACTAAGCACAAGATTCTGCATAAAGCACATTCTGGATGTGCATGTTTTGCTATATATGTGTGTGTGTGACGGTAAATATTTGTGAACTGGCAATATAACCATGGCATGCACAGTATTGGTGAGGAATTTCAAAACAGATCAGCTTGTGTAGGAGTAGGGCTCTTCTAAGTTAAGGCTAAGAGCATCCATGAACCAAACTCTTCACTGTACCTGGAGAAGTCCCATGAAGTGCAGAAGGAGCTGTTTTCCCTCTTTTAAAGAGATGAAAACTGATACTGTGTCACACGTTTTCTCATCAGAAAGTCTGTTTTCATTTCCAAAAATACACAAGTAAAGCAGAAAGTCATTCATACTCAGATTTTGTATACTCTGTCATGGTTGTGTAACTGCTCTTTATGATAAAGTCATGGAATGCCTTGGATTGGAGAGGACCTTAAAGATCATCTCCAGCCCCCCTTCTGCCCGCACTGGGGGATCAGCCCAGGGCATGGGGGGTTTCTGGGTGCTGGCACGTGGCCAGGGCATGTTGAATTTCTGTCCATCAGTACCCTGAGGTGCTTCTCCTCCATCCATGCTCCACCTGCCTTTACTTGTGCTTGGGATTGCCCTGGCCCAGGTGCAGGACCTTGGCATGGTTTCCTGGAGGATCTGTTCCATGGTCTTGCCTGGCACAGAGGTGAGACTGACCTGCCTGTGGCTCCCCACCTCTTCCTCATTTCCTTTTTTACAAATGGGAGTTCTGTTTCCCCTTTTTCAGTCAGGGGAATGTCACTGGACTGCCACGACTTCTCAAATGTTATTTATATGCATTATTTATTCTTTTTTCCCCCTAATCAGTAGCATTTGCAGTGAAGCAATGTGCATGCACACTGAATTATCTTTTGGTGTTCTTTGGTTTTGGTTGGTTGGTTGGGTTTTGTTGGTTGGTTTTGGAGGTTTGTTTGTTTGTTTGTTTTAATGCAGGAAGGTGGGACTAGTACCAGTTACTGCTGAGAGCAGATAGTCAACATTCTTGTTTCCTGTGATTTCACCAAACTGGGAGCCTTGGCTGTGAAAGGGGCAGTGAGGTGTCATGGAGAAGAGGAGCTTTCTAGGGGGAGAAGAATTTAAGCAGCTGAGTCACTGGAGCATGCAGAGTCTGAGTTAATTGCTGTGTTTTAGGTGTAAGAAACTGTTAAGTGTAATTTTAGAACTGAGCAGCACATTCATGTGGGTCCAGGAGCGTGTCAGGCTCCTCCATAACCTCCCCTTTCCCTGCCTGCAGTTGCACTGTGTGACTTTTCTATGATTATGGTTATTTGTGTCTATGGGATTTACAGTAACAAACCCTGATCTTTGATGGGATTTCTTAGAGCTATTGCAGTGTGTTTTGAAAAGGAAATAGTTATTTGTGGTGGCCTCAATTTTGATAGCTGAAGGTTTCCTATGGTTGCAGTTATTTAGAAGACTAAGCTTTTGTGTGGTGGTGCAGGACTCCCTGGCTTAGAAGTCTTTTTTGCATCTGGAAATTAAAGGTGAAATACTCCTGCCTGTCTCTGTTGTGCACTTCTCCTCCGTGCTGTCAACAGGGCGCCTGCTTGCAGTGTTCTTTGTTGCTGCTTTTAAAAAAATTTCAAGGAAGAGGAGAGCAATCATATTTAATAATGCAATTACAATCAGGGGAAGATGTTTATCCTGTAAGATTCCAACTGCTGGAAAAGCCCTAGGGCATTCTGGGAAATGAGATGCAAATATCCAGGATTACCTCTTCCTAAAAATACCAGAATGGAACAACAACAACGACAACCATTGCTCTGAACAGTGTGTTAAGTGATCAGTCTGTTATTGCCCACGAGAAGCTTTGGGTTCTCCAGCCAAAGGACCAGTCCAAACCAAACACGGCGCTGTTCCAGGCACCCCGTCCCTGCTCCGCTCTCCGTGCTGCACAAACAGCATTTCACAGAGCTTGGCAGCCACGGCTGAAGCCCTCACAGGTAAAAGCACTGAGAAGAAAAGAAACCACGTCTCATTTTTCCTCTGTAATCCAGAGGCTCTTGGTTTGGCTGGTGGCAGTTCCTAAATGAAGACACATCTGGCTGATGCTTTGTGATTAAATTCTATATGCAGAGTCTTAACTCTTTCTCCAAGTTGGCCATGGAAAGTGTTATTCATGGGGTGAAAGTTTTGAAGAAACTTCAGTTGTGGTGCAGCAGCAGCAATGCATCCTGTGCAACACTGGGTGCACCCTGTTTGTTTCTGTTTGCTGGTTACCAAGCAGTGTTAACCCTAATGTCAGTTCTAGGATGACATCAGTTCTAGTCTATATTTAAAATAAGATCAAATATTAGACATAACCACTTTAAGAACTAATCTGAATTTAATTTCAGTAAAATTTTAGCTGTGAAAATCCCGATGTTGGCTCTCTAGATTTAAAGCTTCGTTGAATCTGAGCTAAATTACAGACCTGTGTTGCTGAGCACATGAACTAGGGCCAAAACATGTTTTTCAGCCAACTAGATAAAACAAAAATAATTTCATATGGTACTGAGCTGAACTTCTGTCTGTCCAAACTTAATTTACACATTTGAATCCACTTCTTCTGGAAACAAAGGATTCAAACACCCATTTTCCTCTAAGTGCTCATTAATGAGGGCATGATCACAGCACTTCCCATTTTTTATTCTGGGATTCAATAGAGAGATTAAAGATTATTTGGAATTAACTTTTTTTTTAAAATTTAAAATACATATTTGAAGATGTTCTAATGGTACTCTTGTATTAAATTGCTACGATTTTTTGGAGATTACTTCGGAAGATCATGGTCCTTAGTTTTCATAAGCTCCTTTTTGTGGGTAGTGATTCACACAATCTTACTTAATTCAAGTCCATTCCATAGGAGAAGCTGCACTCGGCAGGTTTGCTGTGCTGTGTTATCCCAGGGGAGAACAGGAGGTTTCTCTGGCTCACGTGTCATTCACTGGCTTTGTTCCCTTTCATTTGCTCCGCCACGCGCTGTGTGGGGAGGGCAGCGCTCAGGTAGGAGCTGGCATCAGAACCTGTTCCTGTTCCTCTGGGAGCCCGGGGTTTGGCGTGTTTGGTGGTGTGCACTGATGTGTGACTGTCACTAACACCCGTGGGAGTGCTTTACCCATCCCTGCTTTGCCCCCTCCCCTGCTGCTGCCTCCCCTCCCGGCGTGCCCGAGCTCCAGCAGCATCCTCACACACCTCTGTGTCATCACATGCTCTGGTTTCCTCACTGTCAAAACCCCACCAAGTTAAGGTGGCCAGTTCAAGGTCTCTGGCTCCCACAGGGTAATACTGTGAGATTGTTTTGTGGCTTGTGTCTGCTGGCTGAGGGACCCCCACGAGAACAGTGTCCCATTGTGGGAGGCTGTCGTACTCAGACACGAAAGAACCACGCCCACACCGTTCTGTCAGGATAGGAGCCAGGGCCAAAAGAGAGAGCAAGAAGGGCCAAAGAAGGAGCAAAAGGGCAAAAAGGGCCTGGCCTCTTTATTCAGTCAGTTATATATCTTTTTAGAGACAACCATGGATTGGAGGATGGGGTTACCACCTCTCCATGACACTGGTCAGACCAAAAGTCTATCATTATTCTCCGCCTTACGAAAAGAATGAAAATAATAAAGATCGGTAGGTAAACATGGCCTTATGTTTACAGAAACTGCGTGAGAAGCTCTATTACAGGAATAAAAACATCGAAAGACTGCAAAACTCAGGGCGACAGGAGACAATGTCCACATGCCTTAAGGAAGCAGAAACTTCAAATGAATGATGGGCAAGTGCAGCAGCAGAAAGGATCAGTTTTATGGCAGGAGTTATTAGCATCCATCACAGTCCACAAAACGAAGTATGCAAATGGCATGTAAACTCAGCTGGTATGTCTGTGTTTGTGTGTGTGTGGCTGCTCTCTGCATACCAGAGTGTCAATCACAGCTGCTGTTTGCAGCAAGGCAGAGCAGTGTGCACTGCAGTGGGAAAAGAGCTGGCCAACAGCAACAGAAAGTGAAGTAATAAGAGAGTAAGAGACAAAAAGCAATAAGAAGTTCAGAGTTCACCATGTGTCTGGAAGGGGGGGCCATGGCCTGGCTGTGGTACAGAACACATCACGGTGAGGTTTGTTCCTCTCAGCACCAGGGAACCCTCCTGTTCCCTTCATCTGAACTGTCCTAGGGAAGAAAGGGAGACTTTCTTCCTTAGGACATCAAGCCTTCAGAAATATTTGCAGGTTTTCTATCACTTAAATAGCTTATGTACCAGAGAGACTCCACACACCTGCAAACAAGGCCAGTGGTTTGTACTTCAGCCCCTGCAGTTCGGCTGTGACTGTGGGGCAGAATTTGGTTCTTGAATTGACAACCAAGATCAACCCTGCCTTTAGGCACCTGTTCCTGGCACAAGGGAGGGAAACCCTGAACTTCAAACTTAGCATTGCATACAGCATCCTGCAATGTGCAGTCAGACTTCCTTCACCATTGGGTGGATGGCAGCTCAGAGATCAAAGAGCCCAAGGTGGAGCAGAGCAGAGCCAAGTGTTTCCCTGCCTGCTCCCACTGAGCCTGGTGCCACAGGCAGGGAGAAGCACTGACAGGGCAGTGAGGCGGGAGCTGCCTGTTCCAGGAGCCTTTTCCCAGCCCTGGAGATCTCTGAATCTGAGCAGAGTATAAATATTTCCCCTGGACCACGTTGCTTGTAGACTTGTCACGAGTTGCTTTTCCAATTGCACCAGGATTAAGGAGTGAGGACAGAAGGGGTGGAAAAAAGCTTGCATAAATATTTTCTGAAAGTTGGTTTAAACATGCAGAAGAAGTCAATCTTGTCAATATTCCCACTGAGATCTTTGTGCAGCTGAGGCTTAGGGAAGAGCTTTCCTTGCCACATGGTGCTGACTTTAAACTACAGCAGTTTATGTATTAAAGAGGAAGAGATTTGGAGGTAAATGCCAGGTGATCATTCTGTCTTACGCAGGATGGATCATGGCCAAGACTAATCTTCATTTTTACCACTAGCATGATCAAAGAAGACGGAAAAGAACCCCAGCTGTCCCTGGGGTGTCTCTCTGGCCAGGCAAGAGGGGGCCATGCACTTGCTTATTCCTGGTGTCAGAAGTCAGCACCTGCTCTGCCAAGTTCAGTCATCCAAGGGCTTCCTTAGGGGAGCCAGCAGTGCAGAGCTGCTCCCCCGGAGGGACTGAGTAGGTGAATTGGTCAGTTTGATGGGTTTGAACTGGGTGGGGACAGGGAATTTAAATCTTGATCACTGCATACACCGTAATAAGGACAAGGCAGCTGTGCTTTCTGCTGTTGTTGCTGGGCTGCTTTTGGAACTGTGTAGAAAAGATCTTGAGTTTTATGTAACTAAAGAAAGGGCAGGAGGGAGGAATTCTACCAGTTGAGCTGTGTTTTATTAGCTGTTAGCGGTGGGCACAGGATCTGTGTTATGTAGCTGTTCCAGTTCCTTCCAAGAGGATTGCATGTGCCTGCATGGTTGGAAAGCTGAGATTAATTTATTCTGTGGCCTTGGCAGGATCTGGAAAACTGCTTTGCTATAGGGAGTTATGGGGGAGAGTATCAGATTTCAAACTCACTTTGGTCTGACAAGGCAAAGAGTTTTGGGGTTGCTTAAAACCCTTCTCACTTTGTTTGATATTTGGGCTCTTACTCGAGTTAGTAATTGTGAACACAGTCCTGCCCTCCGGGTGTGTGTAGGCAGTGGGAGGGTTCCTTTGTCCATACAAAGACAGGTTGCTGCAGACATCCACTTGCTTTTAAGTGACTTTGCCACCCTCGTCTGAAGGGTGTCAGAGGCTGGCAGTGCAGACAGCCAGCTTCTGAGTCACAGGAGTATGCAAAAAGGGACCTTGTTGATGTACTGACCTTTGGATAATTATCTTGATTTGTTGGCGTGTGACTTACTAGGAGAGGCTGTTGTTTAAAGCAAACCAATGAACAAGACAAATAAAGGGCAGTCCAGTTCTCATCTTTTGTTAGAGCAAGAGCAAGAGTTCAGCCTTAAAAGCAAAAGCCTTTAGAGTGGCCCAGCTGTGAATCGAAAAAAGGGAGCAATCTCAGTAGTTATTGACCAAGAAAAGTAGTGGGGCTGTTCTGCAGTCTGGAATGCACACGTGCCACTACAGAAATGCAGAGATCCAAGCTGCTGAGTTTGGGTGTAGAACTGAGTTTTTCCCTCGGCTGAGGTTCAAATTGCCTTGACTTTTCTTTCTGACTCATTTGAACCATAAGTGTGTGCAAATGCTTGTGACTTCCACGCTGCTGCTGGTGCTTTATTAGGTAAATGGATTATTAATAAATGGAATAATATTCATATAATGAATATTAATATTGATATATTATAATGAATATAATAATATTAATATATGGAATAAATTTATTAGGTAAATGTTTCAGAGCAAGGAAATTGTTGTTGCTCTTGGCTGGAACAGCCTGGGGTTCTCAGATGCATGGGATACAGTGGCACTGTCATGTTTGGTGCCTGCCCAGGGTCTCTCCCTGGTATCCTTTATTAGAGTTGCATAAGTACTTTTCCCATTAAAGGAATTAATTCTTGCCCGATCAGCATTTTGAGCCAGGAATATAAGAAATACAGCCTTTTGCATTAAATAGCATTGTGGTTTGTGGTGGAGAGTGAAAAGCCCATCCCCTATTCCATCAGGGAAAAAGATAGCCTACTTGTCCAGTTTGGCTGAATGATTCTATGGAAGTGTCCCTAAACCTGAAAATTGGCATTAGAGCCCAGATCTTGCTAGAGTATGTATTCATGTACCAGTGCTGGTCCTTGCAATGTCAGTGTAGCCACAGGTATCCCAGTGGTGAAATTTTGGGCAGATGCTTTGGCCTGCTGAGATCCCACTGCAGGTCCTGGGTGGGAGAAGTGGTGGTCAGAGGTGCCTTCTGTGCAAATCCCTGTACAAGTGTCCACAGCAAAGCCAAGACCCTCCAGCACTTCTCCAGGCACTGCTTTGCTCTTTAAGTGCCTCTGTATCACTGTTGAGCTCACTGTTAAAGAGTTATGATGTGAGATCCAGGCTCTTAGGATCTGTTCCTATTTAGTTCTGATCTTCCCCCAACATTTGCTGCCCAGAGAAGCCGTGGCTGCCCCTGGATCCCTGGAAGTGTTCAAGGCCGGGTTGGACGGGGCTTGGAGCCACCTGGGAGAGTGGAAGGTGTCCCTGACCATGGCAGGGGGTGGAACGGGATGACCTTTAAATCACTGGATGATCACCTCCTCTAGAAGTGCTGGAGGTTATTTTCCAGAGTATAATTTGGAAGCAAGTCCAGTAGTGGTAGATGGTATCAAGCAGGTGTCACAGGGAAGAATTTAGCCCTAAGCTAATAGAAAATTTGTCCTCCTGCATGTTCTTCAACTCCCACTTGTGAAAGCTGCAGTGTAGTTTGGAATAATATCCACTTCCATTATTTAGCTGCATAAAATACCTTGAAGGCAAATAGCACATCTATAAATTAAGCTTCTGAAGTGTTGGTCAGGTTACTCGGGGAGTTTTTGACAGTGAGATTATTGACGGTGTAAAGTGATAGTTCTGCTCTTGAAAAGCTCATTCTCCCAACACAAATCACAGCACTGCCAGGATTTATTGAACTGCCTGATGGAGAGGTACCGTACAAGCCTCTATTAGTCCCTTTCCTCAGCTTTGCCATCAGGAGGCTTTAAATAATTGTATTTGAAAGAAATGTCAGAGTGACAGAATTGGGTGCAGAAGGCCATAGATATTCCCTCTCTGCTCTACCCCACCCCTGTTCCTTCTCTCATGCTCTGTCTTGCTCTCTCCATTATTTGATAATTTCAGAGGGAGAGGGCTTCCCCAGCTGCATAATTGGAAGGTTTTGAGGCATTGTGTCTGCTACTTTAGGCAAAGCCTTGGTTATGCTGCAGAAATGGGAAGCTTCCCAGCTTCACGCAGCCCTGCAGATCTGTTTAGACAGCCAGGGATGCTCCTGCCAGGGTCGGGGCTGCCACAGAGGGGTGGCAGGAGCAACTGTGAATAGAGCAAAATGTGTAAGGGTGGCACTGTGGGGATCAACAGCCTTGGGGAACAGAGGGGCAACCCCTGGGAGGCAGCTGGGAAGGCAGAGGCTGCTCACCAGTCCCTCTTTTAACTGGCTTGTGGTGAAGCCTTCATATGAGGGGAAAGGCAGCTGGTGTGCAGGGGCACGTGGAACAGGAGGTGTCGTGCCCTGGAAAACAAAGGATGCTGAGTTCATGGGATCGCAGTGTTTCCGGCTGGAGCAGAGCTCTGGAGGTTCTCTGGTCCCATGGGCAGGACTCAGCCGCCTGTCCCAGCCTGGTCTGGCCAAGACCCCAGAACCGCCAAGGGCAGAGCTTCCCTGAGGGCCTCTGACCTGGTGGCTGTGAGAGGAGAATGCAGGTGCCCTTGCTGTCCCAGTTCTGTGCTTGTCCTGGTGCCATGATGATTTTTGTCTTTTCTTTTATACCCCTGTTATACCTTTTTGCAGCTTCTGTATTCTTGGTGCTTTTTGCCTACATTCTTGGACTTGTTTGTTAAGCTAAGAGACTAAACATTTTAGAGGCTTTGGAGTTAGGGTGCCAGTGTGCCCAGGCCCCAAGGTCCTCTCCAGAACACATTTTGTAAACTAAGATAGAACCATCCAGGGGAAGGTTCCT
>VZRQ01005257.1:256635-439378 GCA_013397975.1 Machaerirhynchus nigripectus | reverse complement strand
GGCTCTGTGTGAGGGGCTCTGGCTGAGCTGCCTTGCTCCAGCTGGGTTTTAGTTGTGTGCAGGAGAAATTGAGGGTAATGGTGTTGGATAAACGTAATACCAGCCTTTAGTGTGACCTGAGTGACAGTAGGGTCAGCAGGGATTTATCCTCGGCCTTTCTTTGTCCTTCACAACGTTGGTATCACTCTGGCCTGTCCCATTAACAGAGCAGTGGGGCTGAACTGGCCCCAGCAGTGAGGATCCTGCCCCACTACAGCACTGATGTATTAAATGCATTTAGGCACAAATGCTATAACTAATCCTCAAGGACATGAAACTGGGCTTTAAAGTTAATTTTCATGGCATTTTGCTCCCCACTCTGCACTGTGTTTTAGAAAATGTTGTCACAGTCAACTGTTTTAGGATTCCTTTATTTCTGTATGGTCTGTCATATATCTGAACTGTTCCTTTCCCTGGAGACAAATTTGGGGGGGCTACCAAATAGTAGTTCTGCTGCAACTTTGAAGGTGTCTGTGAAGCCTTTAATTTGATAATCTCAAGGTAAGCAAGGTTCACAGCTTGCTGCAGGTGGGGGAACCTGGTTTCCTGAAGCTGGCAGCACATTGTCCTGCATATTTGGAGAAACAGCTGAGTTCCCTCTCTGCTAAGGCTTTGACTATGGAATTCATACAGAGGCTACTGAAGTCAGGAGATTAGAGATTGTAGTTGTAACACTTGCATGTGGGCTCCCGTGTGTCACAGCAAGAGTGATGGCTCTCAGGGTTGGAACATGAGTGTGTTTGGAGAAAAGCATCTCTAATTTATTGTAAGCAGACAGAAAAGAGAGGAAAGAGGCATCTTTTCTTGCTGGGGAAGTCATTTGGAACTAAATGGACACACAGCCATAATAAAACAGACTTGTAGCTTTTAGAAGAGAGAAAACTCAAAGAGTTACGATTTTTACAATAAAAATCTGTGGAAAATAAGAATCATGATCTCGTTTTTACAAATTCTCTTACAAAGGTGAGCTGCAGCTGCACGTTCCCCTGCCATAGGCTGGTTCTTCTGTCCCACAACATTAAGGATCTGTTTATGCTATTCTGCCAGATTGTTCCAAAAAGCTGCCTTTTACAGCAAATGGAAAAAACCCCCAAGGTATAAGGTACCTCAGTCCTTTCCAGGGTGTAGGGAAGAAATGGCTCCTTTTCATTTTCCTTCTTGTCAATGAAATTGGCCCTTCAGAGGATGTGGTATTTCAGAGGGTTGACTCCTGTAGCAATTGGGAGAATTTCTTCTTGTCATCAGCCCCGCTGGTTAAATGTAGCTTTGAAGAAGAGATCTCTGGTCCCGAATGAGGAAACAGCATTCCTTTTCCTTCACTTCAGTCCCACTTTCTCATACCCCATCTCGGTGTGAATTGCAGGCTGGTTTCCATTCCAGAACACACCTGATAGGATTTTGACTCCAAAGTGTTTCTCCCATAGCTTCTTGACTGTGCCAGGCAGCCCCGAGCAGCAAGGAGCCTGTAAACACACGGTCTGTAAGCCTATTACAAGCTTCCCGTGTTATAATACGTGCAGTCAGCACTGACTCACTTGTTTCATGGAGGCAAATGGAGGAGATTCAGGGATTTGTTTGTTTGGATGTACCAATTTGTTGCACAGTCGAGCTTGCTTCAGAAAAGGCAGTTCCCACTCTTCAGCTGGCTTCCCCTTTGCTGGGAGACTGCAGCCTGCATTTGCAAAATCCTGCTTTCCACCAGCATTATCTAGCTTGCCTTTGCAAAGGAAATAATGTTAAATGGAGCTTTTTATTGAATACAAACCTTTTCCATATAACTCCAGAGAGTTAAATGTGGCACAGAATGTAAATTCTGAACCATTCTCCATAGGATGCCCTTCTCACTTCCATCTTGAGGTAATTATGTCAAAATACATGCCACTGCTCCCATGGACTGGTGATCCAGCTAGTACTTAGTGTCTGAATTAATGTTTGGAATTGTTGCTGCTTTCTTTGTAACAGAGACGGGAACCCAGCTGGTTTGGGTTACTGGTAATGGATTCCAGTGCTCTGAAATCATTCACTCAAATCCAGCTCCAGTCTGTAGTAACCCAAAGTAATTATTATTTGATTGCTACCCGGTGATGTAAACTGAGCTGGTCATCCCAGCCTGGGTGGACAGATGTCCAAGTTAAACAGCACCAGCTTAACTACTGCCAGTGGCTCTTTGAAAGTCTGTAAAGGATATTGCTGAAGACACTTAGATAAATTGGGTTGGGAGTTTTTCTCGCTTGTTGTTTGAGCGGAGAAAGAAATCCAGAATGGAAAGCCAGTAGAGCCTCTGAGGACTCTTACCTGAAAATGGATTTCTCTGGGATCATGGTTGAGGAGTGCAGAGTGGGAGGGAAAAGCTTCTTGTCTCTCTTCTGTCTTGTATCCTGTGCTGGGGCAGAGTGTCTCTAAGGCAGTGTGGTGATGTGACAGCAGTGTGTGCTTGTGGATGGCCATGAAAAGGTTTTTGCTTTTTAACTCTCTGGGGGTCTGGGTGTTTGCTTTCGTGGAAGTTGTTTCTGTATTTAGCCTGGAAGCCGTTAAAAAGGGGAGTGTAAAAACCACCACACTTTCAAGTAATTTGTAGTGGGTTTGTTCCTTTCATTTTTTTTTTATTACTTTTGATAACACAAAGAACTACTAGTTGTGGAAGTGTGGCAGCAAGAAAGCTTGGCTATGCAGGGGCCAGCAAAAGGCCTTTAGAACTTCTAAAAACTCACTTGTGTTCTCCACACAAAACATTATGTAGATGCATCATAAATGGTCACGTAACTTTCATGGTGCTCTTCTGGAGTACATTTCACCCTGAATTTCCTTCAGAGATGAGCTTTCCTAGCTCTTCCTAGCCCTGCACCAGCTGAGCAGTGAAGGTTCTGCTCTGGCTGGCTTTGCCCCCGTGGTGTGGGCACGCGAGATGTGAATGTGTGACTGCACTGCCTGCAGGTCTATTCATCACATGTGAATATTGCCATCACCTGACAAAAGCAATATGAAATGAATGCGTTTGTGGCACATCTTTCATCACATAGCTGGGAGATACAAAATCTCTTGACCTTTTTAGCAGTCTTTTGAGGCAGAGTCGGGAGATGTGGTTTACTTGACATGAAGGTTCTTTTCCTGCTGCTGGAAGAGAAATGCTATTGTCAGCTGAACTTCTGGCTGTGACTGAAGGTCTTCCTTTACTGTCTTTTATCTCTGAGGCTTGGCTCTTGGCCATGCAGTTGTACTCCCTTTGCTTGCTCTGACTCTTGTTGTTCTCTTTGGATTGTCAGAAACTGAGCCAAAGCCACTTCTCTATTCCTTGTGCTGGAGTTGAGGCTGTGAAGTGGCTCAAGAGCTTTTGCAGGTCAGCTCTTTCTCAGGGCCTGTAGTGCCCATTCATGGGCACTCAGGTGAGTGGTCACCTACGTCTCCTGACTTGGGGCAGCCCTAAGTGTCCTCTCCCTCACACCAGACCCTGCACCTGTTGAGGCCAACAGCAGGTCTGAAGGCTTCACAGATCTTAATTTGGACATGGTTAGCTTCTATTTGTGAGAAAAGCCCATGAGAAGAAAATAATCAGCTTTACCTGTGGAAGTGTAGTATCAACAGAAGTACGGAACCCAAACAATAGAAGGAGAAAAACAGCAACACATCTGCACCTGTTATTTATCTGAATGCTTATGCTATAGGTAACCAATGGTATTATACTGTAGTTAAATGACAGCCAGCGGATCCGTTGTTGTAATTCAGTAGCCAAGGAATTTGCAACATGAATGGTAACATACAGAAGTCTATAAACATGCAGTTTTTCTGAAGTATAATGCCTTATGCCCTTGTCTGGTGCAGTGTCTATGTCGTGGCCACCCCAACAGCGACGTGCACCTGCCCTTCACAGGGGGAAGGGGCTGTGGAGAGCCCTCGTGGCAATTAGATAGATACATCCCTGGGGCTTCCTCTATTAGCTGGTGGTGCATGGTGAAAATAATGCTAAAGTGTTCGTATGAGGGGTGGTGCAGACCTTTAGGGCATTTCTCTGTGAGCTGTAGGGTATTAAAGGGTGTGAAGACTGCTAAGAAGGTATCATACACTAATGCATTTCTCCCTCACAGAAAGAATTCTGTGTTCCAAAGGAAACAAACCTCACATGAATTGTCTTGGCTTGATTGGTTGAATGCTGTTGGGAATTAAGCTGGCGTTGCACTCCACTGGAAATTGCCAGTTGTATTAAAGCTAGTTGGTGATGTTAATACTAGAATTTAGGTTTGAAGTTTCTACATGCATTAGTATGAACTTCCAACGACCATGTGGTCATTCAGAAAAATCTCAGCAGTTAGCAGCATATGAGTCAACAAGCCTGTGAGGGAGGAGTAAAATTCAAGTATTTTGTTCCCAGACCAATGATCTCTGCTACTGAAATGGGATCTCAGTTCCTTGACCCTGAAAACGGCAGCAACAACAGGAGAAATAACTGCTGTAAACAGCTCTATAATGAAACCTCTCAGACAGCCTGTCAGCATGTGCTGATCTTTTGCCTTCACTTGCTGCTATGGCAAATTAGGTTGACCTTTCCTTGGTAGCATCTTAAAAAAAGAAAGGGGGGAAAAAAAAAAAGGTGCTAGGATTTAAAAAAGAGCCTGAGGGAATTAGGTGTACCCAGTGCTTATTGAAATTCAGCTGAAGCTGGGCATTTAACTCTCATGGCTGCCTTTCAGAATCCCACCCTCTCTAAATTATACCCTGCCCTAGAGGTGGTGAGAGTGCCAGGGCTGATGGCATAGGGCTGTAATTTAGCCAAATTATGAGATACACTTGAGAAGTCAGAATTGATACTTTCCATGAGTTAGATTAGAGAGGCACTGGCATGAGAATTAACAGCAAGAGCTGGTAAATAAAGTTTGAGAAATGGCTAATCTCTGCTTTATGCCTCTCTCCAGAAATGAGTGGGCCCAGGGCAGCAGTCGGCGGTGATTGAGAGCCCTGCCAGGGGCTCCTCCATCACCCCACGCGTTCCTTATCTGGCCGTCGCAGCTTCCCAAGGTCTCAGTCCATCCTGCCTCAGGTTTTCCAGCTGTCATGGATCTTTCCACAGTTTACCAGATGATTTCTGTCACCCTCCCCACCAGTGTGTGGTGGCTTTGCGGTGTTACCTGAGACGGGACTGAGATGAAAACGCCCAGAAGAGCAGCAGGGCTCGAGGCTGTTGTGTTGGACACCAACAGCATTTATCCCCTGTGTTTTACAGTGCACCCCGCCAGGGCCTGTAAAGGAGGACGTTACTCTGCAGTGATGGAACATTTCTCCTGGTGCAGCTGTAATTAGGACTGATGAGCATCCTTGGGGTCCCGCCTGGCTCTCATTTAAATCAGCAGGAGCAGAGCTGATCCCCTTCAAACAGAGCTGCACTTGTGCTGCAGCACAGTGATGGATTTGGTTGTTTTCCCTTTCCTTAACGACCAAGGAGGAGCGAGAAAGATAATGTTGTGGTGAGGGGAGGGGTATTTGTCTTGGAACAATGATGAAGATAAAGATGGACAAGCGGGGCAATTTGTGAGTTTTATCCTCTATCCCACTTAATGGGCTGCAGTTACATAAAGAAATGGAGATCTCAGTTAATCTTTATACTGTGTCCTTGTTTAGGAACACAGTTACTTCAAATTAAATTAGCCTTTTGCCTCTTGCTGGAAATGATAGGGTTTCTTTGACGTCCTTGTTTATTTTTCATTGATCTAGAGAAAAAGAATTTCTCTCCCTTTTCCCCGGGATGTTAAAAATAAAGGGATCACCTTTCTGTTTTCAGCTGCCATGGCCTGAAAAATATAGAAATGAGGAATAAATTCACCATGGTTTGAAGAAATCCTCTTCAAAAAACCAATGGGGAACATGACAGAGTTAGAGAGACCTCTCCCTCAGAAGAAGAGTAATATATATTTTATTCTCTTATTAATATTTCATTGGCAAGAAGGTCAAAATCTACATTTAAATGGAAATATTTAAAAAGCAGAAGCATAATATTTGACTATCTGGAGCTTTTATGGGTTAGAGAAAACCACAGGCCTGAACACATTGGTTCAAAATTCATGGGGTGGGCTGGGAATTCCTTGTGTAATTTATACAGCAAAGGAGTCCTCCATTTGCCTTCATCGACACCTCCGATAAAGGGTTTATGTTCCTAATACAAAGCTCCCTTTTAATTTAAAAATCCTTTTAAGTATGTCGTGTCAGCTCGAGTCTTTAGATGAGATAGTCTGTCAGTGCTCAGAATATTATCTGGGCAGATGGAGCAGTCCGTGGCTTGTGAGGACGCTGGGTTATTTCTCCCAGGGTCGGGCAGATGGGGTGCTGCTGTGGCTGGTGTCAGCAGGGCCTGGGGCTTGGGGGAGCCTGCCCTCAAAATGTGAGGGACTGAGGGTCCCAGCGCTGCCTCCTGTCCTGCCTGGGGTTTGGGGGAGCCTGCCCTGGAAGCGTGAGGGACTGGGGGTCCCAGCACGGCCTCTTGCCCCAGCTGGAGTCGTGGTCTCATCACAGCATCTCCTGCAGATCCCATCTGGGTGTGTGGGAAAGTCTGTGTGACTTTGAGAGTGAAACCTGTCTGCGTGGGGAGGATCCTGTAGATCACTTCAGTCAGGATGTGAAGGGGCTTCAATGTGGCTTATGCTTGGGCTGAGCTCAAACACATTGGTTTTCCAGTCCCAGTGGTTTTGGGTTTTAACGTCGGTCAGGGGTTGAGATTCCCAGGCTGTGGCAGTTGTGCCACTAACCTTAGGTATGCTAACTCCAAACAGCGTGAGAAAAGGAATTAGAAAGGCCAGTAGGCTGTGTTTTCCTAATCATTTGGAAGAGATTGAATTTATCTTCTGCCCAGCTCATGGAGAGCTGCTCATGCCTATGCCCTGCATTCATCCAAGAGAAGAGTCCAGCATCTTTGTCGGTGACAAGGACAGTGGGATCTCGGACACCCTCAGCAAATGTGCTGATGACACAGCTGTGGGGTGCAGTCACACACTGGAGGGAAGGGATGGATCCAGAGGGACCTGGACAGGCTGGAGAGACTGTGTGAACTTCATGCAGTTCAACAAAGTGAAGTGCAGGGTCCTGCACTTGGGTTGGGACAATCCCAGACACACCCACAGGCCGGGCAGAGTGGTGATGGAGAGCAGCCCTGAGAGAAGGGCTTGGGGGTGATGGGTGATGGAAAACCTCACCATGAGCTGGCAGTGAGTGATCCCAGCCTGGAAACCAAATTCCCAGTATTCCCAGGCTGCATCCAAAGGAGTGTGGCCAGCAGGTTGAGGGAGCAGATCGATTCTCCCCCTCTGCTCTGCTCTTGGGAGAGCCCAGCTGGAGTCCTGCACACACTTCTGGTGTCCCCAACATAAGAGGGACATGGAAGTGTTGGAGCAAGTCCAGAGGAGGCCAGGAAGTTGATCAGAGGACTGGAGCACGTCCCCCATGGAGACAGGCTGAGAGAGCTGGGGCTGTTCAGCCTGGAGAAGAGAGGGTTGTGTGGAGACCTCACAGCACCTTCCAGGGTCTGAAGGGGCTCCAGGGAAGCCAGAGAGAGACTTTGCATCAGGAACTGGAGGGACAGGACAAGGGGGAATGGGTACAAATGGAAAGAGGGGAAATTTAGGTCAGATATCAGGAAGAAATTTTCCCTGTGAGGGTGGTGAGACTCTGGCAAAGGTTGCCCAGGGAGGCTGTGGATGTCCCAACCCTGGCAGTGTTCAAAACCAGGTGTGATAAGGCTTTGAGCAGCCTGCTCTAGTGGGAGGTGTCCCTGTCCATGGCAAGGGGGGTTGGGACTAGAGGATCTTTAAGGTCCTTTCTAACCCCTTAACATTTATGATCCCATGAGAGGGCTGGGATGGCATCGCTGTGCCCGTGGCTGCCCTGTAGAGCTGGGAACTGCTGCTCTGGAATGGGCACATCATTCCCTGCCTGGCATGGAGACACCTGAGCAAAGCGCTGAGGAATCCCTGGCTTTGGGGATGCCTCAGGCAGCCCAGGACAGACAGCTCTGAAAAACTGGCCCAGCTCAGTCCCAGGTGTGGTATTGATCCCTGGCTGCGTTTGACACAGCCTGTCTGTAAATGTGCTGCCTGTGGCTCCAGGAGCAGCTGTGGGAGCAGTGTGCTCTGCAGAGGAGTGATAACATTGATTCCTCACTGAGCAACAATATTTGATTGAGTCTCACAGCTGGGCAGAGGCTTGGTTTGAGTTTTTCTTGTGTTTTGGTTTGTTATTGTGGGGTTTTTTTTTTTAATCAGCATTATACTGACTATCAGCAGCCCACTGAGTATTTGTGCAGTTTGGGAAGACTTGCTTGCTTTGCCACCAGCAATTTCCTGCACACCTGAGCCTCCCAGGAACACAGGTAATTGTTGGAAATGATACAGGGGAGCTCAGTGCTAGAGAGAGAGCAACAAAGAGATGCTCTGCTGCTGCTTGACAGACTTGTAACCAGATTCCAGTTTGTGCTGCATTGCCCCTTCATGTAACCCTATTAAGAAGCTGTAAATAGTAATATAAATGATGTTACAGTCATTTGTTTTGATGTATCTGAGCCTTTAATAAATCAGCTGTAGCTTGGCTAATAGGAATATGAGTATGGTGTTTGTTGCCAGCAGCTGCTAGTAAATTACAATGCAGTCATCTGTTTTACAAGGAAATTAAATGTTTGTTCTCTTGCTCCCTCTCCCTCTCGCATATTTTAGAGCATCAGAATTGTTCAAGAGCCCCTGTGTTTTGCTAGGCATCCTTTCTGATCCTGTTGCATGTGGCTGGGCTGGCAGGGAAAGCCTCTGCAAGGAGACTCGAGTCACTGCAATGTGTCGGTCCCATATTCCAGCATTGCTCTGGGTGTATCCTCCAAAACAACAGTGGCTGTGTTTGATTTTACTTGGGTGACAGTCTCTCTCATGGGTTCTCAGCAGCATTTGATCCTTGGATCTGCTACCCAGACCTTGCAGAGCTGAGCTGAAGCAGTGATTTTGGGAGTGGGCAGCTCCCCTGGGCTGGGTCTGTGTTCGGACCAGTTGTGCCCCTCAGCCTGGCTGAGGTTTGGTCAGGGTTTAGGGCTCTGTGGAGTGGCCTCAGGGCTGGTGATAGGTCTGGCTTTTGGATGTGTCCATCCAAATTAATTACTCCCTCTGGTTTCCTTTAGAGGTAGTGATAGGATCCAGGTGCTTGGAGCCGCAGTAGGTTGTGATAAAGTTTACAGGGGTGATGGTTTTACCAAGATCTCTGCTCGTAACTGCAGGAGCCAAAGAAAGCATCCGACCCCAGAGAAGCCTCTTGTCGTGGCTTTGAGGTTTTTCATAGGTGCTTATCCACCAGAAGGTTCTTGTAGAGTCACAGCCACCCTCTATGCTCCATCCTTCTGCTCCCTACTCCTGGGAAGGAGTTCTGAGGAAAGTTTCATATTTCAGGATGGAAAATTAATCTCATCTTTCAGTGCTCTGCTTATCTCTAGATAAACACGTAAATGTGGTCTGGGGCTTGAAACTTATCTGAGTTACTCAAAGAAGTGCCTAGAATTCTATTAAAAACTTGTGATTTCTGTATTTGGTGAAAGAAGGGTTTGGCTGTGCTCTTTATCTCATAAAATGTTTCCATACTGTAACATGGTGATTGTTTCTTCTGTCTCTCACTGCAGCTCACATGCAGTAAGGCACGTCTCCAGACCCAAAATGACATGAGTTTTGCCAAATATTGCAATTAAAATGCAGCACAGAAGCTGTGTTCTCTCTGTTTTCCGAATTCTTTTCCCGGCTCTCAGCTGCACCCACGTTCCCTGGCGTGGCAGGAAGCAGCTCCATCCTTCTGGAGGTGTTGGTGTTAGCAAAAAATGTCCTCTGGCAAAGAAGGGAATCTCACCAAGGCTGTGCTTTGGACTTCAGGCAGTGTCCCAGTGTCCGCAGGCAGCTGGGGGAGTGGCTCCCACGCACAGCTTTGGTTTAACCGGAGCAGCTGGCACCTCCTCGCCCCGTGTAAAGGCTCCAGCAAGGAGCTGTGCTGGACCCCTGCCTGCAGGTGAGCACTAACTCTGCCCTCACAGTCTGTGCCCTGGGAAGCGTGTGCAATCCAAGGGTAACATCACAAATCTACGCAGTTTTATTATAATGTAAAGGAGAAATCGCTGCACTGGATGACAGAGATACTGTTCCTTGTAGACTGATTATTAATATTTCGTTTATTATGTTTTGTGGTCTGTCACAGAAGAACCTCTTTGGTTTCTGAGGGTGATTTCATGCAAGGTTGCACTTTGTAATACATTTGAGGTCCGATTTGGAGAAATAAACTGTGTTATATTAGTATGAGTAGGGCTTTTGTCAACTCCCAAACATAGGTTGTGTGGAAGGGGATATTGCCTGACAATGAACGTTTGATTCAGTGACCAGTTAAATCCATGCTGTGGTTTATTATTGTTACTGTTAAATTTCAATTGAAAGAGTAAATCTATTGCTGTCAGTCAGAAATCAGTCCAGACAGAACCAGTAACACATTCAGGCACGTGTTTGTGTCATGTTGAACACAGTGACTTTTAAGAATGCGTATGTGCCTGTTGTTGATACCTCTTGAAGGCAAAAAGCCAGATTGGAAAAATGGTTTATTGATAAATAGCAGTTGAATTTGAAAGGGACAGATGTTTGTGGTGCAGCTCTCTGGCAGAGGCCGTCTCGGTTTCCCTGCTGGGGTCGAGGGCTGAAGTCCTGCACGGGGCAGGGGGACAGAACGACCCTCATGGCAGAGGTTTGTTTTCTTTGCACTGCTCAGCTGGGCTCTGCATCATCAAACCTCAGCCTGCTGTGCTGCCGTGGGGCTGGGGCTCACTCTTTACTGACACTTGTCACTGCACGTTCTGAGAGCTGATACAATTCCCAGCTTTTGCTCCGCTACAGTGTAAAGAGGATATTGTTATACTGAAGTCTCTTGGAAGCAGGTAATGGTTTGCTTCAAGTCCAAAACCAAGAGAGATTTTTACGGAGGTTTTTTGTCCAGTAGCAGTCTCAGTTAAATGTTACTGATAACGTGAGGCATGCTGCATTTCCTCCTGTAAAATTTGTCTCGGCAAGGTGTCCCGGAGTGGGTCCCTCTCCCTGTGCAAGCTCTCCCGTGGTTTGGCTGACTTGCTGATGCTCTCCAGACACACTTTATGAGCTCTGCCACAAATTTATAAGGGTGAATTAAAATGTCTGTATTTCATACTTCCACGGACTGGTGTTTTCTATTAAAAAGCCAAACGAGTGTGGGCTGTGGTTTCTGAGGAGGAAAGCCTGAGCTACGGTTTCTGGATGAAAAGAGTTCCCTGGGACAGTGACACGCAGAGGGCCGTGTGCTGCGTGTCTGGCAGCGTGTGCTGCAGCTGCAGAGGGATCTGTGTGTGGAACGAGCGTTCCTGCTTGGGAGCTTTTGTTTCTGCTCCCAGAAGGAATCTGCAGTGCATCTCCTGCCCACGTGTGCCATGGCTGAGCAGGGCTGAGCGTTTGGCTCCCCGAGCCGCCCGGGCCGGCAGCGCGTCCCTTGGCGCGCCGTGCGCTCGCCCCGCGGCGCTGCCACCTGAGCTGGGCACAGTTCCTGTGGGTCCTGTCCCTCCTGCCCACAGCTCCTGCTGAGGCAGCCAGGCCACTGCCACGCCGTGACACGGTGAAGCTTCTTCTCTCCTTCCTTTTCCTGCTGTTGCAGTGGTGAAGGGGGCCTGAGCCTCTCACTGCCTGAGCCTCAGTGCCTGTCTGTGTGCTGGACTGGAGGCTCGGCAGCGAGGTACCCGAATGCATCCAGAGAAGGGCAGCAAGGCTGGTGAGGGGTCTGGAGCACGAGTCAGGAGCGGCTGAGGGAGCTGGGGTTGTGTATCCTGCAGAGGAGGAGGCTCAGGGGAGACCTCATCACTCTGCACAGCTCCCTGACAGGAGGGGCAGCCAGGTGGGCTTGGGCTCTGCTCCCAGGGAACAGCGACAGGACGAGAGGACACATCCTTAAGCTGTGCCAGGGGAGGTTTAGGCTGGACATGAGGAAAAAGTTCTTCAAAGAAAGAGTGATGGGGCATCGGAAGGGGCTGCCCAGGGTGGTGGTGGAGTCTCTGGAGGTGTTTAAAAAAAGACTGGATGTGGCGCTTAGTGCTGTGGTCTGGGTGACAAGGTGGTGCTAGGTCATAGGCTGGACCTGATGATCTCAAAGGTCTTTTCCAGCCTCATTAACGCTGTGATTCTGTGACTGAAGGTGTGTGGGGCAGCAGTGGTCCCATGGCAGGGCATCGCCTGCTTGCTCTGTCCTACAACCCGAGTATGTTTTTGCACACAGGTTCTTCTCAGTGCTTTGGAAGGAGGAGTCATGAGTAGGTTGCAAAGAGACTAAAGAAAGCAAAACCAAGGTGCCAGTAACACCAAAGGTGTGAATTTTATCCCTCTATGAGCCATTCCCTTAAGAGCTGGACTCAATCCTTTTACATCTCTTCCAACTCAGGATATTCTGTGAGTCTGTGAAAGTGTGAGGCTATGAGTGTCTGTATTGTTAATAATAATAATGATGATGATGATTATAATAACAAAGACAATCTATAAGTAAGCATGAAATCTCTCAGCAGAAATGTAAAAGATTTCATCCATGGCTCCTGGATGTTTGTAAGGGATCTACAAGCACCTGGGCAAGGGGCACAACGGGGGGTAGAAGCAGTTGTCTTGTGGTGCCCTGTGCCATCTCCAGGGCTCTGTAGTTCCTGGTGAGGGTGCTCAGGAGGGGGAGCTTGGGGCGATGCAGTGCTGTGCTTTTGTGCTGTGTCTGTCATGCTCGGGTTTCTCAGTGCAGCCGTGTCCCCCACTGCAGGCTTGTGCTCCATCCCCTGAGCCTCCAGACTGGGCTCTGAGGCCAGCAGGTTGTCACTGGAGCCCATGGGAACTGTGAAATACCAACCCACAGAGCCTCTTTGAGGGGAGTGCCTCCTTGGGCTTTGGTGGCTCTGTTGCAGTCTCTGAATTTTGGGACATTTTCCTCAGCGTGTGGTGCCTGGCAGCAGTGCAGGGTGCTCAGGAAATGCCACGGGAAACGCTTGGATAAGGAGCACGTGTTCCTGGGAGTGTTAGTGCACTCTGCCAGCCCTCAGAGCAACCTCTGTCAGCTGCAGATTATCTGCAAGTAGTATCTCTGGGTGATCTGGGTAAAAACTCAACCTCTGTGCTCTAAAGAGTAACGTCTCCATAAACAGGGATGCTCTCTGGCAACTGCAGTGAACTGAGGTAACTGACTGATGATCAGTGCTGCACAGATTAATGATGTCAGGTGAACGGGATTAGAATTACATTCTCGGAGTAGTTCAGGTTGCAGCACTTTCAATTTACATTAATTTCAGGTCAAAGTAACTTTTCTCTATCCCGGTGCCGAGGGGCAGAGAATCAGCAGCCAGTCTCTGGCACCCCAGTTCTTCCTGCATCCTGTGTTCCAGACAGATTGCTCGAAATAGTTTTTCCATGAGCTTGAATAAATCAGACTTAATGTATGAAGACTTGAAATGCATTTGCTAGGCAGTAGGAATATATATTTTGTAACAGATGCCATACAAATGCCTTGTGTCCTGTAAAAATATATAGACATTTTGAATGTGATGGGAAGTTGCAATTTATAAGAGCATCAAGATTCTTCAAGCCAAAAAGCTACAGACAGTTGTAAGAAAGATTGTCTTGTCTGTCAGTGCAAATGCTATTATACAACTGAATCATAACTGGCTGCACTTGACTAGCTGCATCTGAACTTCTGTCAGCTCTTACAGACAACTCCATTCTCTTTGCAGGGTTTTTTTCCTTCCCTCAGGAACTCAGCTGAGCTGGTTTTCGTGCAGAGATCTCTGCTATGGCTGGAGCATTTCACTGAGATATTTAAGGTGTTTCTGTTTGCTGCATTAAGACTTGGCCCCATATCCAGAGCCAGCTAACACATCAGTGGAGCTGGCAGGGCATTGAAATACCAGTTGGATTTTAAACATCACACCAGCCAATTGCCTCCTCAAGGTTCTTCCTTGGAATCTTACTTTTCATTGCAAATTAGCCCATCAAAGCCATCCAGAAGTAGCTGCCCTGCAGTGTATCTGCACATTTAAATACAGGATACCCATCTGAACTTCAGTCATTACACTGGAGTCGTTTGGCTGAGCAATTTAAATATCATCGATCTTTGTCACTGTAAAAATGCCATCTTTCTGTCATCCAAAAATCTGCCCTTTTCCTCCCTCTTCTTTTAAGTAAGTGGTTACTCAAAGTCTGCTATTGCAGTGCTGAGGTTAGAGGGCTCAGCTGTATGACAAGCTGGTGGTTAAATGCCAGGGATAACATGCTTTCAGAAATATTTTTGGAAATTTAGTACATTAATAGTGTGGTTTAAATAAAAAAAAAAAAAAAGGTAGTTGTCAGCTAAAAGCAGAGCCTGCTTTGGGAAAGGAATAAATTATGACAAAGTGTCAAAATATTAAAAAAACACAAAAGTTCTTGTAAATTGCATTAAAAAGTTCATTGACAAATATTTGATATGTGTTTTGCGCTGTGTCAACATTAGTTGAGACTCCTGGTATGTTTACCTTCGGTAATACTGGGGGTTTTTTTTTCCCCTTAAGTAGGTTATTTATTTTTAATGAAACACTGTAAAATCCGTGTTTAACTCCCAGGAAATGCTGCGAGCTTCTGAAGGCAGGTGTTGTCAGAGTAGCAGCACGGCAGTGAAGCTGCACTGCCCCGGTGAGCTCCAGCAGCTCCCACGGGACCCCCAGCCACCACCCCACGCCCCGGCACCGCTCCCGGGATCCCCGCTCCGGGAATGTGAGCCCGTGCCTGGGTTGGTGCTGGGGAGGTGTTGGGTGCTCAGCAGCCTGAAAATCGAGCTGTGGTCGTTCAGAGCACCTTCAGCAGGGAGCTCCAGGGCGCTGGGATGGACGCCCGGGGTGGGGGAGCCCAGGTTGGCACTGAGTGCCCAAGGACCTGGAATGCAGCACTGCTGGGAGTTAAAGGAAGGTGAAAAATGGTTATAGAC
Source organism: Machaerirhynchus nigripectus (assembly GCA_013397975.1). Classification (NCBI taxonomy): domain Eukaryota; kingdom Metazoa; phylum Chordata; class Aves; order Passeriformes; family Dicruridae; genus Machaerirhynchus; species Machaerirhynchus nigripectus. Next base: position 424,354 of record VZRQ01005257.1, on the reverse strand, counting down.
CAGAAAACGGGGGAGTTAAGGGTGGATCAACACTTAAATTGGGTTCCTGGCTCTTTCCCAGTAACTGTATTGAAAGGAGGAGAAGGTTCTTCCCCCAGAGGGTGCTGGGCACTGCCCAGGCTCCCCAGGGAATGGGCACGGCCCCGAGGCTGCCAGAGCTCCAGGAGCGTTTGGGCAGCGCTGCCAGGGATGCCCAGGGTGGGGTTGTTGGGGTGTCTGTGCAGGGCCAGGGGCTGGGCTGGATGATCCCTGGGGGCCCTTCCAGTCAGGATACTCCATGATTCTGTGATGGCTGTGACACTGGACGTGCCACTTGCTCTCTGGCTGCCTGTGCTTGGCTCCTGGGAAATAGGCTAAAGCCTTTCTTCCGTGGGGTTTTTTTGTTCAGGTATTTTTTCTCTCCACCTTTCTGGTGGCGAGCTCGGAAGGCTCCAGGTTATGAAGTTGTCACTGTACCACAGAATTAAATGGCAGTTTTGTCTCTGGACTTTCAAATCACCTGCAATTAGGGCACTCACATGCCTGTTTTAGCAATACAGAATAGGGCTAATTCACATGGTGCTTTAATAGAAACAATTTTTTAAAAGGCCCAGAACCACGGCATACATATTTAGCCCCTAGCATACACTGATTTGATTTGTCAAGCAGTGTTTGGAACTAGTGGAGCACAGAAATGCTGTTCATTGTCACAAGGCTTGTTTTAGCTTGGTCCTTAATTTAAATCTTAAAAATTCTTTATTTTTCCACGTTCTGATTTAAAGACATGTTTTAATTCTGTAGTCATTATGCATCTAACTGCAAAATATTTTACTCAGAGTCCATAAGTAAGAATTGCTAAGTGATAAATATTTTGCTTTCGTTAGGAAGACATTCATCAGAGTAGATTTTAATGCTCTCATTTTCTTTCCCTGTAGCAGAGTTTATTATGCTGGTACAGACAAGTCTTTTGATAACAACAGTGGGAATGGTTCTGGTTTTACTCAAATTTTATTAGACTCTTTTTGAGAAATAATTCAGCAATAATCCCACAGTAGCACATAGTTGTGTAAGGGGCTGTGGTCTCCTGTGGGCTTATTATAGAGAGGGAGGTATTTCTTTCCCTGGCATTACCACATAGTTTAGTGCTGTTTCACTCCCAGAACACTGGAGAGTTTGTTTCTGATTTAAAGGTATCGGTGCATTTAAATTTAGTGAATTGAATGGGTTTGAAAAGATACTGGCTTGAATTCAAGGGGTGCTTGGCTGCCTGTTGGCTGCTGCCACTGCTGCTCTGTGCATGGGGTTACCCATTCCCAGTGCTCAGAGGTGATAAATGCAAATACCAACATGTGATATTTTCCATCCGCTCTGCCAAGTTGTAAACAAAGCTCTCGGTTGGATATGATCCCTTTTCAATAATAAAATATTTAAGAGCTACACAGTGCTTTTCATTTTCCAGGTGAAATCAAGCTGAATCCTGCCTGTTAGCATAGTCCTGGTATGGGACTTGTCCCAGAAGTTGTTTTCCTTCAGACACATTCCCCCCATGACAAGCAGAGCTCCTCTTCCTCAAGCCAGCCACAGGACTGGAATGAAGAAGGAATGATCTTGTGCTTCTGTTCGTGTTTTTTTCCTGGTGTACCAAAACGTGACCATTCTGCATTGGGACAAAAGAAAGACTATTCCCAGCAAAATACTGAAATAAAATTTTTGAAGTCATTTCCCACCCCAAAGTAGCTATTGCAGAAGCACAAAGAGAGTAACAGAAGCCCTCCACCCTAAAACAGATTTTAACTCTGGGCACCGATGACTTGATTGAGAGCTGGAAAATGCAGGGGTGATTGAGCTTTTGGCCTGACTTGAACCTCATTCTCCAAAATCCTGGCTCTGTGTTTGTCTGTTTGTTGCCAGTCTGTGTTTGTTGGGTTGAGGGCTGGTTGTAGGAGGCATTTGTCTTTCTCCGGACATTTCTGTACTTAAATTCTCTCAGGATTTCCATGTGGGATGGGAAGTGGTTGCCTCCACACCTGTTGGCCACTCACTGATCCTTCATGGGGAGCAGAGCTGTATCTTGTACTCACCTGGAAGAGATTTAAAAGTAAAAAAAAGTGAAGTCTTTGTCTCTGAGACGGGCAGCCCGAGGTGGGTATGTCTGCATGCAAGAATTGTGCTGGAAAGTAGGCAACTGTCCCTGGTAGTCAGAGCCAGTCCTGCACATTCCAGGGCTTGAACTTGCCCCATTCAAAGGGACACCTCTAAAGAACACCATTTTTCCTGGGAAATCCTGGGTAGCTGCATCAGGTCTGTGCTAACCCAAATTTAGGAAGCCTTTCTGCTGGGCCTGCTGATGAGTGTTATTGGCTGTTCCTGTCTCAGACACGGGGTTGCACAGAATGCTTTTATTAACACAGTCTTATTTGGGCTCACCTGAACAGAGAAATTAGTAGGAATTAAAAAATAAAACCTTTTGAATTTGAAACGGTATTTCTTATTTGATCATCTTTTCTCTGGGAGCAACAAAGTTTATTGCATAACAGTTTGATTCTGTTTCTGAAGTGGTTTCAGTTATGTCATTTAAAGAACTTTCATTCTGGAGTTGGGAATGGCAATTCAGGAGTAAGTGCCTCTCCCCCTCAGCTATTTACTCTGTTTTAAGCCCCAATCTGCAGGACCACATCTGCATGCCTATTTAGAACATCATTTCCTTTGCACAGAAGCACCACTATGGCTAAAATTTAATTCTGATATTTAACTGAATGAAATTGCTTGCAGATGACTGTTTGAAAGAGAAACAAACCACATCCTTGTGTGCTGCTGCACTTTGGAGGATTTGCGAAATATTACACGAACGCAAAGAATGTGCCCTCCCCTGACTGAATAGCTGGATTTTACTCACTCAAATACCAGCGCATTTTGCTTCAAAAATCATGGCTTGTTATTGTTGTGTGACAAACAGCAGCCAGCAGAAATTGCAGGGAGCAGATTCAGCCAGCAGCAGGAGTGTCTTTTGTTCCTCCTGAACCTACCACAGTGTCTCCTCTAACACTGTTTCGGGGACAGATAAACATTGCCGTGGAGTATTTCAGAAATAATTGCAATAAAGATTCAGATTTCTTTTTTAATATATTTTGCATTAGGTGACTTAAAACTTCTAAAAAGTTGGACATTCATCTAAAAAGTTGGACTCAAGTAGAAGCGTCAGAATAAGCTGTGTTGGTCCAGCCTGGCCCACACATAAATCACATTATACCAGCATGAATGAGAACAGTTTCCTTTCAGATGGGTGCAGAAGGGGAGTTGGCATGAAGGGGAGTTGTTCCAAGTCACTTGGCAAGCCTTTCCTGACGAGAGTGCTTTAATTCACAAAGCAGCCTTGTTTTTACATCTTCATTGGCAGCTGGCACTGATTTGGAAACTGTGCCCGTAGTTCAGGTGATGAGAGCTGCCTCTGCCCACAGCGACCCTGCTGTGCTCGGAGCTGTTTGTTAACAGTACTCATCTCAAACAGCAGCAGCCCCAAGAACTGCTCTGTGGATAATTTGTGTCCCTGTGCTTGGTGTTGCTGCTGGCAGCAGAAGGGGTGCAGAATGTCGGGAGGGATGAGGAGTGGGCTGCTGCAGGGGGCTGCTGTGAGCCCTCTGCCAGGGCAGAGCTGTGTCTCTCTGAATCTGAGCTGGTTTGGCAGTGCCAGCAGGAGCTGTGCCAGGGGTGCTGCTCTGTGTGTCTGGAGCCAGGAAGGTGCAGGGGGATGTACACCAGTGGTTTCCTCATTCCAGGAGCTGCAGTTTCCCTTCTCGACTGACAGAACGTGGTGGATTTGCTGCAGGCCAAGTGAAGGAATCCAGACCAGATGGGTCCCATGGTTACCCCAGTGCTCAGTTTTAACCCTGTGGTAGCTTAACTCCATCCCCTTTACAGCCAACCAGAGCAGGCACAGCGAGGAAGCTTTGCCATTTTCAGCTCCAGGAGTATCTCCAGGACCCTCTAGTGCTAAAATCAGAGCTCTCTCAAGGAAAGGGTTTTTTCTGGTGATATTTATTATGTAGGAGTTCTTTATTCTGACTGCAGAATCAGAGAATATGGTGAGTTGGAAGGGACCCATCAGAATCATCCAGCCCAGCCCCTGGCCCTGCACAGACACCCCAACAACCCCACCCTGGGCATCCCTGGCAGCGCTGTCCAAACGCTCCTGGAGCTCTGGCAGCCTCGGGGCCGTGCCCATTCCCTGGGGAGCCTGGGCAGTGCCCAGCACCCTCTGGGGGAAGAACCTTTCCCTGAGATCCAACCTAAACGTCCCCTGATACAGCTCCAGCCATTCTGTGGGTTCTGTCCCTGGTCATGAGAGTGAGATCTGTACCTGCCCTGCACTGCCCCTCAGGAGGATGTTGAAGACCACAATGAGGTCTGACCTCAGTCTTGTCCTCTCCAGCCAAACAGACCGAGTGCCCTCAGCTGCTCCTCACACGGCTTCTCCTCGAGGCCCTTCCCCATCCTCGTGGCCTCCTTCAGATGATCTCTGATGGCTTAATGTCCTTTTTATACTGTGGTGCCCAAACTGCCCCAGCACTGGAGGTGAGGCTGCCCCAGCCCAGAGCAGAGCAGGACAATCCCCTCCCTGGCCCGACTGGCGCTGCTGGGGCTGGTGCCCCCAGGACAGGGACGTCCCTCCTGGCCCCAGGGCACTGCTGGCTCAGATCCCACTGGCCCTCAAATCAGCCTGGGACCAAACTAAGTCATACTTTCCGCTTAAGGTGCTGTGCCCCTTAAGGGCTGATGGCTTGGGTTGAGCTCCTGTGACTCCTCTTTGGGTGGGGGTTAACCTAAGGCAGGTGGTAAGCTGCCTTGTGTTATTATGTTTGCAGCCTTTGTGCAGGGTAGGCTTTAAGTTTGATCTCTCATTTGCCTTTAATATTTTTGTATGTTTCTCTCCTTCTTTTTCCTTCTATTTATAGTTTGGGACTTTTTTTACATGACATGTCTGAGTTTTCTGAGCCTTTTCAGTGATTTTTGTTCCAGCCTCCCCCACTCGATTCTGTTATGTTCTTGCTCTTTTGTTTTTTTTCTGCTCCCTCTGTGGATTTCTCTTCTCTGCTGCTTACTTTGTTTCCTTGTCATCTTTTGTTCCTCATTCTGCTGTTTCTTCCTTAGAGAGTTCCTCACATCCAGATTCTATCCCTGGTTCCCTTCTCTCCCCTCACTTTTTAGTCTTCTCTGCTACTCTCTAGATATATAAAGAAAGTGGGGGTATCTGGTATCAGTTCTTTTTACTCTTTGACTCCATGTTACTTCTGTTTTCTTCTGTCCCTGTTGAAGAAAAGAAATCCCTTCCTCTTTTCATACTGCAAGATCCATTTAGTTTGTTCTAACTTTATGGCCCTTTACCAGTGAGGTTGGCAGGGAGCTACCAGAGAAGGGGGAAGGAGGATAGACAGGGTGTTGAGGTGTGTCCTCCCCCCTTCCAAAGCCAGCTCTGTCACCCTGGGTGCTGTGTGTGACACCAGACCAAACTCCTGGCTGCGAGGGAAGAAGGTGTTGGTGTTCCTGCAGTGAGCCCAGGAGAGTGTCCAGCTGGGGCTGTCCTTCCTGGGCTTGACTTTTGCTTGGTTCTTGCTTTTCCAGTCTGTTTCCCTTCAAATAACAGCGATAATAGAGCTCTCGGTACAGCACAGAGCTCGTGGTACAGCACAGAGCTCTCATCAAGTTTTGGGGCTTGTTCCCAGGCTTGACTCACTGAGCTACTGGTGAGTCCCCACAGCTGTCACTAACTCTGACCTCAAGGGCAGATGCTTCACAGGGCACTCAAAGGGAAGCTGCCATAGCTTTAAGAAACAGTTATATACGTGAATTAACATTCATCTGTAGATGAGTTCATTAATTAAGCAAAACTAGTCTTTAATACTTTGCTCTGATAATTAATAATGGTAAATCTGCCATTGCTGATCTACTGCTGTAGCTGGGCACAGAAAAATTCAATCGTGCAGCACCAACCCGTGAGCTTTCTATCTGTTTGCAGGCTTTTTTTGTTCCTTTTTCAATAAGCCTTTACCAGCTTGCACTGAGGTGGAGCGCAGGAGCACGGAGGCCTTTCTCAAGATGCTTACTTAACCTTTAAGAACCCACTGACATTTCCAGGAGGTGCCTGTGTCGAAGCTGCACGGCGAGGTCTGCATGCAGAGCTTGCTCTCACCCAGCCCTCAGCATCTGCTCCCAGGTGGTTCAGCCACGGGGCTGGCGTGTTGGCACTGCACAGCTCCGTCTCCAGAGATCCCCGCTCTTCTTGGCCCCTTGGGAAGCTGGGGTGTTGGTGGTGCCTTGTCTGAAAAGTGGTTTGTCGAGTTTAGGGCGCGAGTTAGGGCTGAGCTTGTTTGCTGATGGTGGAAATGAGGGTCACCTAAACTTCCAGAGTCACAGGGGTGTGTGTGTGCATCACTCATGCTCAAATCACGGGTAGTCTGTGGTCTCTGAAATCAGACACAACGTATTAGGCTGGGTGTGTGGCTTCTAATGATGTACCAGAGACAGCAAGTTAAGTACACTCTCCATAGTAAATTAAAAAGTGTTAAAAAACCCCATTGTTAGTAGTTAAACACAGCTCCATATTGTGAAATGGTTACTCCTGACGAGGCCCCTTCCCTTTTTGGAACATGCACTAGGTAATGTTGTGACTCTGGTCTCTTTTCCAGTGATTTGTACAAAAAGTTCATTTCAATACCTTTTTCTGTTTTTGCCTGGCAGGAGTCGTGGTATGAATGGGTACAGACTTATGGCTTGTGTGTTTTATATATATATATTTTTTCTTTTTTTTGGATGATCTTTTTGAAATAATGCACTTTCAACGCTGTCTCTCATGCACAGGCCCTCTAAGGACTGAACAGACCAGGATGACTCAGTGGGGAAAGAGAAAGGAGAGGAAAGACCCAGTTGTAAATAAGGTTTTATAGGTAGCTCTTCTGAAATTACAGCCAAGGTTTAAATGCTTGATGGTTCACATAGTTATCAGATGGCACACAAAAATGTAGTGCTTTGTCTTGGAGGGACTCTTTAAAAGCCTCTTTTATACATCTCTAGTTACCAAGTACTTAAAATTTAATAATAAATTATGGTGTTTTAAAGTACTGCACATTTCATGGGGTTAAATGCAGGAAAGAAAGAAAATCTAGTAAGTCTGTCTGTGAGGAATAGCAAACTGAATTTGGAAGCTGAAAACCTGCTCATATATTGAGTTACAAAGTGAGTCCCTACATGACGTTCACGGCAAGGCAGTGATACATTTTGCCATACCTGCAAATAGTTTGTCAAGTCAGAATTGGCAGATGGCAGAGGTGGAAAATGCCATTTTTTCCCCTATAGAGTTGGCTGAAAGCATGGTAGGACGTGTGTTAACTGGGTACTCCCCTTCTATTAGGTCTGTGCAGCAGAAGGGATGGTGAAGTCTTGTGCCACCACAAGGAGCGAATCCTTTTCTGCTGGGTTGACACTTCAGCCTGTGGTGAGGGGAGCGTGTTGGTCACAGCAATTTCATGGCTGGTAAAATCTAAAAGGAGAGGCTTCACTGAGCAAGGATGTGTGCTTCCATGTGGGATTCACTAAGGAGGAAAGCACTTAACGAGCCACTTGTGGGAAAAGGAAGGGAAACCCCTGTTAGGGATACTGGAAGGTGTTGGCTCCTGTTCCGTGGGGGCTGTGAGACAGCACTGCCTGGCTCTGAGCCTGTGGAGCCCTGGGAGAGGGTGTCCTTCCTGACTGTCAGTAATCCACTTGGAACCTTGCGCCTGCCTGAAATTTGTGACGCTTTTCTGCTAACAAGTGAAAGTTTGTATTTCTTCTAGAAAGGTGCTAACAGAAAAGAGCTCACTTCTTCTGTGTGCTGGTGTTTGTGCTGGAGTTTTGGCTGGTTTATTTAAGATGAGATTGTCTTTACAAATGAACAAAAGGAAGGAGAAACCCCCTCTATTTTGATGGGCTGACTCCTTAGGCTTGATTATTATTTTGGATTTCCTTTGTTTAATGAGTCCACTGGAGTATTGGTGTGTCAGTGTCCATTAAAGCCTACAGTGGTACTCAGTGAGAAGTTACATGACTAACTAATAAATCTGATTCTGTGGGGGTTTTTTGTCTCTTTAAATGCTGGCTTCTGTGGCCTCTGCCTGACTGCTGGCTTTTACAGGTAGTTTAAATGCTGGGTTTTTCACTGGTATTTATCTTAGCAGGGTGCTGATGGCCTCAGAGCAGCAGTGCCGGATGGGGACCTCACAGTGGCAGATGGAGTCCACAACAGAGGCAGAGTTCTTGCATTTAAAAACAGGAAGTTTTTCTCCTTAAGGTTGCTGGTGGAGCACGGAGAGGAGCTGTGAATTTGGGTTTGGTCAGGTTGGGAGGCAGCCCCACTCTTTGAATGTGTTCTGCTGGGGAGTTCAGTCAGAGAAATCCACAGCTGAATCTTTGCCTTGTGTTTGCAAAAAGCATTTACAAACTGTACTCCTTAGCTCTCGACAAGGCTCCCTCTTTTGCAATATTTCCTTGTTCCTTGTTTAAAATGGCTGGGGAGAGATGAGACGTGAAGCTCTGCAGGTGATGGGGCTGCCCTGTGCTCAGAGACAGGCAGCTGCAGCTCCTGCCAGTCTGACAGGGATGCTTTGCTCCAGCGTGTTTCCATGAGTGTTGGCTCTCACTATGAAACCTCTGCAAACGCCTCCTTGCCGCAGTGCCCGTGGGTACGTGGAGGTGAGCAGCAGCTGAGGGTCAGCGAGACATTTCTCTTTCCATGAGCTGCTACGGATTACCTGGTAGAACAGCTCTAATTCCTGCTTTGGAAAGCAGCCGGCAGGGATCACTGCTGGAGGGGCAGCAGCAGTAAGAGGGGTTTCTTGTCCTCTTTGCTGCAGCCGTCCCCTGCTCGCTGCTGTCCCTGTGCCCTGAGAGGCGCCTGAGCCCTGCTCGGGCTTCGCTCCCAGAGGCCGCGGTTCAGATCCGGTTCTTCGGAGCCTCTCCCTTCTGTCTCTGCCCTGATTTGTGCTGGTCCCTGTTCCCTTCCTCCCCCCTGTCCTCCATGGGCTCCTCGATGTCCCCCTGGCTCCCCACACCCTCTGCTGCCCCCGGGCTTCCTGAGGGCGGGCTGGCTCTTTGCTCAAGGGTGTTTAAGGCTTCAGGCTTCCTAGAGCCTGCAGTCCATTCCTTTCACCTCTCTTGGCCATTTTCAGCCTCCTGAAGTGACTTACAATTCCTCTGTGTTCATCACATATTTTTCTTCATGTTTTTTGTTTCTCCAGTCATTTTATTTTCTGCTCGTCCTCCATTTCCCGTGACTCTGTAACCTGTCCTTGCTTTCACCTTCCCTCTTCCTTCAGTGAGGACTTTAATGCACACCCTTGGCACCCAGCTCATCCTCCTTGTCCTCAGTTTCATGACTGTTCTCTGAGCTCATGACTGAAACCCCCTCGTATCCCACGGTGCTTTCTGTGCAAGGAAACCACACTTTTCCATCTTGCCTCAGCTGCCTGTGCCAGCATTCCGGGCTGGAGATGGCCCCCATCACTGCCTCCTCAGCTGATCACAGCAGCTTTGGTCTTCTCTTTGCAGAGCTGCATATTTCTGTGAAAGCTGGTCTTGTGGTTTTTTCCTAATTATCTTTATTATCAACTGAGTTTTGATACTGCCAAGTTCCCTAAACTGAGGATACTCCTTGTGCTTAATGTCACTGAAACCAAAAAGTAATTGCATTCCTTTGCCATCTATTCCATGTTAATCCTCCAAAAGAAGTGTTTTACTCATCATCTGAGCCAGTGGTTTTAGTATAGACTCTGAACCCTCCAATCTTTAATTTTCTGCATGGAAGCAGAAGAGAGAGGGAAGAAAGGGACTGTGCAGTTCACCTGCTCTGTAAGAGATGTGCACTGAGTCCATGGGTGTGACCACATACATCTTGTGTTGGGAAATGAAGGAAAGCAGAGAACTATACTGGGATTACGCTTTCTTTTGAACCAACATGAAAATCCTTCCAGTTTGTAATGCTGGATTCCATTCTGACTGTGGCTGAGCAGAAGTCGGTGTCCTGGCTTGTCCTGGCTAACAAGGGTCTGGTGTGAACTGCTTCATGGAGATGGTGGAAGGAAAGCTGCCCTGATTTCATGTTCAGGTCCACTCACACACTCCAGTGTTTGTGATACCACTTTGGTCTCAGTGAAAAGAGAGATTAGAAAATGAACAGTAACACAGTGATACACTGGAAAGTGCACATGATACATGGGCAGGAGAAATATGATGGGTCAGCCTGTCCTGCCCTTTTGAGGTCATTAAAAACCATTGAGAGGAGTTTTAAAAAATGGAGAAAGAAAGATGAGAAGCTTTCTGCAGACCAGCCATCCTCAGTGTCTTCTAGAAGCTGCAATCGCCTGTCACTGTTGTGTTGGTGTTGAGGCACATCTCAAACATGTTGGAGGGGAGGAGGAAGCCCAAGCATCAGCTGGGGCTGGGGCTCTGCTCACCATTTGTGTCCAGTGCTGGTTTACATTTTCCTTTTTACTGTTGCTGCTTCTTTTTGCTTTCTGCTTAATAAGAGTCCCCCCCTCTGGCTCTTGCAGTGACGCTGTGAGCCTGGAACTGGGGAAGCAGTGAAAACCTGGTATTTTGAACAACCTGATGTAGGTAGAACATGTCCCTGCACCCCAGGGTCTGTGTGTGGCTGGTGAGAGCATGTGCTGTGTAGGAATGTGGTCGTTAAAAAGGGTGGATGCCACCTTTTCTCTCTTTTTGTTAATTTCTGAGCCTTACGTCATGTTTTGATGTTACCTTGTCTTGGAGGGCGTGGGTTCAGACCGTAGGAGTGCTGTAACTGCAGCAGTTCCAGCTGCTCTCACCTGACTTCCACCTGTGCCCCCTGAAAAGTGCCTGCCACTGATCCCAGCTCAAACACTGCAGCGCCTTTGTGGTTCCTTGTAAAGACCCTGCGCAGCTGAAGGGAATATCAAGAAGTGTCACTTGAAACAAAAGCCCTGCTTAAAGCACTGCAAAGTGTAATGTACTAACAGCTTTTCCCAAATCTTTAACAAAAGGTTGTTTAAGAAGAGTTCAGCTGCTGCTGCCAGGGGACATGTAGGCCAGTGTCTCTGTTTTGATAAACCTGGAGCTGCATTTGTCTGCTTAATAGCTGTTGATGACAAGGTCATGTTCACACCTTTGAATTTCTGGGCCCTTGTGGCCGCTAGAGACCAACCTGCCACCTTTCATGGTTCATTTTGCTCCTAAAAACTCACTTCTCTCTGTTGTGCAAAGAGAGCTGGTATGGCTGAATACAAACTAAGCTCACACACGTGTACATGCAGTCATTCCTGTCTCCCCTCTCTGTGGTGACTTTCCTCAACTCGTTGGCTGTTGTGAGCGCTAAATACAATTGTCTCAGCCTGTCCTACATCATGGTAACTAATACCTGAATGATTTTCAGGCTCAGTCATCCAAGGTATTTGGATTTCTTAACTGGGACTTGTACTCTTGGATTTCCAAGAAAAGACAATCCTCATACAAGTGACCAGCTAGGATGTTTTGCATGTTTTTCATGTTTTTGGTACTAATAGTTTGCTTACCTTGTTCCCTTCTTGCTTTTCCCTTGTGATCCAAGACTGCAAGCAGGCATTAGTCTATCCCAATATGACAGTGATTGATCTGGAATCTAACTGAAGACATTCAGGCATTGCTCTTAGTCCTCACTGGGTATTGAAGCGTTCAGTGTTACAGGAATGGGGTTCACTTTTCCTCTGCTCTGGCCTTTAACCCATTTTCTGCTTTGGAATATGTTTGCCTTAATATCTCTGTAGGATGAAAACAAATACCAGAGGTAGAAGCAGATGCAGTGTAAAATTGCAGTGGCTGGTCACTGTTCCCTGTCCTGTGTCCTGTGTTGGCACTGTTCCCTTGGCCAAGGGTCGGAATGCTGAGCTGTCCTTCCAGCCTCCAAAGTGACCCGTGTGTGGAGAGAGCCAGCGTGGCTGGGCAGCTGGGGCAGCAGCCAGGGTGACTGAATTCAGGAGGTGTGCAAACACCAAAGGGACTTCTCTGTGTATTCAATCCTTTTGTACTATAAATGTGGAGTTTCTGTAAGATCCGTAAGAGCGAGGATGTTTTAGCTGCCCCTAAGCCACAGAAGCCTTGCTTTGATCATGTGTGCATACTACTGAAAGATTTGCAACTGAGGGCTCTTCTCTCAGTCCCACATGGGTTATGTAAACAACTTGGTTTACAGTTGATTTACTGTCTTTTCTGGTAAACTAATTCTGTGAAATGTGTAGTGCAGTCCCATACACAGGAGAGGAAACGGACTTTTTGCTGACTGTTAATATCTTCTTAATGTTTGTTCTTCGCAGATGTTACTCACCACTTGGGAGCACACTGATTTGGAGAAATCAAGTGGCTTGTCATAGCAGCAGATGTTGGCACTAGGGCATGTTTTCTGTGTGCCTTGTAAGGTGCCTGCGATGGATTTAGCAGGCGTTAGGACCTTGGGAATGTTGTATTTTTCTTGGTGGGTTCCAGGTCATGTCAGCCAGGAGCTGTGTCAGGGATCCTGGTTGCTGTGCAGTGCTGAGTCCCAAGGATGAAGCTCTGCAGTGTTATCCCATTCTTCATATAGCAGGTGACAGGTAAAGGTCTCTTAAAACGGATTTTTTACTTTCTTTTGGGAGCCTGTCAGCGCCGAGCTGACCTCAGTGACACCGTGCTGATGAGTGTGACACGCTATTACCATAGGCAGAACACAGCTCGATGAGGAATATGAAAGACTGGAGAGGGCAGGAGAGGACAGGCCTGTACAGGTGAGAGCAAACTGCTGGTAATGGTTTGGTCTCAGCTCTCAGGAGTCAGAACAGCCCAGGTTTTGTGGTGGCACCAGGTGGTGATGCTGGCACAGCTCGTACTGCAGGTGTGTGCCCGTAGCAGGTGTCTCACTTCCATGGGGCACGCTCTGTGTTCAGGCTTGGACTCCTGTGCTGCTCCCCTGCAGTACAGGAGCTTCTCCCCTGACTCCTGTGCTTCCCCTGCAGTACAGGAGCTTCTCCCCTGGCTCCTGTGCTGCTCCCCTGCAGTACAGGAGCTTCTCCCCTGACTCCTGTGCTGCTCCCCTGGCTCCTGTGCTGCTCCCCTGCAGTACAAAGCAGTGAGATCTGTGCTGACCTTCAATTCCAGCAAGTTACACTTTGTGGGCATGTTCTGTTTCTTCTGTGCAGGCAAAGCCAATGGTTTCCAGCTCAGGGGAAGTTCTGCTCCCTCCACATTGCTCTGCCTGGTTTCTTAGCTGATGTGGGGAAAAATCCCAGCTTGGCAATAGGTGAGCTAACTTGTACCAGGAATGAACCCCCAGAAGATAAATCATAATTTCCAGCTGAACTTTATATTGATGGGATGTGCCCTTCAGGTAGGGGAAATCTTGACAAGCTCTTGCTGAAGATCAGTCCAGGTTGCCTGATGGCAGTTCAGGCTGCTCCTGGTATAAGCAAGGTTTAATTGGTGCCAAGAGCTGCTTCAGCAATTAATTCTCCACCCTTCTGCAAAGCTAAAATTTTTTGCAAGGGGACTGACCCTTATCTGGAAGGAGATCATCATTCTGTTAACACCACAAATATCCTCAGACTTCCCCAGTGAGTTTGTTGAGATGCAGTGCTTTGGAGAACAATTCTGTAGCAATTAAAACAGACAAGTATATTAAGATTGACTTCAGTATGAGAGTTGGAATCCTTCCATGTGAAGAAACTCACAGCGTGGTGATTTTCAAGCTGACCATTAGTCTAAAAGTGCCTTCCTGCCCTGGGAGGGGAAAGAAAAGCTCAGTAAGTGCAGAGCAGGAGGGACACTTTGTCCAGCACTTGGGAGGTGGAGGTCACAGTCTTTATCAGTCCTGAACTTATCTTTGACCTTCATTGCTCAGTGCTGTTTTTCCTGATTTTCCTCCTGTCTATCAGATGTCAGCAAGTGGGTGTGAAATGCACACTGTACTGAACCCATGCTGGGGAGCAGGACTGGGAAGAGAGCAAAGCCAGTGCCAAATGTGTTCAGAGCAGAGGAGAGGGCTCAGGAGCACTCTCGCTCTGGAAAATCTCCAAGGCTGATCACATTTGCTGGCTCTTTCTTTCCTTAATGGGAGTTGAAGCTGAGACATTGGTACAAGTGTATTGGTGCTTGGGAGGCTAAACAAGGAGAAACATAAATAAAAACTCAATAATCCATCACTGGAGGGAATTAAGGAGCTTATCTGATTGGTTACAGCATGGCAAACACATCAGAAAAACACATAAATCCAGAAGACTGTTGGGTTTTGGGTTTGTTTTTTTTTTTTTTGTTGTTGCTTTTTTTCCTAAATCTAGTTTGAATCTTTTTAAACACTTAAAGGGCAGATAAAATGAACAACCAGCATTTGAAACGAATGAAGAACTGATATGCCTGAAAGGAAAATGTCAATGCCACAAAAAAACCATAGCCCTGTAGATTCAAGAGAGGCAATTTGTAACTTCAGATGCCAGCACAGAGATGTTGAGCACAGGGACTTTATAAAAACCCTGACTGTTACCAGTTTGTTAAACTGGCCAGAATGGTCTACAGTGAAACTGAATTTTTCATGTTTTCCTGCAAACACAAAATTCAGTTTGGGCTTGTCTATGCACAAATGGGTTATCAAAAGTGAGTACTTTGGTCCATCTCATTGAAACGTGTTTTTCTCACACCAGAATTCCATTCCTTCATTAGCTCTTCCAGCTGGTTTGCACACAGGCTGTAGAGAGTGGCAATCGATGACCTTGGAGTTGGCCACTGATAGAATTGATTCCTTTGCCTTGCTGCCAGTGGTTCCTTTGGCTCCCTGCCCCGTGTTTGGTGCTGTGCACACTGGGAGGTACTCAGGGACAAACTGAACACGGGGCAGAGCAGCTGATAAAGAGAAGAAAAGGAAGCACTTTGGACAAAAAGCCTTATCCTCGTCCCTGAGCTGCCTTTTCACTGGCATTTGTGTGTTTGGGCTTTATCATTCTGCTTATCAATGTTCCAGTGAGAGCCCTGGGCAGTACCAGAGGTGTTTCAATGCCAGTGTTACCTGCTGGGGGGGTTCATTCCCTGTGCTGTTCAGGACATGGCCTGCTTTTGAAAAGAAGAGGAAATGGAACTGAGGGAATGTCCTCCTCTGTTCTTCCAGGATGCAGGGGTCTCTTCCCATCACATTTGACTGATCCTTAGCCCTTGTTATGTGGCATCTGGGAAAACTCAGCAGGCTTTTAGCTACCCCAGCCTCACGAGGCTGTGTGTGCCCAGAAGCTCCTCTCTTCCTCCCCACATTATCAATGGGTCTCACAAAAGCTGTTACCTCTCCCTGAAATCCTTTCTTGTCTCTTCAGCTTGTTGTGACTAAAAACATTCCTACTGAAATAGCAAATGCTGTAATTTTATATGTAGCTGCGTTTAAAAAGGGGGAAAAAAAGATCTTGTGCTTGGTTTATTTTTCTGTGGGCTAAGCAGTCATTTATTGTATTTCAACCTTCTAAGATGGGCAGCTGCACCTATTCCCATCTAGTGGGAAAACCAGCTCGGTTCTGCTGTGGTGGAACACGAGGTTTGGGATCTGCAGTTCCCTGTTACAGAACCCTAGGTGTGAAAATGAGGCTCATTCCAGCCCCATGGTCCCTGCACAGGATGGGTCACGGCACAGGACACTGCAGGGAGACAGCAAATTGTGCTCTGGTCGTCTTTGGAATTTCATGTATTGCTGTAATAACTCTGCATACCAACTCTAATCTGCTTTTAGTTCTCTCTGTAGCTCAAGTTAAGGTCCAGACTTCATTTCAAATCTGTTGTTAGTTTTGCATGTCCTCTTTTTCTCAAGTGGTTTATTTTGTCTAAATGCAGCAATTAAAAAGAAATTATTACGCTGTGAGAGAATTTGTCTCCAGAAGAGGAAAGAAGTTTACAGCAGCAAACTCTGACTGTCCTTATTTGTTTTGGCAGATAAATAGGAAAGCAGTTTTCAAAGCAAATCCACAGGAGGTCCCTTTGGGATCCTTGTCTCACTGTGGGGAGAATTCTCTTTTTCCCCACCCTGAGCAGATCACAGCATAGATTCTTTTTGGATTTGGGGTGTCAGTTCAGGCTTGACTCACACATGAGCTGTCTTTCAGTCCCCTCACACCTGCCTCCTCCTACTTTGACAGCTTTTTGAGATGCTGCTGGTGATCTTCCCCAGGTTCCTCTGCCACTTCCTCCTTCATTCCTTCAGGGGATGTTTGAGGCAGAGCTGCTGCATCCCTGCAGGTCTCTAACCCAGAAGGATCCCCAGTTACAGCCACGGCAGGATGTCCACGGCAGCTGGCTGTGAGCTGAAAGGGGATTCCTGCAGGGCTGTGCTCGGTCATTCCCCTCCCAGGGATGAACATTTCCCCTCTCAGAGGTGACCTCAGGTGTCTCTTGGTGGCAGTGGTGGGGGCAGGCGGCAGGGGCTGGCTGGACAGGAGACATCTCCGAGTGAGGACGGAGCTGCTGGGCTGTTGTGCCTGATCCTTGCCTTCAGAGCCTGGGCACGTCCCATGTTTGACATACCGTGCTTACTGAAACTGCAGAAGAATGTTAATTGCTGTGAGATTGCAATTGCAATGCCCTGGCTGTGTTCACAGGAAGCATCGAGGGCCAGGCAGGTTTGAAGGTAGTTCAGAATCTTGGCAGGAGCTGCCTGGCCCTCGGAGTGCTTGTGGAATGTCAGCTTTTGAGCCAAGCAAAACAGCGCTGCCGTAGAACTCATCGTGTCCTCTGTGGAGCGTTCTGGTTGTGTTTGAAAACCATTCTGTCTTTGTGCCCTTCTGTGGCACTGTGTCCCCTTAATGGCTGATCCTGGGATGCTGCTGGGTGGGTTTCCTTCAACAAAAATGATGCAGCCCCGGCAGCCGATGTAAAAGGGGAGATTTATGATATCTGCGTGTTCATCCCATTTCTGGAGACAGCTCCTCTAATGATAAAGGTGCATATATCTCGGTGTGATGTAAACAACTTGATGGATGGGTTGCAGTTTATGTGAAGAAAATATTGGAAGCTTTTTATCTCTCTGTAAAGCTTCCTGGGAGGCTGCAGACAGGTGGCCTGGAAGCACAGACAGGTAGATCATCATTACGGGCAGTCAGGCTGTTTGCAGGTACCCACTGAGGCCAGCATTTCCACTCTGAAAACAATCAGCTGGCGAAGGCAAAAGGGAAGGAGCCCAAGGCTGCCAGAGCACTTACCTCTCTTTTAGAACAAGAGTAAGCAAAGATGGATTATATTAATATAATAACTGCCAGCCAGTCCATGTAGTTAAGTGCTGCTTTAATCCTTGTTCAGGAAAAAATGCAGACTCAGGGACTGTAGTGTCCAGCCACAGATGGTTCTGTCACAGGTTTTAATTGTGGAGTAGTAGGAAAAGATTAGAACCTTGCTATTTACTATAGTGACAGGTACAGGATGTCCAAATTCTCAAAAGGATATTCATCTTTCCACCCAGGCAGTCTCTGTGTGTGCAGGTCTGTCTGTGTTTTTGCACCTGCATCCACAGTGTGGGCACAAGCACTAATTAGCTTTTCAAGTGGAGAAATTCTGCTTAAAAAATGAAGCCTAGTTTCAGTTGTCATAAAAATGTCAACCAGAGCAATAAAATGTCTCCCTAATTTAAGAACACTAGAAGGCAAAATAAATTAAATATTGAAACAGATAGAAAATCTTATGTTGAAGTTGATGGGTTTAAAATTATTACTAACATGAAATTGCCACAAATCTTCTTTTCCTCGTCGATGGCATGCAGGCCTGCCTGTGTGAAATGTGCTCAAGTGGAGAAAGTTTATAAACAGTGGGGGACTTGCACTGACTCCAGGCCTTGGGAAGCATCATTCCTGTGTGACAGCAACTCCTGCCACCCCACAGGAGCACCCAGTTCCTTTATTTGCTCAGAAGTGACTGCACCCCTGGGATTAGAGGGTGTGGGAGGCCTGTTTTGTGTTTCAAGGCTGTTTTTTTTAAGGGGTTATCCCTCAGGGCAGGCTCTGGCTCAGCCAGTCTGGTTTGAAGCCAGAGGACATCATCTGATGGACCTTGTGGTGTGGTGACAGCCCTTCTGCCTGGCTTCGAAAGCATCCAGAATTCACACAGGTCACCTTGAGGTTGTTTGCATGAAGCTGGGAAAATACTTTCTCAGGGATTTTTTTCGGGAAGCTTAGCACTGTGTGAGTGTTCATGGTTAACTGGTCCTGCACTGAAGGATATTTAGGCTCTGAGCACGGGGTTTTTGTACACGCAGAGTCTGAGATTCCAGGCAGGCTGGGTGAGCCATGGGCAGCATCTCTGCAGGAGCACGTGGGACCAGCCTGATCCATGAGGGAGGTACAGAAAACCAGAGCAAGTGAGAATATTTTTTTGCCCCATGGTGTAGGAGCAGGGTGAGAACAGTTTGCAGGGTTTCAGTCCTGGTGCTCCCCCTACCTTTATCCAGGCCCCAAAAAGTCTTTGGTGTGGTTTCTTCTATTGCATGGAGTAATGGGATGAGCTTGTGTTAGATGAAATCAAGACTTCATGATTCCAACCCACACATTTCTGTTTGCTACATTCCCACCTGGTGTATCCTTACATCCTTATTGCTCTGATACTTGGAGCTTCAGTGCAAAGGGGATTTTCCACCTGGGGATGATGATGATTTTTCTTTTTTTGTGGTGTTGGGTTTTTTTCCTTTGCTCTTTTAATTATTTTTAGGATATGTAATATAAGTAAATTAGAGGTGCTTTTTAATCAGCTTTCTTTAGATAGGCTCACTTTGTAGTACATAAGGATGGCAAAACCGTGTTGACTTCGATATCAGTAGATTATGTATCTTTGTTATGTCATTATTATTGAAAATCAAATAGAAATATCAGAGTTCACCACATAATTAAAAATCCCACCACCCCACAGTTCCGAGTGGAGACCATCTAAGGTTGTGTGTATAACCTTAACACCTTCAAATTTGGAATTGCTTTCTTTTCCTCAATGTTTGATTTGGCTTCTGAGATATCATTAGGTATTTTAACTAAATACTGAAACATACTAAGAAAACACTAGTCAGTGGTGATTTGGGGTTCAGTTGTAGCAGATTCTGACACATCCAAGGGAGGTGAGAGTTCAGTGTTTGGGGCAGGACTCGCCGTTCCCGTGGCTGGAAAGGCTCAGCCGGCCTTGCAAACCAGGTCACATTCACTCAGCTCCTATGACCTGAAGTCATAAGTCAATTTTTTTCATTTTTCTCCTTTTAAGTTGGCATGGAAGAAGCTGACAAAAGAGGAGGAATCATGGCTGTTTGTTTTTTTGCCTGCAGGCAACTTTCAGATCGTTTTTGCCGGATCACAATAGACAAACCTTACTGAAAATCCAGGATGTTCTTTCCCTGGCCCCTGCAGCTGTAACACTCTTACAGCGGGGCACTGATGTTCCTTCTGACAAGATGGAGCTGTTAATTGAATGTTAATCACGTCACTCATGCCATGGTACCTTTTGAACTAGGAAAGGCATTTATTATATATCAGCATTGGTACTGACTTCTCCTACCTGGGTCTCTGGCAGTGGGCAATAGGAACACTGTGATTTGGGGTTTTAATTGGCATTGATATGGCACTGAACTGACTGTGTGTACAGCACATGCATTTGGGATCCCCATCTTTAGTTTGGTACATACTAAAATATTTACTCTTATCTGCTGTTTCAGACTACTTATGAATGAAGAACAAAGAAAGTTTTTTGATGTTCCACTACCAGGTCCTGTGTCTTTTTAGCTGAGAAAATTACTGTTCAGGAAAGTTGTATCACTGGGCATTAGGAGAACTGGATCATTAATATTTAACTGTGTTGGAAGTAGAAAGCACTGTAACAGTAATAATAATTTGCACTTGCACAACACATTTCTCCTGAGGATCTCAAAGCACTTTACAAACCATTTAATTAAGTCTAACTAAACCCCTCTGAGGTTTATTATTAGTCCCATTTTACAGATGGTTAAGCAAGGGCATAAAGAAGTTAAATGGTTTGCCTAAATGAGTTAGTGGCAACAATAAGCACATACTTCAGGAGCCACGTCCCTCCTCTTGGAGCAGAGAAGGATTCAGGTGACCACAGGGTCCTGGAGCAGCACACGGAAGAGCAGAGCAGCAGGAACCCAGCGGAGGTGAAGGGGTTTGTTTGAGATGGTTCCCTGTGAGTGCTGTTCCAGGCTCTCCTGGTGTCCTGGCTGTGGAGGACTGAGAGCCCAAGGTGCAGCAGTGAGATGGGGCTGAGTCCTGGCTCTCCAGCAGGCCGGGGGTCTGTGTTTCATCCCAGCACTCACCAGGGACACCCGCACTGCGCTGCTCCCTCTGCGCGACGCTGGGGCTCTGCTCTTCTCGGTGCTGCAGCTCTGCGTGGCCAGGAAGGAAGGAAGGAAGGAAGGAAAGAAAGAAGTTCTTGCCACAGGATTTAAAATTATTCATCCCATTAGCAGCTGCTTCTCCTCAGCTGCCCAGCAGGAGAGGTTGGTTTATCAAGACATAAAGCAGAAGTGGGGGCCTGCGCTCGCTGCTGATCCGAGAGCCACTTAGGAGGGTGCTCGTGTACAAATGCATTAGATTATGGTTAAGCAGCTTATGGACATAAAAACACATTAGAACTTTACAGCACACTATAAATTACAGTTTTGCAGCATTCACAGCCACAATCTTAGGTAATTACATTCATTAATCTACTACTAAGAGCACATAAAGTTGCCTCCCAAATGGTACCGTGTGTGCTTGTGCTCAGCTGGGGATGCTCTGAGAAGGGCCTCCCCTCCCCCATGGCTTCCTCCACCACTGTTCTGCTTTGCTCCAAAATTTTCTGGTTTTATGGTGGTTTTCAGCAAACCAGAATGTCAGGCACGTTGCTCTAAATATTTAGGATTCACAGAGGAAGAATTTCTGATCATCCTGTCTCATACAGCTCTCAGCTTTTCTCAGTCAGCTGTAAGCAGTGTGGGGACTCACTGCAGTCGTTCTGTAGGAAGAAGTTGCTGCTTGTTGTCCCCTGGGTGATCCCTTTGTGCCACCTGATGTTTGGTAGTCCCTGTAATGATTAACCTCAGCAGTCAATATTCTGTTGAAACTTCCTTGCCTTAGGTTGAGCACCTCATGCTTCATTTTCTCTCATGCAGAAATATTCCCTTTATTAGAGCAGATTCTCAGCTGGTGTAAATTTTGCTGTCCCCAGGTTGAAGGTCTGTCCCAGTGGCTATTTCCTTTCTTATCCTTTCTCTATCTTGCATTGCAGAGAAAGGCTTTCAAACCAAGTCTTTGAGGTGCACCCATGTTCTGTACCAGCAGGGTCTTCTGCTGATTCCTTCTTGCTTCAATTTCTTGTTTTGAAAGACCGTTCATGGCCATTTCTTTTTCCTCTCCAAGGGACCAAGTGTTATCTTTGCTATTCCCTACCCAAGGACAATGAGCTCTCCAATCCGTTATTCAGCCACATTTTGACTGGGACTTTCCATGAATTTTTAATTATGAAAATAGGAGGGCAGAGAGTTGTGTATTATCTGTTCCTAACCTCTTGCAGTGAGTGTCAGGAAACAGAGCACACAGAAATTACTTGGAAAACTTCTTCCACTCTCAGTGGCTGTGGAGCAGAGTGCATATGTGAAAAGTACTGCTCAATTAGAAGGTTAAAAGTAACAGAAACAGTTTATCACCCTGAATTTTTAAGAAATGAAGCTACTAAAATAGATTCAGTATCTCAGTCCTTGAAAAAACTTAAATGTGTTCCAAAAATCAAAGTCCCCCTAAAAAAACTCACACTCTCTCATGAAGGTAGGAGTCCACTCAAACATAACTTCAGTGAGTCAGAAAGCAAAATCTGTTCTCTTTTGTTTGTAAAACGTCAGTGAATCTGATAAAACTGAAGCTTGTACAAGTCAACAGGAGCAGAAGACTTCTAGAAAGGACCCATTACTTCTGTGTCAGTTCATTAATTGCGTTTTCAGCTGCTGATTTCCGTTCACATCGGGATCATCCTCACATGGGAATGCAGGAGAGCCCTGCGAGCTACCTGTGCCTGTGCTGCCGGAGCAGCTGCTCCAGGAGCTCTGACAGCTGCTTCATCACACGCCAGGCCTCGGTGAAAGGCATTCATCTATTTGCTAAATAGATGGAGCTTCAATGACACTTGAGTACTGCAGTTTCTAGGGAATTTCTTTGTCATTACTGACAAATTTATTATCCTGACCATTAAATTAATAAAACGCAGAGCACACGGCAACTGCTTTTGGAGGGAGGTGATTTTTGGTGCCACAGAAACTCCTCCAGCTCCATATCCTGAGCTGTCACCTGCCTGCTGCCCTGGACCTCTGTGTCTAAGGGCCAGAGGAGGAGGGGAAGAAGCAAGCCCAGCATCTCTGAGCTGTGGGGCAGGACAGAAGGAGCACATTGGGCAGGGATGAGCCTCCCACCGGGAATTCCCAGCTGTAGTTTAGGGCTGTCTCTCACAGGCTGCTTCTGGCCAGGGCAGAAACAGGAACCACTCTGGGCACTGTGCTGCCTCGTGGTCACTGATGCAGCGGGGTGTCAGCAGCAGCGTGCTGCGTGTTCCCAGAAGAGCTGCAGGGATGGCCTTTGTTTCCGAGAGGGCAGCAGCTGCAGGGAAACAACTGCCTGGAAAATCTCATTTTTTGACTCAGTTTGCCTGTCACCTGCTTGGCTTCAGCCCACCTTTCAGGTGGTACACTGAGATAAGCAACTGTATTCTTCACAGTGGGCTTTGCTTGTCTTTTTCTGCATGTAAACATCAGGAAGCCAGAAATCCTTATTTTTAAGGGCAGTGTGTCTCCCTGCTGCCAGTAAGCCAGGGCAGCAGCCTGCTGGAGTGGAGATGGATTGGGATCCCACGGGACAGTGTCAGGGCAGGAGGATGCTGTCAGGGCTGGATGTTTAATGTCTCATGCAGCTGCTAACCTGGTCCTTGCCCTCCTGATGAAACAGCTGCTGTTCTGGGGTAGTGTCAGTGCTCCTGTGTTCCTGATGCCATCTGTGTCACCCCTGCAGCATCCCACAAGGCACGTGGGGATCCCATAACCCTGGGCTGTCTCCTCCTGGTGAAGCACCAGGGCGAGTCTGTCCCTGCTCAGCTCAGGGCTCCCAGAACACCCGGGCACTCAGGACTTCACTGTGTGATGGTGTCAGTGTAAAATTTAACAGCCACTCTCTGCACTGACTGTGGCTTCACTGGTTACTGCTGGAACATGCCCCACTCTTCATTTAGATATTTTGGTCCATTTATTAGATATTACAGAGATTTTCCCTTTCTGGACAGAACTGGCAGTGATTTCTGTAGTGGAAGCCTACTGGGAATGATTCTAATCTAGTTTCCAAGGATTTGTTTATTGGGGCAGCACATGCTGGGCTAATTTCAGGGTACGTGCTGCATGGTATTTTTTCTATCCACAAGTGAAGTTTTAATAAGGGAACGTTGTACTAGGACAGCAGTTTGTGTTTTGGGATTGTTTTCCTTTTATTTTCCTCCAAAAAGCAGCGAAGGCGAAATTGGCTCAGTGAGTATTTATTGGCAAATTAGTGTTCCTAAAGCCTTCCTTTTTGCTTGTTCTTTTCTAGAGCTTGGAGAAATAAGATTTCACGTAATGCATCTGGGATTGGATTACTGGATTGAATTTTGCAAAGTACACTGGGGATAGCTGAGCCTGTTCAGAAAGCAGCTAAGCCCCTCTGAGTCAGTAAAAATTCAATTCATGATAGTTGATGAGGGATTTTTTGATGGGTTTTGTTTTGGGTAGTTTATTTGCTGTTGGATGGTCATATTTCCTTTGAGGTATTTTATCAAGGTTTATTAAGCTTTTGGTGGAGGCCGTGGTGGGATACAGACTTTCTCTGAAAAGTATGATGGAAAAATGCCTGGGAGCTGACATCTCTCCTCCTGCTTGCTTGTTGAACACAAACATTAAATTTTCAAGGAACTCTTCAGCTGAATTTGTGTGTTGCGACCATTGTGGAGGAAACCCACGGAAACACGATCAGAATTTATCAAAGCTGCGGCTGTGATGGGTCATTACTTTGCATCTGGTCTCGTCTCCCTCTCCTTCCCTCCCTCCTCCCCTTCTCTCCTGCTGAGAGTTGAGGTTTTGCTCCTCCAGCCAGGCCAGGCACGTTATCCCAGTGCAGCTGGAAGTGGTCTCTGGGTGTGATTCTGGGAACGGGGCTCAGGGCACAGCGGGGGCCGGGGAATTCCTGCTCTGCTGCAGGGACAGCTCTCATCTCCAAGAATGGTGTCTGAATTTAGGTTCTCTCTCTCTCTCTGTAAAACTGGCCTGATTTTTTTCCCTGGGCTTCCTTTTCTGTTTCCTTGGACAGTACTACTGTGTTGCTGCTGTGCCGGGGGTCTTTAGGGGGGGTTTTGGTTGTTGGGGTTGTTTTGGGGGTGGGCAGGTTGTGGGGTTTGGTTGGTTGGTTGGTTTGGGGTTTTTGATGCTTCAGAGCTGAATTCTTTTGGAACATTAGAGAAGTTTGCACAGTGCTGTGCAAGGAGAGGTGTGAGTGTAAGAACCCAGGGGGTGGCTGGGCCAAGCTGAGGGAAAGGAGAAGCAGGAAGGCTGCAAATTTCTCAGTGTGTGGAATAAGCTCTAAGAAGGTCATCGAGAACTCAGAATTAATTCTGAATGAGGTAAAAACTGCCATAGCAGGAAACCATAAAATCTTTCATTGTAGCCTTGTGTTGGATCGTTCACTGTCCTGTGCATCCTGTAATGGCCCTGAGAAGGAGATTGTAAAGTGTGATATGGGAGAGGGCTGTATCCTCCTCTCCCTTAAAGAGGAAATGGGCAGAGAAGCAAAATGCTTTTGCTCTTCTAACAGGAAGAAATAATGGTTTTCTAGGTGAGGTTTAATGCTCTCAGCAAATCTTTGCAGATTTTACATTATAGTCATTTCCTCGAGTCAGACTTCCCTGCTGCCTGGTAAGTAAACACAGAAAGCATAGATTATCAGTTAAGAGTATCGACAGCATTTCAAGTGCTATCAGAGAACATTTAATTCAGTTTAATTTTGTGATAAATCTCATGTTTAATCCTCTGGTTGCTCTGTAATCATGTCTCTATTGATCTTCTCTGAATGACTGCATGCAGTTTAATAAACTTTGCCATTAACCCAAGCTTTCTAAAAGAGGAGATTGATTCCAGTATCAAGTCTGATAGAACCAATAAGCATCTGAAAATCATTAAATGTGTCCATTATAAAATATTTGCATTAAGATCAGAGTAAAAGTGTAGAGCTGAATTTGCAGCTTATTAGAGAGTTTGCAATCAGAAAGTCTCAGTATGTCAGTCAAAATCAGCAGCAGTTTTCAACCTGGCTGATTCAAGCTGACACCTCCTTTCATTTCTTATTCCTCAAATCCCTCTTTCATCCTATTGAGCAACCTCCTTTCCTCTTTTCCCAGGCATAATTATATCCTGTAATTTATTGCATCTTTTTCACCCCAGGCATTTGTTTAGTCCAGGGGTTTGAGGTCATTTTTGCCTCGTAAGAAAGCTGCAGACTTTGGGTGTCTTTTTGAGGCGTTGGTTTGGATTTTCTGCCCTGACGTCCTTTTCTAAGGAGTGTCCACGTTACGTGAGAGCTACCACGGGGATGAAGAGCTGGGGAGAGAAATGCTGTGCCCTGTCTGAGTTAGGGCATGCAGGGAGCCCCTCCGTGTGGGAGGGAGGAATGGCAGAGAGCAGGAACCACAGACACAGACGTGGCTGAGTGACAGCAGTGAGGCTGTGGACGCTCATCCCTTCCCTTAAGGATGCTGGAGAAGATACAAAAGACATGACTTTCCCACCCCACACATCAGCTGGGGGAGAGTGAGGGAGGTGCAAGAAGTACCTGCTTGGCAGGAGGCAGGAAAGGGTCCCACAGGAACACCCTGGCTGTGGTGGCTTGGCCTGATGAAGCTGAAGGGCTGCAGAGGCTTGGAAGATGAGAGACTGGCTTTGCTGTTGTTCCCAAGGTAAACCAGAGGGCAGTGCCAGCCCTCCTGTGCCTGGTGGGGTGTGGCAGCTGGACACTCCTGTTTCCTGTCCGAAAGGGGCTGCCTTGGTGTGGGTCTGGGAGCAGGGAGGTGTGCCATGGACCCAGCTCACCCTGCAGGGCCTGTTTGCTCTCGGCAGCCCTGGGTGTGCAGCCTGGGTTCCTGGGGGGGTTTAGCACCGCGAAGCGCAGGTGGAATAGGATGTGCTTTTACTTCCATTTCACAGATGAGCTCTGCTGCATGGGAGGGCTGAAGGCCCAAATTCATGGAGCCTTTTATTTCCTCTGGAAAACCAGTCAATGGGAATTAAATAGTTTCAGGCTCCTGAATACCCTCTTTGTGGTTCGGGGCTTAGCTGAGTGCTGCAGGTCACAGGGAGCGTCAGGGGGAGAGCAGGAATTCCCACATCCACCTCCAAGTCCCCACATTAATAACTCACCTTCTCAGTGCAGCCAGCTCTAATCCTGTGCCTGGCAGGGCACCAGTGGTGATAAGGTCAGATAGGAGAGATTTGGGTGCCGGCCCCTACAAGCAGCTTAGAAAACAAATCTTTCCTAGGAAAGGTTTCCTTCCCGGTGCAGACTGATTTCCTCCTTATGGTTCTAATTCTCTTCAACATATTCCGTGGCTCTCGAGAGATGCATTGCAGAGCTTTATCTGTTCTGCTCGAGGCAAGCTTGACAGAGAGGCAGGAGCTGGGATGCTGCCTGCAGAAGGAAGGGTTCCGAGTTCAGTCGAGGCAGCGGTGTGCGGAGAAGTGGGGTTTGACTCTAAGTGCTGCTGAAGTGATGTGATTCACAGCTTTTGTAACTCCTTGCAAGTTTGCTGCAGGCATTAGCAAAGCTCTTGACTTGAGATGTTCTGCCTTGGAACCAGATCCCCTGACTGTGCATCCCTACCAAGTTAAATTTGTAGCTTCTAGGTGGCTATAAACAAGAAATATTACAGTAATTGCTTTTCCAGCCACTAAATAGCCCTGAATATTAGGTGACACTTCAGTTTTAAAAGATCTATCTACAAAGTATCTTGAATATTTGCAGAAGACATTATGTTTTCAGCCACAGCATAACTGTGAAGGCAATTCTCTTTTTCTGGTGTATGAGGCAGCCTGGCAGGGTCTGTGCCCTGAGATAAAACTGGAGAAAGCAGCTATCTCTGGTTTTCTCTGTTTATTTATTCATGCTGTCTTCTGTGCCCATTTAACTGGAGACTCTGTATTCTACATACAAAGGGAAGGGAGGATGTTTCACCTCCTAGGAACTGCTGAATGTACCTGGTGGGTTTTTGGGTGATCCCATGCAGACTTTGGAGCATCCACTGAGCCCAGAGCTGAAGCCAGGGTGTGATGCATCCACAGCAGTGCAGAAATAGAGGTGGGAAATGGTGGCACTTCCCCAGGGTCTGGGCTCTGTTGGGTACAGGGTTTATACCTTTGTACAGGAAAGCAGAACAGTTCTGGTATTTATTCCTCGTGTGTGTGTGAGAGAGGACTCTTGAGATAGGAGCAATTTATGTCTACTTTGTAAGTGGTGCAGAGGACAAGGCAATGATAAATCTTGTCTGTTATGCTAAGCTGTGCTTCTGAACTGCAGAGAGGGGGATTTGCCAGTGATCAGCACTGTACAAGAATGTAATCCCTCTGGTTTTTTGATCATCAAATTTATCTTCACTGTATCTGTTTCCTTGGGGAAGAATAAGCCAGCAAATGGAAAGGTTACATATTGCTCTATTTCTTAAACTTTTGTTCTTTGCTATTTTTTTCAGCCTGAATGCTCGAAGGTGGTTTCATTTGCAGATGGGAAGTTGAACCATTGTTTAATTGCACAAAGGTTCTGATCCTTTTCCTAAAGAGGAATGTTGCCAAGCTCGCCTTAAGTGGTGCAGTCTTCAGGTCCTAGCTGAGCTCTCTTTCTCCTTTTCTAATCAGTGTTCTTCCATTTAAAAATCTTTCCTCATCAGTCTTCTGTGCAAGGCTGTATGCCACATGCCAAAACAGTGGCAGTTAGGGGGTTCCTAGAGAAGAAAAAAGAAAATCCAGAGGAATACGAGACAGTAGGAGCTTAAAAGACAGAAAAGTTCCTGTGTTGAGTAGTTTGAATTCTTGATCTACAAGATGCAAGAGAGTTGTTTTAAAATAGATTAATTCTTTTTTATGGCTCAATAATAACAACTCAATATTATGTGGAGAATTTTGGTTTGGTGAAAAAATTTGCAGGTTGGATTACTCGTGGCTTGTAATTCTGTCCTTTGCTTTGCTCCTTTCTGCATTCCCTGTCCTGCTCTGGGTGTGCAGAGGGCTGCTCTGGTTTCCCTGCGTGCTTGTGAGGCTGCTCGTGTGACACAGAAACGCCTGGCACGGATGTTCCCATCTCTCCCTGGAGTGGTTTCCTTGTTGTTCTACCTGTGTTGTCTCAAGGTGGTGTCTGTGTCTCGACTCCTGGGGACCAGGTTTTCTCATCCAGTCTCCAGGCTGACAGGGCAGCACAGCCAGGTGTGCCCCAGCTCTGCCTTTCTATGGCCATGAGATTCTAGGGAGCATCCTGAGACCTTTGGAATGTACGGGACTTTCCCGGTGCTGCACCACATTCCCACAAGACAAGGAATGCAGAGGTGCTTCTGATTCAATTTATAAACCATAATGCATTTTTTATGACTGCTGAGTGCTGTGCTAATGAATGGTGGCAGTGTGAGGCTGAAGTCATCTGTTTCCTAGTGCAGGGACAGCAGGGATGAGAGCTGTCTAAGCCCACATGCATTTATTCTAAACCTACAATAAGGGGGATACCCTTTAAATGTAAAATTTATTGGCCCACTAACTCCTTGCCTGGGTCTGTGGCCTGCCAGCCAAAGTGCTGTTTGAATTATTCAGAGAACACAATATGTGTGTGGAGGGTGGAGGAGCCCACAGGCAGCTTCGGGCCAGCAGCTCCTGCAGTGGAGCTGTATTTCCCTCCAGTGAAATCTCCTGGAACGTGTGTATTGATCAGCATGTGCAAATCCTATATAACTACAGATACAAATGTGCAACATTTTTATTTTGGGGCGATAGTTTGAAATTTTAAGATACTTTTTCCATTCTAAATGGGAAAAAGATTGAAAACTAAGAAAACTATGTGAAGAAAAAAAATCCAGACGTTTCGGTGTAGAACTGAGGAGGTGCTCAATTATTCAGACAAACTGAAATATATGTGTTTCATACTACTCTGTGTGGTTCTTGATAACTGTTCAGTTGGGTTCCCTCCACCATGAACACCCCATTTTCCAAGGATAAAAATTCCTGGCCCTGCTGTGACCTGAAGCTGCCCCTTGAACTGAGGCAAGGGCAGCCGTGGGAGATGCCAGTCCCAGCCCGTGCCCACAGCTGGATGTGCTCCTGCTCCAGATCAGGGCAGTGCTGTGCAAGGCTCGACTGGCTGGAACAGGGCTGGGTCTCTGGGATCATCCCCATAACTGTGCCACTGGTGTGCCACTGGTGTGCCACTGGTGTGCCACAGCTCCGGGGACAAACCAAACTCAGCGCTGCTGCAGGAGCTGCCTTAGTGCTCCTCTCTCTGCCTCATCTCTAATCCTAACTGAGCAGTGCTGGAGCACTGGAGCCCTCTTCCGTGGCATGGAGATTTAAAGGGAGCATCCCAAGGGACTCCTCTCCACATCTCTTTTCTATTTCTTTTCATTCGTCAAACAAAGAAAACAAACAGGAGCATGTGGCCCTGCTGCTCACAGGGTAAGTCAAGCACTTTTATTTAAGGCACAGCACTGTGAGATAAACCCAGGGCCAGTGGGAATCCATCTCCCTCGGCTGCAGGGGCTGCACGTGTGAGCAGCCTCAGGGCTGTGGGTTGGGAGAGCACGGTGGGACGGAGGGGTTTGGAGCTGGGCTGGTCCTGCTCAGGCCACGCTCAGGGAGCAGGGATGGGCTGGAGGGGCAGCGTGGGCAGCACAGCCCTGGCTGCTCTGCCAGGATCAAAGGCTGGAGGTGCAGGGACAGCAGGTACTTACCAAAGGTGATGGAAAAGTTTGCACAACTTCTGTGGAGGAGTTGAGAGAATGTGGCTGAGATGGTGTCAGCAGAGGACACGGATCCACTGCTGGGACAGGCCAGGTCTTGCTGCTGTTTCAGCCTCAAAAGGCAGTCCCAGGTCTCCTGGAGGTCACTGAGTCCAATCTGCAGCAAAGACATAACCTTGGACTTTGCTGGCAACTTGGGTTAGACCTAAAAAAATCTCTAGAGAAAACACGATGGGACTTTTCAGCTGGCAGGAGCTGGCTGGAGCCAGAGCTTCAGGATCTCTTGGCAGGAGCACACAGGCTGCTGGCTGAACCGGTCGGAGCAGAATCAGCTGTGTGTACTTTGCCTTCCACAAAGCTGGGCAGCTTCAAGAAAAGCAGCTCCATGGCTCTGCAATCCGAGCTGGCATTGCTCAGCACTTCCTCAGCACTGGCTCCAAGATGAGGCTTTTTCCTAACTCGGGTTGCACAGGCTCCGGTCATTTCCTGCCTGTTCTGCACGAATGTAACGTGTTATGGCACAGTCTTTGAGTGACAAAACCGAGAACGGAGGGGGGAAGGTAAGGCTGAGAATACCATGTCGTGTTTGAAAAACATGAAATAAATGAACAGCAATCAGTTGCTCTGACGCTCATCTTCATGTATGACACCGTGTATGACACCATGTATGACATCATGTATGACACCAGCTTTTGCCAGCTCAACAGCTGGCACCAAAGCCTTAGATTTCCTCTACCCCCAGCTTGTATTTGCTATGTGGCACTGAGGGAGGCCATGGCACCACATTATTTTAGAAACAGCTCTTCCCTGTATCCTTATAACACATGGTGCTCACTAAAGGCCGATTTCCAGGCGTGCTCAGCACTCCCGGTAGCTGCTGAAATCAGTGAAGGCTGTGCTTCATAGAGACAGTGCTCCGTGGAGCCAAGGTCTCTGAAAAATCAAATTTCAGGTGCTTCCCAATGAAGGCTTAATATTAGCAGATGTTTCTGACCTGAACACGTCAGGACTGTTGTTGCCACCTATAAAATGGGAATAGTGAAATACCTTTGTCTGGCAAAACAGCTGTGAAATAGGCCACTGGTATTTGTTGAGCATCTCTCTGATACTATCAGGAGGAGCTGCACAGAAAAGCCCTCGAGGAAATTAATCATTGTGCATTCGGAGGAGGGTGTGAATGGAGCGCCAGTAAACAAGGCCTCGTCCACACTGTGGACAAAGAGGAGCAAACAAAATCCTGAGTGGTTGCTCATTAGCCAAACACCTTCCATTCTGTGCAGGGAAATAGGAGCATGGGATCATGTAATTAAAGATTGTATCTTGGCATGTATGCACAAGAGGCCTGAATTAAGGTGGTGGCTGCAGCCTTAATCCCGGCCTTTCATAACTTGCAAGCCCTTGACTTTGTAACCCCAATAATGTTGCCTTAATGTATTTTTGTGTGTGTAATTTAAATCGGCACGACCTGAAAAGGAGCCTTCTGTTTATCAAAGCTATTGTTAACAAATGATTTTGGGATGAAAAATCAAAGCAATCTCTGTGCCACAGAAGTGCTTTCACACAACGTATCTGGAGCAGACAGCAACTTGCTCTGCTATTGTTTCCCTTCCTCTGCACCCACCCGGAGCATCCCCAGCCTGGCACCGCCTTTCATCCTCACTCTGTTGCACAACCGCCTTCGCACAGCACTGAGCCGCTTTGTTTTCAGATTCCAGAGAGATGCAGGAGGCCATGGATTGCAACCTTACGAAAACAAAGCGAACAAAACAAGATTAAACCTTTCTGTGGAGGTCTTGTGGCTTGAAGGAATTGCTGGGATTAGTGGATGGGCTCTTGCACCCCATATAGTTGACATCATGCCTCTCCTCATCAGTCCCTGCGTCTTAAAATACCATAATAATGATACTGAGAATCCTTTTCTCTTTTGCATTGTGCTTTACGTCTGCCTTCCTTTCTCCCTGGTGATATTTTAAGAGTGTTAGCAATTTTTTTCCCCTAGATAAATGCTTTTGAGGAACTAATAGTTCATCAGAAGACTACACAGTACATTTAACTATTTTATCTGGAGGTAAATTACTGGTTATTATAAGCATCTCATTTTACTTTCTGATTTTGAAAGATTAGAGGGACTGGTCAGTGCATTATTTTCAGACCTTCACAGCTTGTTTCTGCTAGAATGAAAATAGCAAATTATGAAATATGAGAGAGGTATTGAAGTTTTGGGGCATTTTCATCCATCAGCTGTAAAAATGCTTCCCCAGTGTCACAGAAATGCAGTAGGAGTTGGTGGGGGCTGTCAAGATGTGATGGGAAATTTGGTACCCTCAGACTAGCAGAGTTTCTGAGGGGTTTTGGTTCAGTTTGTGCAGGTTTTGGTTCAGTGTGTGCGTGTTGCTGTCCTGGATTCCCAGCTAACGATCCCCCCTGTGTGGTGCTTCCCTGGGAGGGTGGGCAGGCCCTGGCACAGGGTGCCCAGAGCAACTGTGGCTGCCCCTGGATCCCTGGCAGTGCCCAAGGCCAGGCTGGACAGGGCTGGGAGCAGCCTGGGACAGTGGGAGGTGTCCCTGCCCATGGCAGGGGTGGCACTGGGTGGGCCCTTCCCACCCAAACCAGTCTGGGATTCTGTACTGGCCAAGCTGCAGGATTTCCCTCAGCTGTGCCCTGCAGGCATCCTAATTTCCTGCAAGCTAAACCTCTGTACCCAGTGTCCTGGGTGAAGGTGGAGGTGGTGGCTTTGCCATCGTTTCTGTTTCTGTGCTGTTCCCTTTGGCTGTTTCTGGCTTCCCCTCACGTCCTCCCCTCGGAGCTGCTGCAGCTCACGGCAGGCTGTTCTAGGCTCGGGATGGAACTGGCAAAGAATTTCAAATCGACCTCTGTAGCTCCTGAAAATGCATTTTCTTTCCCCTTAATTGGCTTCTTCCTTCTGCACTAGTGTTCCTGATAAATGAAAATTGTTTGTTCCTTGAAAGGCTCCAGAAGTGCCTTTCTTACAGTTCAGTTTGACACGGACGTTTGGATGTCTGAATAGTGAACGGGGCAGTCTGGCAGCTTCAAGCTTGATTTTCTAAATATTTGTGTTTTAAGTGGAGCATTACATTGACATTTCATGACTATTTGACATTTTTAAAAAAATGTCTAATTTCTTTATTGTTGGAGTGAAGGATAAATTGTTGGGCTCTGATATAAAGCCATAGAGGACTTCAGCAAGAACCTGAGGAGCAAATAATTGGAATATAGTCTAGACTGTTGCAATTGTTATTTGGTTTAACTAGCACTGCAGTGTAAACTACTCCTGTTTTTAATAATCCATTTTTTAAAGTTGTATTTTACTGAGGTCACATTCAGTGCAGTTCAAAAAATAAGCTTTTACAACCCTGGAATCATAACAATAGTCCACAAGGATGGTTTGGAAAGGTCAAGGCTTGAAATCCCTGAGCAGCACCTGAAATGATAATCCGGAGCAATTTCTGCAGTGCATTTCCTGCACGCTGCATTTACAGCGCTGGTTTTCATCCAGCATTCCCACAGAAAAATCCCGCATGAGGAGTGGAACGGAGTTATTTACAGGTGGTGTTTAAGCTGTTGTCAGAGGGCAGGGCCGGGAGGGAAGGGCAGTGACGGACTGGCTCTGGGGTGACGTTCATGGGGGGGATGTGTGCACCCCACACAGCTCTGCCCTGCTGCCACTGAGGGCTTGATTTTTAATCAGCGAGTTGTCATTTACATAGCAAGAAGATGGACTTTGCTGAAATAACTCGGGCACAGCTCCCTGAAAGACTTGATGAGAATGCAGTGCGTCCTGCAAGCCTCCTGCCTTGAGAAATGAGCTGATGGACCCAGGGGGCTGCTTCTCCTCCCGGCAGCCGGGGCAGGGCTGGGCTGAAGCTGTGGGTGCTGGTCGGAGCCCGCTCAGCACTGCAGGCCCTTCCCTGCCTGGGCACCTACAGCGGGATCAGGCTGATTAATGTGCCCAGTAGAAATAAAACAAATGGAAATTTTTTTAGATTATACAGTACACTCATAAATATTAATGCACTTTTGTGTTGAATTGCATGTAATTGCATATTATACATTTAAGTCACCTTCCTGATACACTTAAGGCACTTTACTGATGAAAGATATCTCTGACTAAGATGGTTTTAAACTGTGCCTAATATGTTTGTAGGATTTATTTAATAATGTGTGGGCTTGTATGCTGGCAGGAGAGGAGAAAAACCTCCATTAGAGACTGAATGTGTTCATGGGGTCTGCTGCTCAGGCTGAATCCACTCCATGGGTAGCTGCTGAAAAATACGTCTCGACATGAAATATTACTACATCTTCTTATCTATGTAGATAAGGTCTGTGCAGTCCTGTCACCTTAGAGTAATTACAGCTTATTACTCTAATCATGATGATGCCTGAAGTCTGTAATTAAGATTGTGCTGGCTAATGTACTAGCACACGGCATGGTACAGCTATTGTCCTATCTAAACAAGGGAAAGATAAAAACGGGACGAGGGAGAGAGGGCAGCAAGTGGGGAAGTGATTTATGCAGGGCCCTGGTTCCCAGCCAAGCGCTGCCTGCACGGAGCCCAGGGGCTCCACGGGGCAGAATCCGAGACAATCCCGGGCAGTTTGCACCCTCAAACACGAGGAGAACACCCCGGGAGAGCTCTGTTCAAGCTACTTTTAATGCCTCCTCTCCTCCTATGTCTAAGATTTATTCTTTTATCACGTCCTCTGGCCGTCTAGTCCGCAGATGAAGAATTTAACAGGTATTTCTACATACATACTTCTTGTAAGGCCAAGTCGTGTCTCTGTTGAAAGCCATGAGAGGCTCCACCCCACGGTTCCCTCACGAAGGCTGTGACCCACAGCACTCTGTAATTTCCCCTCAGTGCTGTCAGCTGGGGAAAAGCAGACGGCTCTTCTGGAGGAACGGGCTTGTTTAAACACCAATCTTTATGGCTGAATTTCATAGCAAGCCCACCCACCAAACAGGGTTGAAGGCCCCTTTCACACGTTAGGCACGCGTGCAGCTCCTTTGCCTCTCTTTGCTTCTGGGCAGAAGAGGAACCTTATTTTTGAACATTTCCTGCCAGTGGTTCCTTCTGCCTCGGATGGGGCCTTTCCATCCGGGTTGGAGAAGGCTTTGTGGATTTGGTGTCACTCATCTTTGCTGCAGGTGTGTGAGCAGCTTCCTTCCTCCCAGTTCTCCTGAGCTCCACGTTCTTTAGGTGTGTCTGACAATTGCAGTTGTCTGGAACATGGCTCTGAGGAAGGGTTATCCCAGGTACACCCACAGCCATCCGCTGAGTCTGACCCATCTCACACCTGCCTTAAAGCTAATAGGAACAAGTTAGTTCTTGATGGAAGTGCCTGGCCCCATTAGACACTTTATCAGCTTCTGGAAGCCTGCCACTGTTTCATTTAGATCACTCACAGCTGGGGGAAAAAAATCCCACAAAAGCTACTTAGTTGTTAGGAGAATTTTTTTTTTTTCCAGAAAATTTCCCTTTGTTCACTCCTTCAGCCTTTCACATTCAGAGTGAATCCTCTTGAATAGCATTTGTATCTACAAACATGAGCTCTGTGCTTTAACAGAAGGCTTTGCTGGTATAATGTTCTACTCATAAAACATTGGATTTTTTTTATACTGACCTGAAAAAAAAAATTATTAGCAGCATGATGATAGCTTTCCTAACTTACAACTCAGTTCTAACATAAAATATCTGTTATTTTATAACCTGCCCTTGCTATCCAGGAAGTCCAGGTGTGTTTGTGGATGCTGTAGCTTTACGAAGCTGTTGAAGGTGAGCGCTGGTGAAACGGTTACTGCCCCTGAGAATTTGCCTTCCTGCACTTATGGCATTCAGCTAAACCTAAAACCTTCCTGGGAAGGGAGGCAGAAGGTGTGCTGAGAAAAGGGGTTGTTCTTGCTGTTGATTTCCTTGGGCAGCTCCATGGGATCCCTCAGCTTGTGCCCAAGGAGATCCCAAAGCATCTTAGGAAGATCAGTGCTACTGCTGAGCTCTCTTTCAGTAGAGCCAGGGAGGAAGCAGCGAGGGGACCCAGCAGGTTCTTAAATTACTAATCCTGTGTTGTAGCTAAGGATGCTCAAGTTCTCTTTCATGAGGTTGGATAAGGCTCCTAACGTTTTGGATATGAATAACACTGTGTGAAGAAAAGCCCAGGATATCTCCTGTGGTGTCTTAGGTGAAGGGAAGGTAGAAAAAAATGTCTTACAGCTTCTGCTCAGTACTCCCATCTTTAATGCCTGTAAAATCATTGCCTTTGCTAAATATCAAATTTGAACAATGACTGTCTTCAGTTTAATTAATCATCTCATTGGCTTCAGTTATGAATTTTGTGAAGCTCTTGTGTTTTAGAGAGTCATTTAGGGAGCAGTCTTTAATTAAAGCCAAACTGCTTTTTGCCTTTAGGCATGTTTTTTTGCATTAAAAGGTGCTGTAATTTGAATTATATTCTCCTGAGCCTAGTCTTTATATGACGCAGGGACCAATGGCCTTTCCTGCTGTCATTTACAATATTAAGTGACAATAAACAACAGCTGAAAGGCTCACAAGATTACCCAGCACTTTATGGTGGGCATGGAAGCTTGTGGTGCAAGCAGCCAGGCACGTCAGCAGAGAGTGCTGAAAGCAGGACTCAGTAAGTGCCCCTCACAGGGCAGCACCAGACCCTGACCTGGGCAGTTCTTGGAGTAGATGGGACTCAGCACATGGCACTCACTGGATGCACAATATGCACTCTAATTAACATCTTCCCAATAGCTCCTCATTCTTCTCTCCTAATGAATTCTCCAGTCTCCTCTTCCTCTGCCTTTAATTCTGTGCTATTGAAAAAGATTCATTTCAAGCAACATTAATCTGAAATGAAAACAGGGATTCTGTGTGTTGCAGGTTATTTGTAAGAAAACAGCTGTGGGCTAAGTGACAAAACTCACATTTGTGTTACAAGAGTGGAGTATTTTTTTATAGACAGACATTGATTCTGGGGGTTAAAGGGTCAGTGACAAAGTTTTCAAATACAAGTTGTTTTTTTGTGCACTTTTCACCCCTCTCCCTGAGATTTGGAAATCTACTGCTTAAGTCAGGCTTGAGGGAAACGTGCCCTGAAGTCAGTGGAGATTCATTGGCCCTATTTGGATTTAGGTCAGCTCGTGCCTTGGCTTCTCAAATACAAGAAATAATAATAATAAATATTGAAAAGTCAAGCATTGTTCAAATCAAAGCAGATTGTTAATTTAAACATTATAAACAAATGCTGTCTTCTAAATGTGTGCTCTTTGATACATGAGATGCTTTTGAGAATTGAGGTTGGCTGTATGAAGTCTCAAGGAGGATGTGTCTCCTTCCATGCACTCACTTCATCCTGCCAATTTTATTTAGCATTTGCCTATCTTTTGATTAGGAGGACATCAGTGAAGAGTGGGTTTTTCTCTTCTCTGGTGACTGCAGCATTGCCCTGAGAGTGCTTCGCTGGTCACCTGGAACCAAACCAGAGCTGTAGTTTGACCACTGTGTTTTTCTCCTCTTCTCCCTCTGCAGAAGGACGTAGCTCTGAAACCTCAGGAACGTGTGGAGAAGCGACAGAATCCTCTAGCCAAGAAGAAGCGGGAAGCACTTACCAATGGGCTGTCGTATCTGCCAAAAAAGAACAGACTCCACCACCACCAGTACAGCTCCGACCGGGAAAATGACCGAAACCTGTGCCAGCACCTTGGGAAAAGGAAGAAGTTACCGAAGGGCCTCCGACAGGTGGGAGACAAGTTTCCTGCAGCGGGGAGGGAGGGCTCTGCCCGTTGGCTCATGGTATGTAGAAGCCAATTTCTCATTTTGTGGGATGACTTATTTTAATGCATTTGCAGTTGTTTGGTTCTTGGGCTCTTGGATGCCACGTGGTGCAGTGTCCTACCACTGGCAGAGGTGGACTGAGAGGGAGAGCAAGTGGTCTATTGATGCTGATCTGATTAATGAGTGTGTCAAGGTGGGAAGAGCTTTCCACAGGCTGGCTGTGAGACTGTCAGGATGAGCAAATGTGGTCTCTCTGTGGTTGTGAGGCCAACTTTGTCCTATAAAGACCTTCTTGTCTTCAGGCTTTGTACACAGAAGCAGAAGACCCCTCTCAGCATCCAGGGTGAGGTGAGGAAATTGCAAGGACAGCTGTTAATCAGTGCAAAGCTCTAAGACTGATTAGAGTGTGAGCTCATTTGTTGGGGTGTCAGTGGTGCTGGTGTCTGCTCCCCTGGGTTACTCATCACCCACCCAAAGCAAGAGCTTCTGCCTTCCCAACAGTGGTGGGAAACGAGCAGGGAACGTCCAGGATTGCAAATCTTGAGGCTGAAAACATTGGATTTGTTTTCATGACTGTGCAGTGTTGTGCTGGTTATGTTTTTTAAAGAAGAAAGTGTGACAAGTGTGATTTCTATGATGCTGGTAATAGTTAATGGTAGTAGTGACAAGGTCAGCTTTTGCCTGTATTTGAGTGATATTAATGACTCTTGAACCAAAATTTAAGCGCTTAATGGGGATGGTTAATATTCATGGAATCAGTTTTCATCCTTGTTTAGTGCAAGCCAAACATTGCTTTGCAGAGAAACTTGTAGGAAATGGTGAGAATTCACTGCTTCTCATTTTGTGATTTCAGGGAGATGGAAGGAACATTGAGGATGACAAGTATGCTGACTTGTATTCAATTTTGATATGCAGAGTTAGAGAAGCTGGGAAGAAATAGGTTTTCATGATAATTTTGAAGCCTGTATGTTAAGCTGTATATAGGAATATAGTGAGGGATTATACAGTACTTCAGCAGAGCAAAGAAATTGTAAAATGCCTGTTCTACACTACCAGCTGTTAAAGGTGTTACTTCTGATTTAATTTTACTTGGTATTTCAAAGGAAGGTGGGAATACTCTTCAGGATAGTTGATGCAATGATTGCATTACCAGTGGATATTGAAGGTTGCTGTGTTTTCCTTGGCAGTTTCCTGTGTTCACCTGGGTGGTCTCTGTTCTGTTTTGGTCTGTCAGATGTGGCTTCTTTGGGCAGCAGAACTGATTGTTTGCACTGTGAGCTCTCCTAGTGGGGCCTAATGTCAGGGGGAACTTTTCCACCCAGAATTTGGTCTGTGAAGGAAACTGGCCTCCCTGCTGATGGAGATTATTTGTGAGGTGTTTTTGGGAATAAATATGCATTGGCTTGGAAGGTATTGAGTTGACAAATGTCATGGAAAATGCTTTTCCTTTGAGCTGATAAATCGGATAACTCTGCTTAATTCTGAAGGGATAAGACTGAGAGGAAATAAAGTATCTTGCTCAGGATAAATGTAATACATTTGGTAGAGGTAGAGCTCCTCAGATAAGAACATTTAAACTCATGAACAGTGTAGGTGCTGACAAACCCATGCAGCTTTGGCACCTAACATGGAAAAAGGGTGTCACGGAAAAGACTACAAAGTTCTTTGAAAAGACATGCCCACCACCTATAGAGAGAGTTTTGGGTAAGCATTTCCTGACTTCTTTCAAGACAAATGGTGACAACAACAAAAGGAGGAGATTGTTAAGTTCTGAGGGTGTTGTTTTCTGATCACGTTACACTTTTCCTCCTCAAGTGACTCTTGGCTGCACAGCTTGGGTTGCTTTCCCCACCCAGGTTCATCCTACTGAATTCCTAGGCTCCTGAAGGGGAAGTAGACTGGCTTGTCAGCCTTGTCAGATGGCAGTGAGCCAGGAACTGGGGCCACTGTGCTTTGTGTGTGACACAGCAGGAGTGTCCAGAGCCACTCAGAGTTCAGGAGGCTTCTGCATGTCTATAGTGTCCTTGGTGTGTCCAGGCTTTATATCTGATACATAAACGATTTATCCTGCCTCTCCTGTCTCTGGGGGAATCCTGAATTGTCACCTGTGATTACTGTAACTGGATGGCAGGATGCAATCTCAGAGCTGTCACTTGCATTC
This sequence comes from Machaerirhynchus nigripectus, assembly GCA_013397975.1. Taxonomy (NCBI): domain Eukaryota; kingdom Metazoa; phylum Chordata; class Aves; order Passeriformes; family Dicruridae; genus Machaerirhynchus; species Machaerirhynchus nigripectus. The sequence continues at coordinate 384,376 of VZRQ01005257.1, read as the reverse complement.
CCGTGCTCGCGTAAGACCTTGGCTGCAGTCCGTCCTTGCTGGGAAATGTTTCATACCTGGAGATCTTGTTCATAGTTTTTCCAGTGGCTGACAGTCCTGTTGGATAGGCTTTCCTGTGAAATCTGTTATCTACTCGAAGTAACTCTCACTGCAGGATTTAGGGTATGAAGCTCCCTTGTCAAACAGATTTAGTTGAAGTCAGCTATTGAAAGCATTGCTAATTAGTTTTCAGAGAAAATCCTTGCAGTATTCATGCAGGTATTTATCCAGCTCTGCTGAAATGCCTACAGGTTTATTGAAATCCAGAAAATGTGAAACTGTAGGTTAATTAAGGCTCATATTTTACTAGCGAGAAGACTTTTGAACTCTGCTTTGTGAGCTTTTATAAATGTACTTATTAAATGCCTCAAGGAAATTTTAGTTGGCGTTAAGCAAACATAAAACTCATCAGAATATTTCTCCAGCGTTTAAAATTTAATTTCCTTTACGTTAATTGGTGATGGCATGTTTTTATGTGCTTTCTGTAAAAATCATTTGGAAATCTTAAAGTGAACATTTTTAAACTAGTAAAAGGGTGGCAAACATTTTTAAATGGGTTTTAATGAGATTTTATTCCTCGAGGTCTGAGCACAGTGGGGCATACCAGGAAACAATGAGCACTGAGGGCAGAAGGAGGGCTGAGAGTATTTTGATAATGAGGGGGAAGGATTACTTCTCTTTGTTCAGTGGGTGTGTGATTTGGAAAGAGCAGAAGACACTGACTTTCGCTACCTCCACCATTTCCTTCATTGTTTTCTTCATTTGCTGGGAGGTTCTTGCATCTTCTTGCAGAAGAGGATCATCTCTGGATATGCTTCTAAAGCAGCAGTGTGTGTGTTGGGCAAGGGGTGCCTTGGCTGGCTCCTGTGGGCACAAGAGCCAGCGGCTGCTGGGCTCTGCCTTCGCCACCTGACTGCCGAGACACTTCCAGAGTATCAAATCCCAGTCCCAGGTACCGCAGGAGTGCAGGGAAGGAGACAAATGGTAGTAAATAGGGGGTGGATGATAAATAGAGGGAAGAAAACTCACGATGGAGAGATGAATTAGGAGGTAAATTTTAATGAGATAAAGGAAAAATGGGAAGAACAGGAGAAGATACACTGCTGACTCTGGCAGTCCCCAGCTACAAGCATTATAAACCATTAGCCTTCACCTCGTAGTCCATTACATGAATCAATTAAAGGGGAGGGAGGGGAGTGTTGAAGCTGTTCCTTCTCAGAATTAAGTCCACGATCCCCTTGGCAGTCTCACCCTGAATCTGTACACCTTAAATTTGAGACTGCTGAGCCCTTGGGTGGCTGATGTGCACAGCCACCGTTGTCCGCTGCCGTTGTTGTCCCCTGCCACCCTCACTTGAGAGCACCGCGGGATTCCCTGTGTTGTGACTTAGCGCCAGCACACTTGTCCCCTGCCGCAGAGATGCTCGTGTGCCTCCGTGCAGCAGAGCTGTGGCGCAGAGGGGGAAATCCCCGCGGGGCTGAGCCGTTCGTGCAGTGGGGCCGGCTGGGGCGGGCTCCCAGAGCCGCCTGCGCACGGGAGGCGGTGTCCGCTCCCCGGAATGCGGCGGGGCACGGCTCGGGAGCGGAGCAGATGGGGTGGCTTGTCACCGGCACTGTGATCCCGGGCAGGGCTGACTGTAGTGACAAGCGATTTACAACGTGCTATTTACAGTTTGGGTTTGCAGGCTCTCAATGACATCTGAGTGCTCTTTAGCAACTGCTTTCATTACTACTTTTCTAAGAGCTGCTAATTGAAAATGAAATTGTGGGTGGGCTCTGGGAATGCCGTAGCAGCTACAAGTATTATACACAGCCACGGAGAACTGTTTCATTCCTTGGACTGCCTACTGTAGCTCTGTGCAAGGGAAGAAATGGGGATATATTTGTGCAGTGTGAGGTCAGAAGGTTTTTCACCTTGGAAATCCTGCCTACAGCATGCATCACCCGGAGTGAGTGACAAAGGCTTGAACCTCCTCGGACGTAGCTGCTGGGATTGGGGATTCCTTTACTGGCAGCCAGAGGATTTCAGTGACTATAAAACTTCTGAAGATCAGGAAGGAACCTGGGCTGTGAAACTACCTCGTGGAGGGCAACAGAGGGGATTGGAAGCTGTGTGTGGGATTTTTGGGCTGGTTTTGCACTGCTGGAGGTCTGGCTGTGTATGAAGTGACAGGAAACATCGCTGCTGGCTGGTAGAATGTGGGACAAAGCCACTGTGCCCTGGGAGTGGTACCAGCCAGGGTCAGGCCAGCAGGATATGGCCGGGCATTGGTGGAAAGGGAGATAATGTTCCCATTCTGTCTCTAAAAGGAGAAGTTGCTCGCTTTGGGTCTTTTTTCAGATTCAAATGCTAGTGCAACCACTTGTATAAATGAGTGGATTTGCTGTTTGTGCTGCAGCCTACACAGCGTGGTTTGAGTCTGTGCCAGTGTTGCCAAAAGTTTGAAGGCACCTACAGCAAGTGTCACCAGCAACAGGACTTGCAGGGGCCATGGTTTAATGCCACTGTGTTGGCATCGTGTCACTCAAAGCCCTGATGATTAGTCTAGCGTATCAACCAACATTTAATTTGAAAAATAAACAATGAAATGATGAAAAAATCGGAGTACAGCTCTGAAAGAATAGAAAGATGCCACGTCTGGGTAACTGCTTTGAGGTTACATCACAGCCTGAGTGGGTGTAGCAATACAGCGATGCTCACGTGATAAAGGGAGATGGGTAAGTCTGGGCTCTGAGAAGCCTTTGTAGGATAGAAAAGGGGAAAGAGGTCTGTGAGGAAGGGGTGAAGGGATGGGGCTTTGCAGAGGTGAAGGCTGGGCTGTGTGGGGTTTTTGAGGGGTAAATGTTACACATGGTGTGCATATAGAGGGGGATGCCTAGACAGGGGGCAGGTTTTGTGAGTGAATGTCCTCTGTCTGTGCTGATGTCCAGCTCAGTTTATCCAGCCCGCCATCGTGCTTGCAAATGCTGAGTGCTTCATGCTGGCCAGTTGGTAATTCCATCCTTGGCAGGGACCCTCGCTTTATTTTCACACATGCACAGTGTGCAGATTCCTGTCTGTGTGGGAACATGTGCTGAAAGCTGGGCTGCCATTCAGTCCCTTCCTCGTTTCCCGTTTGGAAACTGCCGTGGGTGACAAGCAGTGCTTGAATTACAAGCATTTTGTGATTCTCGACTGCTGTTTGCCTCTGATCAGAGGCCACAGAAATCTCCAGCTGCACTTAACCCGCAGTCACCGTATCCAGTGCGTCATCTGTGAAGGCACCCAGCTGCTCAAAAGCATCCAAACAACTTCTGGGCCCTGATAATATATAATTGAGCTCAATGGGCACAGACAAGATTGTTGTTTCCTGCAGAAAGGACTGAAAAATGATGCGTGTGGCTTTATGCGCCTGCTGCTCCGCGCTGCACATCCCCCCTGGCTTCCCCGCGTTCCCGAATGGCACTTTGGATTCCGGGCGAGCCCACGCAGAGCCAGGCTCGGGGAGTGCTGAGCTGGTCCCGGGGCAGGGCTGTGCTCAGCCCGGACAAACACCGGCTGAGCGCTCGGGGAGCTGCGGCTCCACCGAGCGCTGGCCCGCGGCGACGTGTCACAGGCGTTCCCCCCTTGTAATCACCAGTTTCACCTGCAATTTTTCAATAAGCTATTGAATTATACCTCTCTAAATGATACACTGCAAATCCAGCAGGTCCTAATTGCTAATGATGGTTCTGAAAGACTTTCATTTGACTGTAATTAGGTTTGCAAGCAATCAGCTGCCCTTATCAGGATGGAAACACATATAATGTAAAATACAGGCTGGTGGGAATGGAGCGTTTTCTTAAAAGGAGGAGGGAAGAGGAAGATGTTTTATTAGCAGAAGCTGTGACATATTTTAACACCTTGAAAACATCATGTGTGAAATTAATTCTGCTCAGTATTACACCATCTGGCAGTGTTATTGTTCTGTATATATTGCCATGTGAAGTGTGCTTTTTTCGTCTGGGTATGAGCCTGTGTTTGAAATAGTAATCATGAGTCAAATTGAGTACTAAGGATGTTACCCCTGCTAGATGGCTTAAAAATACATTTTGGAAGTTCCAGGAACTCAAAATGGCTTCTCCATGGAGAGCTTCCCTTGCAGGGCTGATGAGGGTGGAAGAAAAGGGCCTTGTTTTTGCCACGCCCCTGTCCTGTGAATGAATGTATGTGCCCAAAGGTAAGAGTCGGACTCTACCCAGATTTTGTTTATTGATGCTGAAGTAGAAAATGCCTGTATCTCAGTCTCAGAACCATTGTATTGGTGTGATGGTTTGATCCTGTCTGTGTGCTGCTGTGTGCACTGCCCAGCTCGGAGCCTGCTGTGCATTAGCAGCTCCAGCACCAGTGTAGATGCAGAACCAGCTGTAGATGTAGAACAATACAAGCTTAAAATTTAGTTAGAGGCTGGTGTTTGGCCACTCTGGATGAAATGTCAGCTGTTGGGCAGTGTGGATTGTCCCTTAACCAGGACTCAGAATGGCCACTAGCACCTGATATGGTGACCAGTGTGATTATTGTGATACTTCTGGGTGGTGGAGCTTGTACAGCCAAGGAGGAGCGTGAAGGAGCTCAGGTCATATTGGACACAGGAATAAGCAATGGGATATTAATATCTCCCCCATCATTTTTCTGAAGCTGATGGTGTGAGCTGATCACCCCTGGGCTGTGGCAGAGGAAGGGTTTCTTTGCCTCCTGTGCTTGCGCCTGCCCTTGCTGTTGTGTTGAGTGTGATGAGGCTTGCAAGAAAATGAGCAATGTTGGCATGTTTTTATTTCTAGTGCAAATATTGCACTCTCTCTGGTCTGCCCTGCTGCATCTCACTTCGTCTTTTGGCTCCAGTTTGCTCTGAGATAGAGTTGCAGAGATGTCACCACGCTGTTACCTGACCAGGTAGTGCTGCGGCCGAGGGAGCGCCCCTGTGTGCACCTGCCACCCAGTGTGACACAAACTCCCAGAAATTCTATACTGAAAAAAAGGAGATTAGAAACAGTCACTTTTGGGCCAAGCTAATTATATTAATCAATTAGATATCCTGAGAATTTTAGTAAAAAAAAAAAATTTCTTTTGCACAGAGCAGCTATTGTCTCTCAGGATTATCTTTTTTCTTCTAATGTTGGCACCCTAATTTAATTGAAAACTTAAATGATTGTTAAACGTGCCAGGAAGTGAACCATATTTTAAATGTTCAATGCAATCAATTGCTGTCTTAAAAGTTTCCATGCGTGTTACCAGTAAGGAATTAAACAAAAAATTAATTTTGACTGAGTCTGCCTGGAGATAAATTAAATGCTAGCTTAAGTATTATAAGACAGTATAATAAAGTGACCATTTTTAATTTAAAAAGGAAGTCATCCAGAACTTTTTAAAATATTTTTTTGTATTCTAGAAATAAATTTAGGCCAAGACTTCAAACCTATAGGTTTGCCTACAGATTAATTGTAAGCACAGAAGTTCATCTTCAGACGTGTTATGAAAAATCAGATTGCTGAAGTTCTGTTACTTGATTCTTGCTTCCTCCTCTACAAACGGGAGTATTCACCAGGGCAGGAGGTGTGGGAGTGGTGGATTTGCTGTGGCTCCCAGCAGCACAGGGGTGGCTTTGCAGCACTGCTGGGGTGCAGGGCTGATGGCAGGAGCAGGGGCTGCTGCAGCGGGGTCACAGGGAGGCCGTGGTGCCCCACGGCGAGTGCTGAGAGCAGCTTCAGGAGCGTGTCAACCTCCCATGGACGCTTAAACTCTTGCTTAGGCTTTTGTACCCTTAGGTGCAGCTCCTGAGTGCCGTAACTCCAGCGATTCAGGGCACAGACCTGGGTTGTGGCTGTGCAAAATGCGCAGGGACACTTTCAAAGTGTCACTGAACAGCGCTGAGAGGAGCCTTCCCTTCCCAAGGGCTGGGGAAGGTTTCCCTGCTGGGCCTTCCCAAGGGAAGCAGCAGTGCCTTGACTGGGCTAAGAGGGCTGTTTTCCTGTCTCTTGGTGGACTAAAGGCAGCACTCCTGCTTTTACAGCTGGTTCATTCCAGTGCCTGGGATGTGGAGGGAGGCTGTGACTGTGCTGGGCCTGAACAGCTGCGTTTGGGGCTGGGATTTACCACAGGTGGGGAGCCGAGGGCAGGGGAATGGCAGTGTGGGGGAATGGCAGTGTGCAGTAAATCCCTGTGAAATTCCAGGACTCAGCTCACACAATTGCTTTCGTGGTTTGCGGTGCTTTGGGGGCCCCTGTGGAGTTTCTGAGCTTTCCCTGGATTTAGCCTGGCTGGCTCTGGCCAGCCCCAGACGCTGCCTGTGTCCCCAGAGGTGGCACGGTGTTGCTGGAAGAAACAGGGTGCACTTCTAAACCTTCTGCTACTTATTTCATTTTGGCAAAAAATGACCTGGGTATAAAGCTTAGGAAAATTACTGGTAATCATCCTCAACCTGGAGGAGGTTGTTCTCTGCTTTGTGGGGTTTCACGAGTTGTAATGTTGCAATTTTATAAAATACAGACATCTTAATTTGTGCCCAAACCCACTGAAATGGAACAAACTTTCAAATCTAAGTCCCCCATTTCCTATGTTTAATACTTTAGCAACGGTGTCTGAGCTCTGTGCACTAGGAAGGCCTCCCCTGCTATTTGCAAAATGTGCCATAGGTGAATCTTTTCATGTGAGCTTTCTGTACTCTTGGATAATTCCAAGGGATATTTGGACTGGTTGTGCAGCCAGTTGAAGAATGCAGTGTGGCCATTACGGAGTAAGGCCACAACTCCTAAAGCAAACAAACTTTTCCTTTCCTTCTGACCTTTCCCTGCAACAATTTTTGCTGCTCAATATTAAAATACAGTGAGGTTCTATGAGCGAAAATGAAAGAGTTACCCTTAAGAATTGTTGTTAAATTTGCTACAAGAATACAAATATTTTATATAAGATTGACTGCAGAAGTTACTGCAGTTTTGTGTTTCCAGTGCTGTTGGAAGTTTGTCTCTAATATCAGCAACCCTGTCCAGGCTGTGACAACATACCTACTCCTGATGTGTCTAATTTCCTATTTTTTAATCCAGTATAGGATCAGTTTCAGATTTATCCATCTGTAGTGGATCATCTGTTGAAGACTATTGAAATGAGTCACTCTGTTGTGAATGGACTTTCTTGAAAAAAATAAACTTGTAGGGAAGTCCCCCCGTAGTCAGGAGAGTGCAGGAATCTGTCCTGGGCACAGCTGCTTCCCTGGTGTCTGCCTTCTTCCGCTGCTGGGCTCTGTGAGTTGTGGTGACCTGCTTTCAAGAAAATGCAAATCTCTACTTTCTCCAATCAAAGAAGAATTGCTATTACAGTTTAATCACAATTCCTCCTAGCATGGACAACACCAGAAGATTGTGCTCTCTGTAGTCCAGCAAAACAAAGGCATAGGAATAGTGTTAGTCTTTCTAGGTCCATCCGTGTGTGAACATCCTGAGACATCTCAGACCTATTTAAGGTAAAGTTTGCCAAAATATGACAGAAGTATAAACTAGTGCAGGAAGTTAAACTTTCAACCCAAAGCCTGCTGAGATCCTGCAAGAAATTGTCGGAGAAGGAAGCAGGAAAATGATTGGTTTGCAGGCACAAGTTGATTTAGGTCATATAAAAAGCCATGGGCCATTCCAGTCTCTGGCAGCAAAGACTAAGTCACTGACCTCAAAGTTCCCATGTCCTGTGTGCCCATTCCCAGGTGGTGGAGTTAGAAATGCTTGTAAAGGACCTGTGGGCTTAAGAAAGAAGAATTGCGTTTCCTCTCATGCAACTCTTTCCTGCATGAACAGAGAAACAAGAGAGAAAACCCAAAGTTTGCTCATAAAATGCTGTCAGGTCTAAGCCCAGCTTGCCCTGCTAAACCCTGTCCCCAGGCTCAAGTCCTTAAATCAATAAAAGTAATACAGCTAAGAATGGGTATAGAACTGGAAGCTGATGTTTGATACTCTTCCTTGATATTTCAGGTTGGCTTTTTCTAAATATGTTAATAAAAATATTTCCATCATAAAGCAGGTGGATTTTATCCTAGCTGTCGGAAGCAGCAGATATTTGGTATATGAACTTTATCCATGGTGCTCTTATTTTTGCCAACCATGCTCATCATTTCCTTCTCAATAGGTTTTATTCTAATCTAGTTGAACAAAAAACCTCCTACTTTTATAAATGAAATAAAACTCAAGTATCCAAAGGACGCAGAGGGTTAATGAAAATGGAAATTCTGTTAAAATCACTAATCAATCTGTTTAATGTTTTATGGTCTCCCCTCCCGCCAACACGTGTTCTTTTCTTGTAAAGCACCTTACTGCTTCCTCCTTGTTTACCAGCTTTTAGCAAGTCACGCAGCATTCAAATTGCTTTGAAGTTAATTATATAACCTGCTCGATAGGGCTTGCTAGGTGAAGGAAAATAGCTCCTATGTTTAAGAAAGTAAATTAATATCCAGACAAGTGCTCTGTGCTTTGGTTCTGAAGAAGGAAATGACAGGATACTGATGACTTAGTGTTGTGTTGTCAAATAAAACTGTATTTTGGGTGGCATGATGCTCTCAGTTTGTGAGATTTGATACTGGTTGTCTTCACTTCTCTTGATGATACAGAACGATGTGCTGAGGATTGATCCTGCTAACTTGGAAAGGAGTGAGTTTCAGTATGTCTTGTGCCAAAGTAAAAGATTCAAGAAGCAGGGAGTCTGCCTTAGCCCACAGAAGCTGTTACTAATGAGTCCTCTGGGTGCTGGGTTATCCCAGCTGCTCCATTGGTCCTGCTCTGGACCTGGTGCTTACTCAGTTCGGTTCAGGTGCTGTAGCATTAACGTTTGAGCTGTAGCTCGGGCAGAGGATTTCCAAAAAATACTCTTAGAGTGTAGAAAAGCCTTGAGCAGTCTCTGCATGGAAGTGCCACGTGCTCAGTCAGTGCCCAGAGCTGACCCCCACAAGGGGCATGGCCGTGGTGTCGGGCTGGAGCTGCACCAGGACCCAGCGTGGGCTCTGCAAGTCCCAGCCCCACTTCCCCCGTGTTCATCCTGCATAGAAATGGTGTTTAATCAGAAGGAACTTGTCTACCAATTCCTAATCAAGGCAGAAAGGTTTAATTGGAGAATTTGTGCAGAGTTTGGAGATCTCCAGATGAAAGGTTGTACCTGTGTGATGAATGAATATTAATAATTTCTAATGCAAAATGCTGGAGCCATCGCAGCTTACTGGATTTGTGTGGAATGACTGGAGAGCAGCTCCCAGGAAGCAATGCAAGCCTTCAGCTTATTAATGGAATTGTATTTATAAATTAGTAACAGTACAGGGAGGGAGGCTGGATTGTGTATCATTACAAAATGCTTTGGAAGCATCTGAAGTCAGATTTGTGGCCTGATGCTTCCTGTAAGAACTGCAGTGTTTTCCACGATGGAAAGAGTTTATTTGCAGTACTAAGGCTTGTGCTTCCAACGTTTTGCATGAACCTGTGCTTTAATATGCAATAAATACTGGAAACGATCCCTTCAAACTTTATTAATTATCATAATGGTATATTTTGATGTAATCATTATTGCTGGGCTATTACTGGTCTAAAGCAAGTACCAGAGGCTGTGTTGTTTCCAGAAGGAGTGAGTGTCAGGAGATTTTTGTACTATTTTAGAGTGATCATAAAGCATTTCCAGGAGTGGAGCTGTATGAGACTGTAACATCGCTTAGGGGGAAAGAGATCTTACCTATCAATAGCAATGCAAGGCTTGTAATTTTAAGTCTTTCTAATTTAAATCATGAAAATCTGTTTTTCATGAATAATTCAGAACTCTGATTTACTAGAATTATTTCCAGCCCATGTATATTAAGCAGCCAACCTGCTATGCCACTTCTGTTTTCAGACACTGTTGATGGGGGGTTTCTCTTTCCTGCAGAAATGATCATCTTCGTCTGTTAGAAAATAAAGCTGCTGTGGTATTTTGTTCTTTTGATTGCACGAGGATTTTGCTTTAAACCTTGCAGGCTAAAATTCAAGCTGAAGAAAAATAAACCCCTTACTACAGGAGCTCCTAGAATTAAATTTGGAGAGAGTAAACCTTGTACTATATCCATTAGGAAAATGGCAGTATTCTTCCATTTCCTGATGTTATTCAATTACTTACCCTGCTTCCTGCTTTTAGCGTAAACTGTATATTTTAGCTCATGACCTTTGACAGCAAATTGAATCAGAAGTGGAGATGCAATGAAAGTGGGTTTTTTTAAAGACTCTTTAAAAACATGGGTGTGTAGGAAATTTGGGGGTTTGTTTTGTTGTTTGTTTCATTTTATTTTTTTAATAAACCTCACAGTGGAGTTTGTAATATAATGCATTTTGCTTGGAAAAAAGGAAATTGAGGTTAATGTCCTTCCTCCTTTGCCCTGGAGAAAGCACAGCCTGCATGGCTGCTCTTGTTAGCGCTTGCCTGCTGAAATTAGCATTGCATATTTTTGTTAATACCAATAAAAGTGGAGTTTGTTTAATTTAGAATCAAACCCTTGTTTGGATTGGATTAGCACTTTAAGAAAAATATTTAACTTGTAAAGTGATGCAACACAGGTCGATCTAATCTTTAGCTCCTCCAAGATTGTAGCTCATTTACAAGCTTTAGATCCTACTATTTCCCTTACAGTTGTGAATAGTGTTGACATTAAAAAACCCCAAACCAGTGTATTCATCTGAAGCTTTCCAACACAGGTACCCCAAAACATCCAGGAACCATCAGTAATGAGGTCAGTGCTGTCCAGCCATGCCCAGTTCCCTGATCCTGATGGAACTTCTCACACATAGTGTTCCCTGAGCTCTTCTATTAACTGTTGAATGAGAGTTTAGTAGTTTTTAGCTTTTTTTTGACCAGAATACCTTCATGTCACTGTTCCCCTGAAATTCATCATTTTTACTAATCTTGGATCTCTACAGAGTAATGACATTTTGAGGGGAGTAAGAGCCCTTTTTTATGTTTAGAACTTGCCTTGGATTGAACTTGAACAGAACTTGAATCAAGACAAAAATCAGGAGATGTCTTATATTTATTGTAAAGCAGTGGAGAGCCCCTTTCCTTTGCTGCAGGAGCAGCCTGCCCCTCGCCCCCACTGCAGTACTGTCTGCTTGCACTGGAAGCAAACTGTTTTTCTACAAGGAGTTGCTACATTTCAGGTCTGCGCACAGGGCTGAGTTGTATCCTGGTGCCTCTTGGGCCCGTGCTAGGAGAGAGCCTGGCTTTTCTGCATATCCATGTGTCTAAGCTGGTACCAGAGCTTTGCCGCTTCGTGTTGTGTTGTTCTGCAGGCTGTTCCAAGATAACACTGAATTCTTTCTTGTTCTGGCTGCAGCAATGCCAAGTGTTTGTTGAACATCTGTCAGTGTGTTCAGATTATTAACCTAACTTCTGCTCGTTTATGTTAATGAAAACATTTGAGCTTCATAACAAGCCTGTGTAACAGTTCCTCACGCTACCAGTCCCACTGATCCCCAGCTGAGTGGCTGCCACAGTCCAAGCCCACCTGGCAGAGTGTTGGCAGCTCCTCCTTCAGAAGTGTTGCTGCACTCTGTGCTGCCCAGCCTGCAGGGTGGCACGGCTTACTGCTCGTATTTAATCTTCAGGCTCTAAAGCATCATCGTATTTTGGGGCAGACCAGGAAGTAAGGTAAATGGACAGCAGAAATTCCAGATTTGGCATCTGTACTCAGCTGGGTGTGGTCTGTCCCCCCCACTGTGATTCCATGCCGGCTCTCACATGCAGTGCCAGCAGAGCAGCGTTGAGGAGCACGGGCAACACGAAGCTGAGGAGGTCAGAACCCAGCAGTGCTCTGCTCAGGTCGGCATGGAGGAGGGTCCCTTCGGTCCAGAGGCTGTGGGATCTGCATCCTGGGACACTTCCACCTCTCCCCTGAGCAGCTGGATCTCTCCTGAATAAGCCTTGCTTGGAGTGGGGCTTGGATGAGGTCACCCCCGAGGGCTGCTCCAGCCCAAACGGTTGTGTCACACTGAGCGAGTAATTTCTGGGAACAGAAACTGCTGTCCATTGCAGTTCTTTGGGGTCTGCTCCGGGGCTGTTACTGTAATATGGATAACAAGCACTGCTGAGGCCAGCTGAGGGAATAGTCCTGCAGTTGGGTCTCCAAAGGCCTTTGGTTTTTTGTTAGCACACAGCTTTGGAAGTTGAATTAGAGGACTGATCTCCTTTTTGGACTGCACATGGTCTGCTGGGCAGCAAATTGCACTCAGAGTCAACTCTTCCAAGTCCTATAATCTTTTACTACAGATACTATTAATAAAAGTATTAATTACTCTGTTCTGGAATTAGGATTTCGTAATGAAACCTCAAACAGAAAACTCAAGCCAGGTTGGCCAAATGTCATGGAACACTCAAACCTGAGCTGCGAGTGAAATAAAAGTCTGAGTTGCTTCAAGGTTTACGGTTAAAAGAATGTAAAACTTTTCATCTTGTCCAAGTTTTGACAGAAAACCTTGTAGCATTTGGCAGGCCTGGCTGGGTTTCCCTAAGTGTGAAACGCAAGATAAAACCGGCGACTCGGAGCCAAGCACAATGAAACGAAAAGGTTCTCCTGAAACAAAGAGAACTGGAGATCCATGGATTTTTCTCACAGCTCTCCTCCACCTCCTTGCCCAGTTCTGTGGCTGGGGCACCCTGAGCATGGCATGGGGGTGCTGTGAGAGAAGGGGCACTGCAAGGAGCGCTGTGACACAGCGCTGGGGAGCTGGGGGGTTGTGCCAGCAGAGGGTTCAGCCCGGGGAGTTCCTGGTGAGCTGCGGAGTGAGCAGAGAGGGACAGGAACTCCTGCAGGTGCTCTCGTGGCCGTGCAGTGCTCAGGGCAGTGCCAGCGTAGGAGCTGCAGTGAAAAGCTGTTTTGAATACATTTCATATGTTTGACTTGGATTGGAGGGGAAAGGCAGTCTTCTCCCTGTCCTTCCTTTCACCCTTGAACTGGGACTTACACAGCCTGTTAGGCGAAATGAAGAACCTTTTTTCCGTTTCCTATCGGGAAAGGCTTTTTAGGAAGAAGGAGTGGTTGTTACAGTACTTGGGAAGATTTTGCTGATAGGAGATGGAGTTGTGTTTGCACATGTGGGGAGTGGGGGCAGTCAGCCCATTGACATTTCTGTCCATGCAGTACACTACAAAATCCTGATTGTTTACAATATTTTTAATGTTTGATTTACTTCAATGCTTAGGATATTCAGTTTTAAGTACTACTTTGAGTTCCTTCTTTTTCTTTAATGTCCTGATTGAAGTTTTGTGCTAACAGGGATGGGTTTAGGTCGGAAAGAGGTAAAAACCAAATATATAGGATGTAAATAATATATATATTTATATACGTATAAGATAGATAAAAAAGCCCTTTTATCTCTGATTGGAAGAATTTCATTTTTACTTTTAGGCAACAGTTTGTAACTCTTGTAGAAATTGTTGCTAGGTCTTTTACACCAACACAAACCCACTACAAACATGCTCATGCTTATGACAGAATTTTCCCAGGGTGTCTGTGGGCTTGTGGAGCAGGGAGGAGGATGTGTTTCCACCAGTAACTGTGCTGGGGCAATTGGGGCCCTTGGCATTAACTCCCTGAGTACAGTGAGGTGCAGCCAGTTTTCTCCACCACCAGGTGATCGCCGCTGAAACATTCTGTAGTGACTTCGGCAGGTGAAAGCAGTACGTAAGGCAGAGAAAACACTCCTCCCCCATGCTTTCGCTTTCCTGGTCATAGAATATCCTGAGCTGGAAGGGACCTGCAGGAATCACCGAGTGTCATTCCTGTCCCTGCACAGACACCCCAGCAATCCCAGCCTGTGCATCCCCGAGAGCTCCTGGAGCTCTGGCAGCCTCGGGGCCGTGCCCATTCCCTGGGGAGCCTGGGCAGTGCCCAGCACCCTCTGGGGGAAGAACCTTGCCCTGATACCCAACCTAACCCTCCCCTGACACAGCTCCACCCGCTCCCTGGGTCCTGTCCGTGGTCACAGAGAGCGGAGATCGAGCTGTCCCTCGGGAGAAGCTGCAGACCCCAGTGAGGTCTCCCCTCAGTCTCCTCCAGGCTGAACAGACCAAGTGCCCTCAGCTGCTCCTTGTGTGGCCCCTCCAGACCTTCCACCATTTTCATGGCTGCTCTGTGTAACCTGCTCCTCTGTCCCGCTCCCTTCTCCTTATTTAACACAAATACATTGTACATAGAATGGTNCCTGCGGGCCGCGCCGGGGCACTGCGCCGGGCCCGCCGAGCCGCGCAGGCCGGCCTTGCTGCTTGCTTCTCCATTTCTTTCCTTTTCTTTCTCCTTCCTCTGCCCTGGAGACAGGATTAGAAGGCTGGGGGTGTTCAGCCTGAAAAAGAGAAGGCTCCAGGGAGACCTTAGAGCTCCTTCCAGTGCCTAAAGGGAGCTTATAAAAAAGTGGGATTTTTTACATGAGCAGATAAGGATAGGACGAGGGAGAATTGTTTTAAACTAAAAGAGAAGAGATTTACACTAAATATTAGGAAGAAATCNTCACAGGGGAGGATTTCTCCCCATTATCCCGCCTCCGCTGCCGTGTGTCCGCGGGCAGTTTCCCGCGCTGGCGTTTCCCCTCAGGGCCCTGGGGCGGTGCGAGCCCCCCGGGCCGGGCGCGGGGCTCGGCGGCTGCTGGGCNAGGTGTCCCTGTCCAGGGCAGGGGTGGAACGAGATGGGCTTTAAGGTATTTTCCTACCTAAATCATTCTTTGATTTATTGCCCTTGGCAAAGAATGCTTGCTTAGGGGAAAAGGTTTGGGGTATGTTTTAGTTTTGTAGTAACCAGTGGCAGACTCCAGTTTTGATCAGACAGACATTAGCTGGTCACCGCTGGCCTCCTCCTGCCACTTGAACAAGCAGAAGAAAAGGCAAACAGATAACAAAGGCAGCCACAGGATGAGCTGACAGGGAATCAGAGTTCCATCCGGAGTTCCAGGGTTCATTCTTTTATCTCACCAAAGTGGCGTTTATTGGCTTTGCTTGTGCGGAGCAGCTGTTTGACTCCACACATCAGTGTCAGTGAGAGTCTGAAAACATTCGGAGCCTTCACACAGGTCTGATGACAGGACTGGAAGTGAAAGTGTAGTCTGCTGAGAGGCAACAGGCTGATGGTGTGACTTTCTGAGAGTCAGACATGCTCTGTGTTGCAGTTTGGTCTGGTGGAAGCTGTCCCTGTCCATGGCAGAGGGGTTGGAACTAAATTATCTGTAAGGTCACTTCCAACCCAAACCATCTGTGGTTCTATTTGAAAACAGAAAATCTGTGAGAGTAAAGCAGACCTGTGGAGCTGCCTCTCTCCCTCTTCTCTGTCGGCTGCTGTAGTTTGGTTGTTACTGACTCACAGTGAGTGACGAATCCTTCTCCCACATCCAGTAAAACTTTAGTTAACACTAAATTTTGTCTAAACGTCTGAAATAGGGATAGAAACCTTTCTTAGAGAAACAGAAATTATACTTCTAAAGGTGTCACTTGCGCCCTGCTTCCTTTGGGCAGTCAGCCAGGGGGCCCAAAATGGGAGTGTGAATGGCAAATACTGTTAATTGCTTTCCTGGTTCTGGAAGAGGAAAGGAATGAAGGAAGGGTTTGGTGTTGGAAAATCTTCGTGGTCCCTTGTCAGTGACAGGCTGGCTCAGTACCCTGAGGGGGCACTGCCAGGAAACTACAGAAATCAAGGGGCAGGGAAGTCCTGGGGAGCAGACAGAGCCCAGGAAGTTGTTGGGGTCCCCCTGTTCCTCCTCTGAAGCTTGTGAAAACTTTGCTTATTAAAACCTGTTTGCAGAAGTGCAAGGGAATTGGCAGAGGGAATGTGATCCCATTAAGCACCTTCACAGCCACCCTTGGGTGTTACTGTACATGACTGGAGCTTACAAAAGCAGCAGTGGCTCCTCCTTGTCACCACCTCAAGCACCAGCCATCAGAGCAGCTGGAATGGGGAGCTACAGTTTTACTGGGTCCTGTGAAACACGACAGGTTTGGCTGCCCTTACAGTGCTGTGGCAGATTAGGAGCAGGAGAACTGACAAACTCTATTTTGCCTGTGATCAGCCTTACTAATGTATTATTCAGCCGTGATTATGTTTTAATGGACTAAGAAGTGTAGAAATGTTTCAGTATGGCTGGATGGGAGTGGTAGAGATCACTAATTATAACATCTTCATTATAAATATGGATAAACCTGAAGGTTAGAAATTATGTGTCTTTTCTAGTGGAGTAACTAATTCTCTGGAGTGTAGTGAGAGATGGAAATGAATGTTTTTCTCTTGTTTTGCATGCATTTAGAGAATTGCCCTAACTCTGGCAAAGGGCAGGTCTCTCTTTAGTAAACCTGTAACTCTTACAACTAAAGAAAAGCTGTTTCTCATCTTTGTCCCCCATTTCCCTGTTGCCGATGAGGAGCTGAGTCCTGACACACATCCAGCAGAGCTTGGCTTGCTACAGACTTTCCCTTCCTGGTTTATTCTCTGCTGTCTAATAAGGAATAAGCTTACAATGCAGTCTGTCTTACCATGGCAGCACTTCACCCTCGTTGCCTCTATTTTGATTACTCCTCATCAGTCAAATGTGCTTGCAAATAATTTTATAATGCCAAATCAACATAACTTGAATTAAATTTGATAGGGTATGTGAGCTGAAAACCTGAGGTTGACCGTTAATGTGTTAGGCTGAGCTTTTTATTTCAGCCTATTACAGTAGAGGCAGGTAGACTGGTAGAATTAAATTTGTGCATTCAAGTGTGCGTCAGTACTTAATTTTACTACCTTGAGGACACAATTCTGCTTCTGGAAGTGTCGTGGTTTCCTTGCAGTGCATCCATGCTCTGCTAGCTGGACTCAAGCTAGGCTGGCTGCATCCTGCTGGATTTGAATGGCATTTCTCTGTCAGAAGCACTGTGGTTACTCAGCTCTGTTCTGGGGAAGGGAGAATGCCAGGGGGTCAGGTGTGTCAGGGGCTGCCCTGTCGTGTGCTCCGTCCCTCCCCAGCAGGACAATGGAATCTGTCTGGGCAGAGATGATGTGAAGCTCTTACACCTGCCCTCTGCAGCCTGCCCTGGACAACTGGTCATCCATTGATGACCAGTTGAGACAACTGGTTCCATCCATTTTTAAGTGCCCTTAGCCTTTAAAAGCCTCTTTGAATAAGTGAAAATTGTGGTGTCTTATCCCCTGTGCAGGCAGGCAGGTCGTGCTCAGAGATGTGTGTGTTATTGATAGAGACTGGTGTTTTGCTGTCCTCTTGCTTCAAAGCAGTATCAGGAGTTATCTAATATTGAGATACCTTGTTATTTTAGGACTTTGAGCTGAAGGGCGAGAGCGAGACAAAAGACTCGAAAGGGAAGCTCAGGCTGTAATGTGTTTATGTGCAAAGTGGGTTTTAAAGCTTTGAAAAGGTTGTAATGCTCTTCTACCTTGAGATGCTAATGCTGCAACTTGAAACAGAGCACAGTATCATTAGCAATTAAATGTGTCTGTGTACTGCTCTTACATCTTGTAAGGCTCTTGCAAATCAAAAGGGAGAGGTACACACGTCTAATAAAATAATGATTGGGAAAGCAGAGTTCCAAAGCCCTGCTTGCAATTCACAGACAGCAGCTGCATGCCCGGCATATTTGTATAAGGTTTTAGAATTAAATTAATTGCCCCAGGCTTTGTACTTGTAAAGGATTGATTTTTGTTCTTTACCTGTGTGCTGTTGATACTTTGCCTTTCTACGCCTCTACTCCAGTGGCTTTTGTGCTGTACTATTCCAAGATTTTCACTCAGATTTTTATTTTCTATCTTTGAATTGCTTATACCATTCTTTTGGTGGCAAAAAATAATACCTCAATAGACAGATACACAGATAACTTCTTGAAGAAGTTAATTCCAAATTCTGAGTAGCATATACAAGATTACAGATGTAAATACCAATATCCAATGAATGAAGCATGTTAGTAAGAAAGTGGAAAAACTTCTGGATCCTGTCTGGAGACGCCAATAGCTGAGTAGGAGGGCACTGGATTTAAATTTTTGGTGAATATGTTTATTGCAGTTACGAGTTTTAACATTTCTGACACCTGTTTTATGTTTATTTTGCTAAAACAAAATAGTGTGTGTGCATGTATATGTGCACATATGTATGTTTATTATGCACATGATGTATTTGTTACAGCAAATGCAATGTAAACATACAAAAGTTCACATTACTTTAAATACTGAGCTTAACTGTCAACCACAAAACATATTTGCAAACTCTTTCAACATGTGTAACATATACAATCCTAATTTGAACCAGCACAATGGCAGAGCTGCCCATATGGTAGTGATAATTATGTTGAAAGTGTTTGTCTTGTGGCTCAGAATTAAGTTTGGAAGATCCAGTGTGAGCTGTCTCATGCTGGGGGTTTGTAACATGCCTTTAAACTGTGTATGTGAGTCATTTGCCATGCCCAGGGTGGGTTAGATGAGTTAAAGATGAGGGGGTTTGATATGGTGGTCATTTGATAGGAGTGTTCAATGTGTATTTCTAACGGAGTTATTGAAGGGCTGACTTGACAGAGGCAGTGTTGCATGTTTGCATGTGTGTTTTATGTACGTTTCCTTTAGAAAACCAGGAGAAAAGGTGGGGTTTCTTCAACAGACCTTTCAAAAGGTCTGTTGAGCTGCAAGACACACCTGAGACAACCCTGTCCAGTCATTTCAGAGCATGAGCTGCAGTGTGTGCCCCTCTGGCACATGTAGGTGTGGATGTTTATGGAAAGCATAATTTCCAGCAGAATAATTAGAACTGCATTTAAGAGTGGGCCTGGGCTCTCCACTGAAAACCTGCTTTAAAATCACTAGTTAATTCTTTAGCACACTTGTGACCAGCTCGTGTTGTACTTTGTCAAGCTAAGGCAGGATGCAAACTTAGCAGAAAATGGGGGTATTTAGCTTTCCATTATGTGGGGGCAAATAATAACAACTATGAAGAAAAAAGGCAGTGGCTACAGCTGTAGATAATGTGGGGTTTGTGATAAATACTCCTAGGTTTACAATTTGTTCTGCCTTATCTCTCAAACGTGTCCTGTGGTTTCCATATCCTGCAAATCAGTGTGAAACAGAAGCAAGTTGTGCTCTAAAAAGAGACAAGCAATTTGCAACACCCAAGTGATGTTTTAGGTGAAATAATGTGGGACATATTTGTATGTATGAATAACAGGCTTTTATTAATAACACAAAATGCAGCACTGTGAGTGTGGGACACGTTGGTATCAATCTAGAAGTGTTCCATTTGTAGGTTTAGCATCTGAACTAAAACACTATAGTGTGTTCGGGCTGGCAAACACTGAAATGTTGCTTGGTGTTACAGTGTGCAGAAGGATCCCCATTTTGATTCATTAGGGTTTATTTCTGGAAAAAAAAAGGTGTAGTGGCATTTCACAACAGTTTCAATAGAAATACTGAGGTGTTAGAGGAAAATCCTTCTTAGTTTTAGGAACTGTGTGGAAATACAAATCATGATCAAAAGAAATGGATGTTGTGAATTAACCTGCTGTCACGGGCATTTTATTATGGATTTGTATTTAGTAAGAGTCCTAAATTTGTATTTAC
The DNA here is from genome assembly GCA_013397975.1 of Machaerirhynchus nigripectus. Taxonomy (NCBI): domain Eukaryota; kingdom Metazoa; phylum Chordata; class Aves; order Passeriformes; family Dicruridae; genus Machaerirhynchus; species Machaerirhynchus nigripectus. The sequence goes on along the minus strand of VZRQ01005257.1, from coordinate 364,764 downwards.
TAACAGTTCTAAGTGTTAGCTTCTCATTTTAATAGGGGTGCTCTGTTCCCGCTCACTGCAGAGCTTCGAGTGTAAGGCTCAGAGAGGGTTTCTGGAGAGGCTGGATATAAACCTGTCCCTCCCAGCTCCAGGGTTGTTCTCAAGGGCAGTGCTGTTTGATACTGTGAATTTGCAAAGTCAAAATCTCAGTTGATCTCTGGTCATGGCTTCTTTATTTATTTCTGCTTTGGTCTCTGAAGGTTAGTCACTTGCTGTGATGTGAGAAGGAAAAGAATACAGGGATAAGGGGAATAATGTTTTAATCCTTTCAGTGTTGTTGCGGGAGTGACTTCTAACTTAATACCTGTTTCAGTTATTGACCCTCTTTTGGGGAGATATTGAATGTGTGCATTTTATTGATTGTGCAAATGCTCATCCACTTTGGGAAGCACATTCCTGTGAAATATCACAGGTCAGTCCTCGCTGAAAAGGGAGAATTACTTTCCTTAAAATCAATGGGATGAGGCCAGCTTGTATCACACCATTTCTGATGGTGAGTGCTATGGGTTTGGGTTTTTTTCATCAGCCATTTGCTTCACCAGTGACTGATGCCTTGTGTGATCCAAGTAAGGAATCACATATGCCTGTGTATTTAAACAGTCACATTTCATGTGGTGGGGGTGGAACACGGGTTTGTGTAGGAAAACACTGGGTAACACGGCTGCTCTGATGCAGCTGAAGCTTTTTAGGTGGATTCTGGTGCTTCCAGAATTTCACTTCTACAGTTTGGCTGTGGAGTAGCTGCTGTCCAGCCTTGGTGCCCAGCAGCTTGGTTTGGTGTAGGACTGTAGTGTGGCTGGTCCCTCTGTAGCAATAGGTGTGAGCCAGACTGTGCTGCTGTGGTTTAGTCCAGCTCCTGCCATCTCCTGCTTTGGTGGTAACCTTTCATTGAGCACAAATGAATGAGCCCTTCTTTTGAGGGCATGCATCTCCTACATCAAGTGGCCTGGGAGCATTTTTTGTCCTACCAACTGTTTTGTAGTTTGCAGAGAACATTGCTCAAACTGTCCACTTGTTACGGCAACAGATGCCAGCAAATGTTGGTCCGTTTGGAGTGACAACTGAATTTTTTCCCTCTCACAAGGAAATGCCCTACTCGTGTGTTTTGCTCTCCCACCACCCCTGGCTGCTCTCCCAAGAGTGTCAGTGTACGGCAGCGATGGTAAAACAAACGGGGAGACAGAATGGCATGAAGCGAGTTCTGAGCTCAGTGGCCTGAATCTGTCTCACAGACACAAATCCCGAAACTGCAGGGGGATTGTTCCTAGATAAAGGTAACACGTTGCATGTACTTACTCTGTAAACCCCAGCACACTGACTCCCCCCCTCCCGGCTGTTCCCCGAGTCACACGCCGGAGGATCCCAGCTTCTGCAGCAATCAGCAGCGCTGCTGGGGCCTGGGAGGCAGCTTGGCTCGGGGAGGTTCATTGTTCGGGGACAATGGCTGGGCGCAGCTCTGTGTGCAGAGCAGGGGCTGGCTCCTGCCTTGCAGCCCCCTCGGCTTTGCGAGCGACTGAGAATGTTAAAAATAGGCGGCAGCGATCCCAGCCCTCCCCTCGGGGATGAGAGCCTGCCTTGTTTGTGTGCCAGCCAGATGCGGGTGCGGCGGATGGCATCCCTGTGTGGGTCCCTGTCCCCGTGTCCGTGTGAGGCCTGACAAACGCTCCTCTGGCCATGTCCCAGCTGCTCCCAGCCCTCACTGTCCCTGTGCGGGTCCCTGTCCCCGTGTCCGTGTGAGGCCTGACAAACGCTCCTCTGGCCGTGTCCCAGCTGCTCCCAGCCCTCGCTGCCCCTGCGCCCCACTGCACCGAAGGAGCTCTGGGGGTTGGTTCTGGGCGCCTGGGGCAATGGACACCCCGTGATTCCCGGGTGCCCTTTGCTTTGCACACCTCGTATTTTGTGGCCACCCTCTCCTGTAGCACGGCTTTGCTAAAGCCACCGAGAGTGGACGTTTCCCTCTCACTTCCATGTGCTGTAAGTGTTGGATCTGCCTCGGGTGACACTGTCTTTTTGTTGACCTGGTGACGGTGTCAAGCAAGTTCTCATCTTCTGTGCTTGTTTTCCCAGTACAAAATGCCCCTCTGTGGAAAGAAAAAGGGATGTGGTTTTCCCTTTCTGTCCTAGAACTATCAGCAGCCCGGGAACCACAGGTCAGAGCTGTCCTGGCTGGGCTCTGGCTCCTTAGGTGCACAGTGCAGCAGTCCCTTCCTCTCTCTCTGGCTCAGCACCATCCAGCCCAGGCTTTTGCCAAAATCTCTTACAGCCCTGGATCACTGGCTCTTTAGCAACACCACTGCAGGCTTTGAGAGAGCCTGGAGCGATGCCATGAGGCAAAGAGCCCTCTGCTCCTCCTTCCTTCGTGTGAGGGGGGAGATACTCATGCAGGAACTCTCACAGGAACAGTGGATCCAGTGTGCTTGCAGCCAAGTTCTGCAGGGTTTGTCCCGGGGATTTGTGAGCTTTGCAGAGCCGGAGCAACGCCTCGTGTTTCCACAGTACACACAGCACAGAGGGGACTGAGAGCAGAGTGAAATCCATAGTCATGAGTCCTTCCACCAGCTTTGGGTGTGGAACCCCAGCTCTGTCAAAGCATGGGGGTGATCCACAGTGACTTCACAGGGCAAAAACTCCAGTGGGAATTTGTTCAAGGTGTTGGTTTTGCCTTAGTTACCCCAGGAACACAGATGCTTGAAATAGAACCAAAGGCATAACTTGGATGGGGTCTGGGTGAAGAGAGGCAGCACCCAAATCACAGAATGACAGAATATCCTGAGTTGGAAGGGACCCACAGGGATCATCAAAGTCCAGCTCCTGGCCCTGCACAGGATCAAAGCTGCTGAGGACAGCAAATTTCTCTGAATGGGAGCATGAATGGATTCCTCTCAGCTCTTGGGCACTCTCAGACTGTCTCTTCCAGGGCTTCCTTGGGAAGCCATTCCAGGAACTCAGGTATTTTTCCATTTGGTGTGGCTGCAGGAGTGTCCCCATGGCAGATGGCTCTGCACAGTCAGAGGTGCTGCAGGCCTGGGGCAGCAGGTCCTGCCCTGACCAGTTACACGACAGAGGGAGCAGAGGGGTTGTTTGGGGATTTTTCTTTGGCAAGTCACTTGTTTCTATTTACAAGCTCTAACAGTATTTTAATTAGGGTAATTACCCTTGACCAGCTAAGTGTAATGGCCTGCTGCCTCTCTAATGGCTTTTCCTTTGTGATTTCCTTGCTTGGCACTGGGATAGCACCATGAGAGCTGGGAGGGGAGGAGAGAAGAAACTGCAGGAAAGGTTATTGCATCCTGCTCAGGAGTGCCAGAACTTTCAGGTCATTAAGAAAGCTAATTTATTGCCTTTTCCCCCCCCAGTTTATTTTTTTTTTCCTTCTTTATTTTTTTTCCTTTCTTCTTTTTTTTTTCCTTTGTTTTTTCTTTCTTAATTTTTTTTTCTTTTTTTTTTTTTTTCCTTCACAGAAGAATTGTTCAGTTTTCATATGGGAATATGATGGATTGCCTGAGCATGGTTGCCCAGTTGAGAAGTTTCCACTCACTTCAAAATAATAAGCAAAGTTTTCCTAAGGGACTGGTGGGAGCTTGTGATGAGACCCGTTGAAAGAGGCTCCAGCAAGGGCAGTTTTCTGTCTGAAAATGTTTCTGGGTTGGGATGGGGTATGTGTGAAGTGGGAAGGCCAGAAACAAAGTCAGCAAAATCAGTCGCCACTGTTACAAGAGCCGGTGACTTTGGGGTTAAGATTGGCTTTGGGGGGTTTTGTTCAGATTTTCACAATTCTGTTAAGCAATCAAATGGATAAAATACAGAATACATATTTCCTGGGGTTTATGATTTGCTTACAGTACATGTTCTCAGATTTTGCCAGTGTAAAGACTTGTCTCCTTGTTGGGCTGGTTGATATCCAAGCAGATCTCCTGGCTGGGGGAAGCCTGGCTCGCACAGGTGCTGATAAATCATCCCGAATTGCAGGGCTGTATGCCCTGTGTTGAAGGAGCCCTTAGCACAGGGCTGTGCCACTGCTGCTCCTCGCTGTCCCTGGAACACGAGTCAAAGATTCGAGTGATTTGGCTCCTGGTTCATTAATCAGGGAGGGATGGGTGCTTGCGCTGTGCCTCGGGGTGAAGCAGGGGGCTGGGTGAGCAGGGTCTCAGGCTGCTCTGGGGAAACCACCTCACCTGCCAGCACGGCTTCCTCCTCTCTGAAAGAAAAGCATCCTGAGATTTCCTGCCCATGGGAAGGGTCCCGAGGAGGAGGAGCAGCAGGTATGGACAGCACGTGTTGTGCCAGCAGAGTCCTGCACTGCTCTCGGAAGCTCCCTGCAGCCTCGGCCTCTGGGGATTTGTTTCCTCACTGCATTAAAGAGTTAGTGGATTCAAGAAATACTGTAAATGTTGTGTATATACTGTGGAGGGAATATCCTGGAAGCACAGTGCTCTGCTTCAAGTCTGCCATCCCTCCTCACACAGCCTGGGGCTCTGTGCTGCTGGGGGGAAGGTACCCTGTTTGGAAACCTGGGGTTACCTTTGGAAATCTGGGATGCAAAAGCACAGACCACCTGCTCTGATTGTAACCACACAGGGAACTGTGAGCAGCAGTGTTCAGTTCATCTCACATTTATCTCACATTTTCATTTCTAAATTCCATTAAAGCCCTAATGGTGTTCTTAGAAACAGCCTTTTAAAATTCTCACTTGTTTATATTATACCCTCAAAGATGCTCTTTCTCTCAGACATGTGGTGCTAGCCACGGTGAGAAATTTGGAACAGCTGAAAATACCCATGTATTATAAATTTTTTACAGTAACTGCATCTGGAATCTGTGCTATGGACACTTCCAGAGATTGTGTTGCTGCACTGCAGAGTTTCAGAAAGCTCTGCTGAGATCAAATGTTTGAAAATAAATATTTTTAATCATTGGTGAAAGTGGTGGATTCTCTTGGTTTGATGATAATATTAGAGGTGATAAATTAACAGTATGGAAAGGATTTAAGGACTGTATTGTCTGAACTTCAGATTTCAGAGATGACAAATCTGAGTTCTGCTGCATTCATAGATAGGCAAATCAAATTTATCTGAAGAGCGTGAACTCTATTTTTTGAAATTTTCCTGCACTGAATACCTTCAAAATAAAGAAAAATGCTCTTCATATCCCTTCATTAGCATGTAGTGTGCCATGACAGATTAATGAAAGACATCTCAGTGCTGGAGAGCCCTGGTATTTTATCCCATTTGGTAAATAGCATGGTGATGTGCTGGGCACTCAGGTTTCATTCTGGGTCCCATTCATCATCCTGCTATGTGACTCCAGGCTACTGCACTCCTTTGTCTCAGTTTACCTGGGTATGAAATGTTGGTACTATCTCCTCCCACTCTCGTGAAATGTAATTAAGTTAATGCTTGAAAGTACAGTTTAAGTACAAGCTGCAGCTGTTATTTCCTAAGGTTTTAATGCGTGTAAGGAAAAAAATCCTTCTTGCTCCACTTCAGTTTGGGGTTTATTTTTGGTTTCTGCCTTTTTTAGTTCTTCTTTTATCTCCTTCTATAGCTGTTACAAGAAAGTCAGGAGAATGTGACATTCAGTGAGTGACACCAGAGCCAGTGGAGGAGGGAGGGCTCCGAGTGTAAGCAGTGATGCTGGAGATCATTAACACTGCTATTTATAACTGTAAAAACTGGGTTTCAAGGGGAAACATCTAGGCTTAGCGTGGCTAATTATACAGCTGTTAACTAATCTAACAGTGATCCTAATTCCAGCAACCCTTGGCACTGACACTTTATAGCAGTGTGTGGGGGAGCTGATGCGGCACTGAGCCCGTCAGGTGTCTGCTGCCTGCCCGGCTTCCCCTGCCAGCACAGCTGAGTGGCAGGGGACAGCTAACACCTTCCACTGCCACTGTGTCCATCCCAAACACTGCCTCTCCAGGGAGGATAAAGCACCTGGGCTGGAGGTTTTAAGGGAATCTCCAATTACTGCTCAAGTCAAAATGACAGAGCAGGAGTTACCAGAGGATTTGACAGCTGCTGAATCCTCAGAGTGACTCTAGACACACATACAGTGTTTGCATTATTAATTTAATGTCTTTGCACTTCGGTGTTTTCTGTAGAAGTATTGCCTCAAGGATCTATCTGCATAGATTTAATGCTAAGATCAAGGTCTTTATTTCCATTTAAAGGCATAAATTACAAAGCGATCTCACTGAAAAAGTCTGATCAGTCACAGGATCAAATGGATTCGTCAGAAGTGTGTGATGCGCTCTCCTGTCACTTTCCCTGCTCCTGTGTTGAATCCCTTCCTATTTTTGAAGTTTGAAATCACTCAAGTGTGACCTATTTTCCCGTTCATGTTGTCTGTTTGCATTTTCCCCTGTTCGCAGGTGGGAGATGCTTGAAGGGAAGGCGAAGGGTTGTTCCTCAGGCAACCCTACCTCCCACTGGCTCCTCCCTTCACGAGGGGCTCATGAGTAGGCAAATGGGCTTAAAGGTCCTGGGAGCACCGAATTATTGTCAGAGAGGTGGTTGTGTACACACTGACCTTATTATAACCTTTGTAGCTTCCAGGCAAACTCAAAGCAGCGGAGCCTGCAGCAGGCAGGTTCCCATTCAGGACCGGGAGCAGGGGAGTTTGCTTTCTGCACTTCCTGGTGTTCTGCTGTTAGTGTTCACGTGTGAGTGGTTACCTTTACTTCCTCTTATCTCCAGTATTTGAGCCTCACTCAGGGCAACAGGAGGTGGCCCAATGGGAGGGAAAACCAGTGTGGGCCAGGGCATGGCATATGTGTGAAAAGCTTCTCATGTTTGCTTGCTGGAGTGCAGGAGTCGAGCAAATCGCCCGGCCGAGAGTCTTCGGAAAATGTCTTGTATTTGGGACATACACAATTTTTTTATTAGTTTTTATTTTTTAAAAGAAAATAAATTATGTGAAGCATATTTATCTCCCCATCTCTCATGGTTTTGCTGTTGTGTTACATTGGTTTCCGTGCATTCTGTGGGGATTCATTGCCTCCAGTCCTGCCAAGTGCTCTGGATCACTGCCTGACAGAAGTGCTCATTTTCTCCCTTCTTTCCCCTCACCCTCCATCTCAGTCTCCTGAGCTTCCACACATCAAAGGAGAGTTCTGTTTTATTTTTAAATTTGGTGTTTATTGAGTAAAAGGGACAGTGTAATGTCATTATGGATGGCATCCTTTAAAGCTGCAGAGCAGCAGCTGTTGTCCCGCTCTCTGTTCACAGAGGCCCTGGTTGCTTTAACAGAAAAGCTGTAAGCTACATCCTGGCTTCTTCACTTGGAGAAAACAGAAGCCATCCTTAGGAAGCACAAGGGATTTAAGTATCCCATGCTTGTTGGTGTTTTGGGAATAAATACGGACTGTCTTGCTGGAAGTGCGATGCATTGATCTGAACTTGGGTCTGCTCGTTGTGTTATGGGTTGGAGCTGTTACTCCCCACTGCTGTGTTCACCTGCAGCGTGTCTGCGGGATACGAGTGACAGTCTGCCCATGTCCCAGTGGTGAATGGTGCCTCTCTTTTCCCTGGTTCCTGGAGTGCATGGTTAGAGGAGGTGACCAGCAGATGTTGAAAGAAGAGGAGAAAGTATTTCACACTCCTATTATGTAAGATCATACCAAGAAAAGAATATGTGCTTTAATTTTTTTTTCCCTAGTATTGCCAGAATATTTGTGATACCCTCTTTGCTGGAGCAGGTTTTTTGCAAGCCATTTCATACACAGTGTGTGCAGCTGCTTGGGTTTGTAGGTACAAACTCCTGCACGTACAAACTTTGCTCCCTTGTGTTGTGCTCATAGGAGCTGGAAACAGTGATTTGACTCTTTTTTACCTTGCAGCATTTCCTTCATCTCCTGGTGTACTTGTCCAGCCATAGCGTTGTGTTTCCAGAAGCACTCAGTGAGGTGTAATCTGCTTTGGGAACTCGGGGTCCTGGCTGCTTTCACATGTCCCTCTCACAGCCTTCCTCATCAGCAGGTGTCATTGCAACCCCATGGCTGTGCTTCCATCTCCCGATTGTCTGAGCCCAAACCCACAGTCATTTCGAGGCAGCCATCCAAGTCTTCTAGGGAACATGTTACACTTTTCCCAGAGGAAAAGCACTCACCAGACAGTGTGAATGGCACAGATTTTGCACAGGCAGAGCTGTACAAGCAAATCCCCATGCCCTGCTCTGGTCCGTGGGGAGCCACAGCTCAGGCTGCTGGAGGGGACGTGTGTGTTCACTTACTTTGTTAATGCAAACAGGAGTCTGAGGGATCGCCCCCCTGTTCTTCCTGCAGGGCTTGCTGAACGAATGGAACTGATTCATCGGGCCTCCTCCTGCTTTTCTAGCCCCTGAATCTTCTTTAGGAGCCCCAGCTGCTTGTGCTGGGACCGGCAGTCTTGTGCCTGCATCTCTTCCCACGTGTGACGGCCGGGGGTGCGAGGGGCAGAACCCGGGCTCTGAGCAGCACGGGGTCCTGAAGGTGCTGCTTCCCTTCCTGCTCCAAGTGGAACCAAAGTCATGGTTCACCAGCCATTTGTAGAGACCGTTTAGAGGGTGAAAACTGGGATAGAAGATCCATTCCTTTGAGAGCCTGTGTGTTCTGTTTTTCCATCCTCCAGCTGTGTCCTGGGGTGTCTGAGGGAGTCACCTGGGCCAGGCCGATGGGAATCTCCAGCTGCCCGAAATCAGGCTTTGCTGTCTGGGCATTTCAGAGCACAGCAAATATTAATGGTCAAAGCAGACAATTAAATAAGAGTGGAGTAAAACAAAGTTTTAGAGCTGGAGAAACTTAGGCATGACTGTAACAAAGGAGTTTCTGGTCTGTTTTCTGCTAGAGTAGCTTTGTTCAAACTAGTTCAAACTAGGGTTTCTAAGCCAACAAAGAGGCTCCACAAAAGGACTAATTAAAAAAAAGAGTGTAAACACCCTCACTCCTGTGCACTTGGACACATAGCTGAAGAAATCTTGCTATGTGCTTTTGCTTGCTCATGGTGCCTAATGAAAACACACCGATTTATAACACTACGGTTGTTATTATATAAATAAAGCAATATGGTTCTGTTTAAAGAAACAATAGGTGCTCCAGTAGCAGCCTTTTCTTCCCAGCTGGAGGGAGAATGTGGAATATGACATGGACTCAGATTTTTTTTTTCCCTCTCCAAAACAGCTTGGTCCTTCAGTGGAGAAAGGGTGGAGAAGCATTGACCTGGATCATCTTTCTTATCTGGCTAAAATCCATCAGTGCATAATTGTATAAAAATGAGAGATAAAAGGAAGAAATTAGATCAGAAAAGGGTTTCATTTTCTTTAATTTAGCTTGAAAGTTCATCTCCAGTAATTTACCTTGCTGCTTTTTTTATTCATCTCTAGCTCTGCATTCCTACTGGGTAATGTGTAAGAGGACTCGTTACTTCTTTCTTAATTAAATGGGAGCTGTAATTCAGTAATTTTCATACTGGACTTCACAGATAACTGGTAGAATTTGTTGGTTCAATACAATATGTGCTGTGGATCAAGTGTGTAGATGTACCCAAAATAGGTTGTGCTTTACAAAGAGCCTGATTGTCAGATTTCCTTTCGGAGTTTGTGCGGAGCTGCGTGTCACACAGCACACATAATGCTGTTCCTCTTCTCTCGTCGTTCTCCTTGGAAAATGTGACCAGCGAGTGGCAATACTGTTGAATGCTGCTTTTATTAGTAGCAGCTGATGTGGGGATGTTGTCCCATTCCTTTGGGCCATCTCTCCCATGTGCTTTGCAACAGTGTTGAAGCCAATGAATAAAAACATTCAGGGGGGAAACAAGAGTCATTTGTGAGGAGCTCTTTGCCCTCCTGCTTCTCAAGGCTGGGTGGCTGAAGAAGACTCGGATGCCAGGAGCGATATTGAAACACATCAGTCCTTTTTCTGAATTCCATTTTTCTGGATCTAAAATGTGTTGTATTATGGAAAAAGATAATAGCAAAGCTTGCTGCTGCATTGGCTGTCCTGGGCCAGAGCTAGGAACCACTGAGGGCTTTTTTAATACCCAACAGAAAATAATGCACAAAACCTACAGCTGAAGATTGGTATTTGCTCTGCTACAATGAAAAAGAAGTTTAGTTCCTTGGCACGGAGTTTGTACAGTCTGAGGGAAGTGGAAGCCTCAGTAGAAGCGTTGAAGGCTTCTACACTTGCAGGAATAGCACATGTGAGAAACAAAGCTCCAAAGAGACTTTAAAAGGTGTAGTTATTGTAAGTCCTAGCTTATCCAAAAACCTGATTCTGGTATCTCCCCATGCCATTCACAAGTCAAGCTAGATGTTGAATTTCAGGAATGGGGAGAATGTAGGAAATTCTGCAGATGGGCAGGAACTCTGGCAGCGTGACTTACTGAGGATGGGAAGAAATCCTGTTTCCATGCCTTACTTTCACTGAGAGATATTTAACCCTAACACTGAGCATTTGGGGTCATGCCCTCAGATGATGGTGTAGCTGTTGGCTTAGTAGCTCATTATTTGTGTCCTGTACCTGTGTCCTGTGTAAGTGGCAGTGAGGAGGAGGAGGGTGCTGGGTGGGAGACCAAAAGCAGGAGGGAGGATGGAGGATGCTGTCTGTCCCAGTCTGTCTGCGAGGATGTGCTGGCAGGGGAGGGTGACCTGTGTGTTGGGCACACAGATGAATTAATTGCTCTCTGCAGGGGCTTGCAAACCAGTTTTTCCAAGTAATGTGGCCTAGATACCCCTTTAGCCAGGAGAGATCTCGGTCTATTTGTCGATGCTGTTTAAATTGCAATGAACAGTTAAACACGACCTGGAGCAGGGCAGGAGGTGTGGGGTCTGCCCAGCCATCACAGCAGGCTGTGCATCAGCAGGGGGAAAATGCTGCCACAGCCCTGTTACCTGGCAACAGGGAGTGTGATACTGGGATCAACAGGGAACTGCTTGAACCTACAAACGCTCAGTTGTCCTCAGCACAGCGCTGGCCTCTTAACGCAGAGTGCAACTGCACTGCGACAGCTGCCGGGGAAAACGCGCTCAGGAGGCTCCCTGGGGAGCCACGGGCATCCCTGGTGACAGCTCTGTGCGCCCGTGGGGCCCTGTACCTCTGGGGACATCTGCAGGGGACCCCCGGGGTGGAGTGGAGCTCTGGGAGCTGCCATCCAGAGCCAAAGCAGGACTTGGGAGCGGTGCGGGGGCACGGGCTGCGCCTCACCGGCTCCAGCCCCAACAGCTGAGGTTTGTGCTTCCCCGCCTGACTCGACAGCAAATGGCACAAAGCCCCTCCTGGCTGGCGTCAGGGATGGTTGGTGTTGGCTTTCTCAGTTGTGCATCTCTGGAGTGACTGTTTAATTCTCTTTCCATCCTACAACAGGGACCTTCTGGCAGCCTGGTGCCCTGTACCTCCCTGACGTATTCTACACTGGCATAGAGAGGATTCTGATCTAATAATTTATATATAATTCAGTTCCCTGAGGTTTAGGGATTAGCCAGGTTATGCTAAAACTATTTCCCCCCCCCGACTCATTTGCATGTTAACTTTCCTGTGCATTACTGATTTGGTTCTGGTGAAGTTCATCTTGTTGCTAGGAGGGATAAGCTTTGAGACACTGAAGAATTATTCAGAATGCTTGCAGATGCAAGAAGTTAATACTGCTCTGGTTTGTATTTGGGTAGCTGTCATGTAGTTTGAAAAGACTCTGGAAATTCTGGAAGCTTTTTCTTCTAGAAAACTCTAGGTGAGTTTTTAAAGCCTGATTGGTACCCCTGCCTGAAAGACAAAGTTCTTCATTGCAATGGGAATAGCAGAGCTCCTGTGGGACCTGCACCTGGAAGGGTGCTTTTGGCAGATCTTTTCCTGGACTAGAAATCCATTGGAAAAGTCATTAACTAATAAGTAAGTGGGAATAGGAGTAATAGCGTCAGTGTGTAGAGGAAATACTTTTCCTTTCCAGGCAAACTGGGACTTTATCTAAAAGCTTTCCTCTGTCTTCAATTAATACAAAAAGGCTTGGCTGCTTATAAGTCTTGCTTGCATTTGGTGCTCAGCAAAGTTTGCCTTTTAAAGGGATGCTTTTGGTCAGCTGTCACCTAATTCCTTTATGGTGTGTTTATGTAAGAGGGACATGCTATTTTTAGAAACTTAATGTAGATGTCAGTATGCTGGGGGATGAGATTGTGCTCCAAGAGAAGGATGTACCAGCAAATTTACTTCACACAGAGCATTTGTGTGTGCCATGTCCTGGGAACACCAGGAACAAAAGCACAACCTGAACTGGAATTTGTTCACCTGGTGCCTCTCCAATTCTCCAACCCAGCCCCTTTAAACGTGGGGTTTAGCACAGATAAAACTGTTGGCATCCTGCAGAAATGTCAGGATCCTGGTGCTCAATACAAGAGTCCTTCTGGGGGGGTGTCTGTGTTTGTTTGTTTGTTTTTTAATAACAAAATCTTAACAATTTTTGATTCTCTTTGTTTATGGATTTTGAACTTTTTCTGTGCTCTCAGACCATGTGTTAAACGTTCCTGCCAGGAGCTCTGAAATGTACTTTCTGCTGTTGTTGCAATGGGAACAGACTCACTGCGTGCTCACTGACCCCAGGAGCCTTCCTCGAAGAACACCACTAAATATTTTTTAGGTTTCAGAAAAGAACAGCGTTTGTCATCTTGGGAGCTCTCTGCCCATAGCATATTCATGCATGAGCTGCTTACTGCAGAGATCCCCCATTTCATTGCCCACGCTGTGCTGCTGCGTGCCAGCTCAGATGTGTCATCTGACTCATTTGTAGCATTTCTCTAAAGCATATTTTTATAGACAAGGCAGTAGAGGACATCACAGGTAGACGTACATAAATGTGTTTGGACTGTGAACAGATACCTTCCAAAGGCACTCACTTGTGGTAAAAACAAAGAGGCTGTTCAGCAAATGTGTTTCATGATTTGGTGTATCCCATTCCTTCCCTCCTCCCTCCCCTGCAGTTGTATAAGTACTTTTGATGGCAGCTGCTGGATTAGACCCAGAAGCTTAAAAGATTAAAGAAACCACTAAAAGCAGCAAGGAGGAAGTGAAGGATCCGTTTGTCTGAAGGTTTGTGTTCTCGTACTGGTGGTTGAGAAGAAAATTGCAAACAGGCTGTGCTGTGCCGCAGGGGTCTTGCAGCATCTGGGCCATGGGGAGGTGGTGGCAGGGCTGCCCGGGACCTGCAGTGCCAGGCCCTGGCCTTGGGCTCACGTGTCCCCTCCCGGAGCTGTGGGGTGGCAGTGTCCGTGCCCATCCTCTGCCATACCAGCTCCTGGAGTGATGTGCCGTGTAGGTGCAGAACCCTTTGCTGTCCAGAGTCTCTTACGGAGTGAGATGAAACTCAGGAATTAAAACAACGAATGGCTCAATGAGCTACAGATTCTGCATTCTCATGCTGTAGTAAACTCTGCTGCCTTCTGCTGCTTACACTGTCTGTTCAGCTCTGCAGGGAGTGGTATTTTTAATGAGTGCGTTTCTTGTCCGGGTGGTTCCAGTCAGTGACAGAGCAGAGGGGGACACAGCACCTCTCACCAAAGTCAGGCTGAAGTCTGATTCTTTGCCCCCCTTTCCCTTGTACCCCATCCACCCGCCTTAGCCCCAAACCTAGAAGCAGCTGTTTCGAGAAGTGATTTTTTTTTTTTTTAACATGGTTTTTTGCTATGTAAAACATCTGCTGCTTTCTGGCTGATCCCTAAACATTGCTGATGGGGTGTATAATCAAATCGGGGGGGGCTTCAAGAATGTGAGCCAATCTTGCCTTTGTCATTCTAAACAAGCAGTGTTTGCAGCACAGACTGATCTGGTGAGGATGAAAGACAAGACCCCGGGCACCCAAACCCCGTTGCTGGGGCAGGGAGTGCTGCTGAGCACGTTAGCATTATTAACATTAATCTAATCTTTCCGTTTGTCAAACAGATTTTTGAGTACATGGAGACAGCTTACCCAGTTCTTAAGACAGTGCTCCCAGATCAGCTTGTAGTTTGTTCTGTAATACCGTGTGGATTTGCTGGGATTTTCAAGTAAATACATTATGTATATGGCTTACAGATTGCTTAGGCTGTCTGCATCAATAATTAAAATGAGGGAGGGGACTGTTCTGCAGTTCTCCTCATCCTTTTTGCATGTCTGTTTTAATCTGTCCTCTCTTAGGATGGGGAAGATAACCGTGTGGCAGGGGAGAGTGTGGAAGACAAGAGCCGAACGTTTTTCCAGCAGAGCCAGAGCTCGTGGCACGTGGCCGCAGTGCCAGCTCACAGCATCAGTCTGACCTTTGCCATTCTGTTTGCAGACCCTTTGATTCGGACTTGTCAAGCACTGCCAGCCTGTTCCCTTTGCTGTTAAAACAAGCACACCTTTCCTGCTGAGGCAGGACACAAAGCACTGCTTTTGAACCCTGTGGCAAACACGGGGCTGTGCTGTTTGGTTGGCCAGAGCAGAGGAAATTTGGGATTTGGGATCTGGTAATGCTTAGTGAGTGTAGCATTGCCTCAGTAGGACAGGGATGAGCTTCTGGGCTTGGCTGTGCATTTTACAATGGTACTTTGTTAGATCAAGAGCTTCAATAGAAGCTAATACTGAAATTTAAAGTGTATCACAGGAATAACTAATTTCTGCTTTATACCTCCATCCTCACCTATCTTGGGAAAGCCTGGGTGTGAGGTGCAGCACACTGCACTTGGTGCCACTGCTGGAGCTGTTGCTGTGGAGATTTTCCTACCAGAGCTGGAAATATGGGCATTAGAGCAACTTCCAAATGCACACACCATGTGCTGGCACAGAGTGAGACCAGGTCCAGTTTTGTCAGTGGAGGGGAAAAAACGTGTGTGCTGTGCTGGGTGTAAAGGGGGTTTGGTATTGCTTGTGTACCTTCCACAGAGCTCAGGGGGAAGGTGTTACAGAGGCAGAGCTAACTAAAGCTTGTCCAGCATTGTTACTTTTTCACATCTGGCTGAACAACAAGGCTGCAGTTCAGTGTCAGTAGCCTGTGGAATCTTTGACTGCTTTTTGAGATGGCTCATTAAGATGATTTCTTGGCTGGAAACTTTCGAATTGGCCTTACATCACCAAGTGGTGGGCTATGAGAGAGCTGTGGTAAGTAACAACCATCTTACCTCATGGCTGCCCTGGCCCACGCTCTGCCCAGCAGCCTGGGGAGGAGCTGCTGGCACACAGCAGTGCCAGCTCATTTATGTGCAGCACAGGATGCATCATCTCAGGTACCACTGTGTTACTGCCTGTGCCGCTCTCTTCCCACTTCCATTTTGCTTGGTTTAAGTCTCTTTGTAGAGCACTCTCCCTGTGAAAGCTCAGTTCTGATGGTGGGATTGCCTGTGGAGATCTGATGCCATCAACAGCTTCTCTTGCCCGCATTACAATTTGTTACCTTCAAAGCCAAGTACCTTTGCTGGGATCATTCTGGCTGTGTTGCTCTCCCTTTCCGAGCAAAGGGGCAGGTTTGTGCATTTCTTGTGGAGAAGGACAGCAGTTGGTGCTCTGTGGAAAGCCCTGGTGCTCTAAGAAAGCCTGCAGCGTTGATTAACTTCTCCAAATATACCTGAGCTGACAGTGGGCACTGCAAAAGCAAGCCAGCAGCTGCTGTGCACTAACATAACTGCTTATTTGCAAGAATTTTGCAGTCTGAGTGTTAGGAATGCCGTGAATTTGGGTACTACAGGTCCTCAATGCACAAAGCTGTTCATTTTCTGGGATGCTTTTAGGGGTTTTTTGAACGCCCCCTGCTGCAATATTTCTTCCCTTTTCTCAACTGCTTAAAATTAGGTTGACAAGCCTTTAGGGAGGTACTCACAGACGCATTACACAAGGTGTAATGCCTTATTTGCTACTTGAAACTCAGCAAGGAGCAGAGCAGTTGCTCTGGAGGAAGAACAGTCTGTGGTGCCCTCCATGCTCAGTACCTAGGCAGTCCTGCTTGTGAAATATAAACCCTGGGTGCTGATGAAATGCAGATGTTAATCAGAATTTACAGTAGTTGACCTGAGCCTGGAATTTAGCTGAAGGGACTGAAATGGAGCATTAATCAAATGCCACAATTACTGAGCCACACTTTCTGCATTAAGGTAAACTAATGTAGAAGATGCTTTTCACCCCTAACATCTCGGTGTAAAATGAGAGGACGTGGTGGCAGCAGTCATTAGCCTTTACCTTTGGCTGTCTGAGTAAGGGAAAGGGCTCTGTAGATGTTTGTCTGCTCTCAGAAAGATTTAAGAAAAAACAAACCACAGTGAGAGAAAAAAACTGCTGGCTCTTATTAATAAACTAGTGTAATTAGAGATCTGTTTAAGTGGAGGCATATGATACGTATGTTTGTGACAATTTTCCAGAGGGATGGTTCGGCTAGTGCTAAATAACCAGGCTCATTTTCCCATAATGCAAATGTTATTCACAAACTATTACCATAATTGATGCACCGAGCCACTGTAGAGTAAATAATGCCTTGTGTGTGGGAAGGAAACTAGAAGTCAATGAATATTAAAGAACAAAACCTCATTTTTAAAGAGGAACTTCACAAGAATTGGAATTATTTTGAAAATGAAGGGACAGTGCGGGTCCCAGTGGCCTGGCTGTGTTTTGGCTGGGTGTCCCTGCACATGCATGAACACGTGTGCTCTGGCTGTGGGCTCCAGGCTGCCTCTGTCAGGGTGTTTTTTGTGCTTGGTGAGTACAGAGACCACCCTGAGAGCTGATCCCAGCAGCCTGGTGTATGGGAACCTTTGGAGCTTCCCAGAGACATGAGGAATGCACCTGCCCGGCCTCAGTGAGGACCTTTCAGGGGGGTTTGTGCTGGGGAGCTGGGATGTGTAGCTCTGTGTCTGGGGAGATACTGGCTGCTCTGCCTTCCTGCAGTATGCTGGATATCCTGTTTTGTGTGACACAAGAGGAATTTTGAATCATGCCAGAGGTGGCCTTGTGTTTATAGCTCGTTGTGCTTGTGGTGAGGACGTGATGGGCTGCCCAGGGCAGCTGGGGTTGGGATCTGAGACCTGCTCGGTGCTGGGCATGGCTGCAGGGACTCCAGAGCTCTGTGGAACTCCCTCCTTGGTCCTTGGTCACTGTCCTTGTGCCCAGCCTCGTGCCTTGGTGGATGTTAAATAGGTTACAGCACTCGTTGCTGAGGTGTAAATTGCCCTGTGTCCATGGCTGGTGTGGGAGCTTTTGGCACCGTAGCCTTATCTGTGCTGCTGGGGATTTTTAGTGTCAAACGTTTTGCTGAACAGGACTTGATTTAGCTGTGGGCATTAGTGCCCTGCCACCTAATCCCTTTTTATGTTCAGAGGGAAGTTACGTTAGTGCTTCAATGTAAATACGCACATTGCGTGCAAAGGTCCTGCTTTTTCAGGGATTTCTCTGCTCCCTCCCTTCCTCCCTGGATGCACTGCTCCCTCATCCCTGTTCCAGGTGTACGTGAGGGAGAGCCATACTCACAGCTCGGTAGTGTGCTGCAGAGCTGTGTTCAGTGGGAGGAAATGATGGAGTGTCACAGAAATCACTGCTTTCTGCGTTTGAGAATCATGTCATTTCAAACACTTTCGAGTACTGGTGTAGTTTCAGAAGTTACTTTTTTTTCTCAAGGTAATAAACACCTGTCCAAATAGTGCTGGAGCTCTAGAAACCAGAAAGCCAGGGAACAAATTGCAGAACCATTGTGTAGGATTTCAAAAGCATCATTTGATCTCTTAATATCATAAGCCATTTTGTCCTGCCGGCAATTACTCTTTTTTAAATTACAGATTGTGGCACTGCACTTCCTTTTTCAGAGAGGTCAAAAAGACATTTGCAGCCACCTTTGCCTCCCACTGCTGCAGAGAGTCACACGTGGCTTCCTGGCACAGTTACATATGTATAATACACCATCAGCAGCTCTCCCTACTGCACCCTGAGCTAACTCAGAGTGGCAGGAGTAGCAGATTGTGAGCCATCATGAGCCCAGCTCTTGTGTGCCAGGCTCATGGGCTGTCCTGCTTCTGTCTCAGTCTGTCTCTTGCAGGTTGTAAACCACTAGCAAATGTCTGTTTCTCGTCCTCTGTGGACTGCCTTGAGGTGTCTTTGAATCCTTCAGGGTTCTGTGGTTGTGCCTTGCAGCCATAGCTTCACCTGGAAAGCTGAGCATGTGCCCCTCTGGGTTACCCCTGACTGTAACTCATCACAAACTGGCACTTTGCTGGGGGAGATAAAGTACTTCAGCCTGGTTTTCTCACATTAATCTGTACTCTTTGAGTCAGGTAGCCTGACTTACTAGGCTTTATCCTATTCCGAGGGAAAGGCAGCTGTAAGACCCTACAGCACTGACAGACCTGACAGGGCTTAGAGCTGCCAGGGAAAATGTCACTTGCACTTCTTAGTCACTGGAAAAAAACCCCATTCTTTCTGTAAAGGGTGGCTCTGGTGGTGGTGTTGGACTCCTGGGCTGAAATGGTGCCCGTCTCCGGACCTGGCACCAGACACAGGGTGCAGCCCAGCCTTGTGCCTGCTCTCAGTGGGGTGAAGGCATGAGGGCTCCCGGATCCTGCCAGCCCGCACTGGGTTCAAACCAGTGACCTGGAGAGTTTCTTTGCAGACGTGCTCAGAAGCCCGAATTGACAGCAGCATGTTCACGATGGGATTACTCGGCAGCACTCAAGATGAAAGAGCAGATGGTGTTGATGGGCGAGCGGGGTCCTGAGGTACAAGATGGGATTGTTACCATGTTAATAACAAGGCTGCAAATCCCACAGTGCTTTCTATTAGCCTGGAAGATGAGAGTTCCCTGTGGACCTCCCTGTGACCCACAAAGGTCTGGCTGCCCTGGCCTCGGGAGGCTGCGGGCACCTCGTTTGTTCTGTTGGTTCTGAGATGTAGCCATTGATGTGTTGGAGTTTGGGCACTCTGGCCCTTTCCTCACTGCCCGTGGCCTGGGAAGCCTTCTGGGATGTAAAGTGTTGGAATACAAATCTGCTGTGGTTCTGGGTTACTCCTGAAGCAGAAAGGCTGCTGTGGAATCTGGGTGCTTGGGAGTGAGCTGGGTATTTGCCAGTTTAGAGCTGGGGGAGTGCTGGGCATGTTGGAAAGCAGGCAGGAGCTTCAGCACTTCTGCTTCATTCGTAGAATGCAAGTTATTCTGCAGTTCTCTGGATTTGGGACAAACTCTCTCTCTTAGTAGGTTTGCAGATCCCACAAGCTTTGCTCTCAGCTTCGTTTAATCTCCCAGGGATCCCTGCTTTGGCTGCTGCATTAGGAGCCATTCTGAACTGTGAAAAACATTTCAAAATCCTTTTTATTTATACTTATTTCAAATTGCCCCTCCTCCCCCCCAGCTAATTATAAAAATTGCTGTAAACATTTTCTGGAAATGGGATCTTCCTATTTATCTAAACTTTCTTCTTGTTGTTTATGTGCTATTTCTTTCAGCATCCCCACACTTCACTCTGCTGGTTGGGAAGTGTGAAAGCTATTATGGTAATAGGGAGGGAGATGATTTTCTGCTCTCGTAGTGCCAAGAACACAGGAATGGCTGTAATTCATCTTGGATATAGTCTCTGCTGCAAATGCACCATCTTGCCTTAGCTTTAGTCCCCCTGCACACGCACAGTTGGTTTTGCTTGGCATAAGGGTCAGGGTTCTTTAGCTTCCTCCAGGACTGGCTCTGCTGTGCAAGTGGGTTCTTCAAGGCATTTCTACTGCCTCAGGAAATAGTGAAAATAGGTGAAATAGTGCCTGCTTTGCTCCTTCCCCCCTCCCATGTGGCTCCGAGATGTTAGTCTGACTTACCAACAAACCAGAAGCCAGAGAAGAGGAGGAGGAGGTACCCACTGCTGTTGGGAGGCTTAAAAACCAACTCAGTACTCAGTGTTACACTGCACATGGCATCACTGTGTGATCCGCTTTGTCATGGGGAATAATTGAAATGAACATGGATCGATATCTAAATATACATTAGGGTGTATTAAAAGGCTTAGAACCAATGGTCTGTTAAAAAGGAGGTTATTTCAATTCCTTTCTACACTGTCTCATGGTTGAAATGGTTTATTAGAGTATGGCAAAATCTGCTGAATAATCAAAGTATGATTAGTCTGGGAGAACTGTGAATATTCTACCAAAGCATGGTTCCCTTTTTGGGGTCATATAAAAACAATTTGGGATTTTGGTGGCTGTACAAACTCAGGAATAGTATGTTATTTCATGTTATTGATGGGTGATTGAAAAAGAAGGTGTGGGCTAACAGGGTTTTGGAGGTGAGCTCAGCACTTTTCGGGATGGACCCCTATCCGATGAGGTGTTTGTCTGGCAGCATGTCCTCAGGAAGTGAATTGGCAAACAGGAGTGAAGCTGTTGTGTCATGCACCACGCAGACTATAGCTCTATAAAACGGGAGAGCCAACTACAGTTCAGAGAAAGTGCTGACGCTGTAGGTTTGAAAATAAATGGTGTATTTTGTTCTACTGCAAAGATGAATGAAGTGCTGAAAACTTAAGCTGGTGAGTACTTTGTGTGTGTGTGTAAACCCACACAGCTGTCAGTGCTGTAAGGAATCACCAGGCTCTGCTGCCGCTGCCAGGGGCTGTTTGTGGATGCTGATGTGGGGGCTTTCAACAGAGCGACACAAAATGAGCAATCTGTGGCGTGATGGGCTGGTCCCTGCCCGGCTGGGCGATGTGATGGCTGGAAATTCCGCGTCCCCATTCCCTGCGCTGCACTTGTCCTTTGATTACAAAAGGACAGCTCTCGAGGGATGTCGCTGTGCATTTTCCTGAAATAAAATAACAGCTCTGTGTTTTGTGACCCTGGAACTTTAGGTCCTGCCAGATGCTAATGAACCAGTGGAAAACATCCAGGGCCTGGTAACTGCTGCGAGGCACAGCTGTTTGTGCTTGGTACGCGGTGTCGGCTCTCGCCTCCGCGCTGGGCGCGCCCTCTGCTCCTGCCCCCGGGGCCCCTCGGGGGTCGGGGCAGCGCAGGCGGCGAACTCCCCGCGGCTGGAGCTCGGGAGCGCGGTGTCCGTGCGGGGCGGCTCGGGGGGAGCACCGCTGTGCTAACACAGCTGTCTGCAGCGAGCGCTGGCAGGGCTGCGGGGAAGGAGCGCGGTGTCCGTGCGGGGCGGCCCGGGGGGAACACCGCTGTGCTAACACAGCTGTCTGCGGCGAGCGCTGGCAGGGCTGCGGGGAAGGAGCGCGGTGTCCGTGCGGGGCGGCTCGGGGGGCGCACCGCTGTGCTAACACAGCTGTTGGCAGCGAGCGCTGGCAGGGCTGCGGGGAAGGGGCTGCCGCGGGGACTGCACCAACAGCGGCAGCTGGGGAGGAAGCGAGAGGCTCTTGCACTGACCTGACCTCAATCAAATCCACAGCCAGATCCCTCCCGTTTATTCACTTGCTACTTCCAAAACCAGCTTTTGAGGTGCAGTACATAGACGGTGTTGATAAAAACCAGTGTTTTAATTTTCTTTTTATGTTGCTTCTTACGGAAGACTTTCTCATCCATTTTTGACATTTCCAGTTCCAAAAAACGGCGGGGGTGTTTTACCACCCTTTTAGCATAGGTTAATTGTCCTACAGGAAAGCAGAATTACAGGGAGAGGGGGAATATTTTCCTGTGGCATCAATGGAAAGTCATTTCTGACACCGACGGCCATGGATGGCCATGATTTGAACCAGCCCAGCTGACTGCTGTGAGGGGGCTTGGAAAGGACTTCATCCCAATTCCCTGTGTGAGCAGGGAAGAGCAGGCACCTGACGCTCAGTGTGGCTGAGCAGGGAAGGGGTCTCAGGCAGAGCAGGACTGAGCAGCCTCAGCTCCACCCAAATGCAGTGACCCTTACTGGTCAGTATTGGTGTCCGGATCGCCTGTGTAAGTCTTAGTCTGAGAAGTTCTAAAAACCTCTGTTGGCAGGTGAAGGAGTAGCCAGGTTGTCACAGCCACCCCTTTCAGATAACGCACTGACACTGTTAGCAGCAATGATAGTACTTTTTAGGTGAGTAATATTGACAAACTAGGTTTCAGGGTCTGTTTCATCTGCTTTGTATCTCCTCTGTGTACATACAGTACGAGATGGTAAGTCAGTGGTAAATGTGTTTATTCCATCTCACTCTGCCCATGGAAGAGATACCTAGACCTTGAAAAGGTACAGAGAGTAATGAAAGGGATCTGTGGAGACGTGCACAGCCTCCCTACAAGGAGAAATTTAATAGTCTGGGAGTCTCTAGTCCCCAAAAGGTGTGATATAAGGGAGACAAGAAAAATCTGTAAAGTCATGATCTGAAGATGATGAGAAGCAAATTATTCTCTTTTGTTGGGATAGGATAATGTGAGACTCCCACTTAAATAACCAGACAGATGTTCAAAGCAGCAAAATGAGGTGACTTTTTTTACTTCTGTAATGAAATTCTGAATTTAACATTTGAATTAAACTGAATTTCACTCACCATTGTATGGAAATACAAAGAGGTTCAGGTACCCCTGTGTCAAATTCATGTCCATCTGTGTTATTACATGTGTTACTGAGGGCACATATTTGGACTTGAGATTCTTGACATTGTTTGCTTGTGCATCGTGAAGTGTTTGGGCACAGGATGCTGGGCCAGATAGCTCTGGCTGCGTACAGCGGAAACACGGGAGGCTGATTATATCCATCCTTTAGTTTGTAACTTGATATTCACTGCTCCGTGGCATGCACAGAGCTGGGACATTTGCAGCCAGATCAATGTGTCTCCTTAAAGCAGAGCCAGGGAGTTGGTCAGGGTTTCTGAACAGAGAGAAGAACAAACACTCTGACCAGGGACTTCCCGGGATTTTTTATGCATTAGTTTCATATTGGTAGCGGTGGTTGTTCTGTTGGGTTTTGTTTCGGTTTTTTTCCTTACAGATGTCTTTACAGATGTTATTTTAAAACACGAGCCTGACAGCATCACAGCTTACCAAGGGTGTTTGTAGAGGGGGAGCTGAGAAAGGGGGATCCAGTCTGGCTTCTGAGCACTTGCTCTGGTTCCACGGCAGCGTTACTGCAGCTGCAGAATCGGAAAGGAGATATTTGCTTTATGCTTAAGAGGCTTTCTTGTTTCTAAACTATATATAGTCCTGTAATCTTGCTTTCGATGGGGGAGGGTATCGCGGGACAGCCTCCAAAGCATCCCCGCCCTGCCTGGTGGGCGAGCGAGGGGTTAACGGGGGGTGCGGGGCTCTCGCGGTGGACAAGCTCATTGTCAGAATAATGTTTAGCCAGGTGTTAATCTGTGTCCGGAGGGAAGTGCTGGAATTCATTATTCATCCCACCGGGGGAGGTCATGGTCCTGGGCGGCTGCCAGCGCCGGAGCCAGCCTCCTGGCTTTACTGACATGTGCCATTCGTGATGAAGGCGGCGGGGTGGCCGTGAGCGGCGNGGCCGGGGACACGCGGAGCTCCCGGGGCGCAGCGCCGTCCCCGCCCGTGCCTTCGGCGCTCCTGCCCTTCACCTGAACGCCGCGCTGCCCTCGGAGGAGCGCCGGCACGCTGCTAGGTTTGGGTCGCTTTTTTGGCGTTGAAGGAGGGCAGGCGTGAGACAATGATCAAGTCGAGTTGGTTCTACGTCAAGTTCAAGCATGCCGAGAAGGTAAGTGCAGCCCCTGGTGCAGCCCTTCCCGGGCACTGCTGGGGCTCAGCTGCTCCCCTTCCCCTGGCCATGCCCCTGGAAGTGTCACCGGCAGTCGGTTTTCCTGGGGCTCCGGAGATAAGGCTGTGCCCAAAGCCGGAGCAGGGCTGCTGATGTGGCAGCAACTTCGGCACGGTGCAGGTGGAAGAGAAGAGCTCAGATCTGATTCCTCCAGTGCCGTGCCGGGGAAAAAAAATAAATATAGAGATGGTAGAGATGCGTTTGTTTTCCTCATGTGGAGCTTGAAAGGGAGGAATATTTCTTGTTTTGTGGAGCCCATTATGAGTTGTGACCTGCTTCTGCAGGGAGGTCAGTTATTTTCTTCTCCTTTAGTAGCTAAGTATTTAATTGTCCATAATTATTACTGGAAGAAAGAAGTTTTATTGATCAAAAAGTAGCTATATGTATTCTAAGCCTCTTTGGTGGGGGGTTTACTGTGGAGTTTGCTGTACTTCCCATTGCACAGAACAGAGTGGTTTCTGTGGGATTTTCCTCTCACACTCAGCTTCCACTTTATCTCGCCTGTGCCTTGGTACCCAGATGCCTGGGGGAAGCAGAGGAACGGGCTTGGGGAGAGAGGACGGACCAAGATTGCTTAACAGGGATGCATTTTCACTGGAGGTCTCCTGGAGGGTTTCCTGCCCCAGCTTAGAGGCTGATCTGGTTGCCAGTAGTGCTGGGATGCAGGCAGAATGCGATGGAGCTTTGCTGTTTCCTTAATCCAGCAAAACAGGGAAAGGGGCAAGACAACTTTTTATGAAAATACTAAGCAGCCTCACTATCTGTTCCCTAAACATCCTCGAGCAGTCACCAACTTGCTGTTCTTAGAACACAGGGAAAACCCATGCATGTGCTGTTAGTCTGAAATTTTCTATTCTGGCAAATAGCCCACATTGATTTATTTCTTGCCTTTGTGCCTCAAGTTATACTGCACTCAGTGAAAGCATATATATTTCATTTAACAAGAAGCATATATATTTCATTTAACAAGATTGTCCTGTCATTTATCCCAGGCTGCAAATAGCATATTTAACAGTCTCAGATGTAACTGTTCCATTTCGTTTGTTTTGGGCAGTCTTAAAAAGGCTGCAAAATCCATTGTATTAGGCAGTTATTATCTCCTTGATGTTTCTCTGCAATAATTCTGTGTTCTCTAAAGTTACATCAGACCTATAAACACCTACATTAAAACGAATCACCTCAGCATATTTAGCATATGGAACTACCTGGAAATAATCTAAGGAAATCACCAGTGGGTGAGGTTGGCTATTTAAAATGCACGGGGATTTCTTTTTCCTTTACATTTGTGATTCAGTTCCTTTTTTTTGGTCACCCCTTGCAGTTGATCCAGAAAGCCCTGGAGTCCCTGAGCAGAGCAGATAATGTTCCTGCTCTGCTGTCACCGGGTGATTCTGTGGAGTGTTACATAACCTGTCATACCAGTTTTGTCAGAGACAGATATTTTTGAGATCTACAACCTGGGAAATTTGAACATGGATGAAATCCAGGAAACCCATTTAATCTGTGTACTTAGAGTTACTTGCTCCTTACAAGACTTTCTTCTGATCCACCAGGGAAGGTGCCAAGTCTGTTCATGTGTGGGGGAAAAAAAGCCCCAAACCATAATGAACACATGTAGGAAGGCAAAAACTGAAGTGAATGCCTGGTCTTCTACTGGATTTTCTGTGTGATAAGAGACTATTATCCCTCTGTGTTGAAGTGGGGGTTTGCTAATGGACGGCTCCTGAGAAATTTTGGGTTTGGCTACGTGGTAGGGCTGTACCCCCTTGCTGAACACGGGATTTTGTGTCAACATTCTTGTTGCAGTTGGGGCTTGGCTTGTCCTGCTTTAGCTTCCAGTCTTGTCTGCCTGTGAAAGTTGTGCTAGTGTGGCTTAGGTGTGAATTGACGCTGAATTTATTAAACTGGTGCAGTTCTCTGGCTGGACACGCTGGGTACACACTCTGTGAAACAAGGGTTTCTGCAATAGCGTAACCACACTGGCTTCAAAAATTAGGTCAAATTCTTTTGCCGCTCCTCTGTGTTGTCAAGGCCTTAGAAACTGGGTTTATGTGAGCTAAGCTGAAGAACCTTTGAAATTCTCAAACCAGCTCTTTACAGCAGTTTGTCTAAATGGATTTGAAATCTCACTTGGAGATGCAGTCTCTCCCGTTCAGCTGACACCAGCGTGGGCTGCTGCAGGAGCGAGTGCTCCCGCTCCCAGCTAGGCACTGCCAGCAGCGGTGCCTGGGCAGCCAAGTGGGGAGGTGATCCCACCTCCACCTGAGCTGGTTTTATTCCTTTTTTGTGCTGGCTTTGTTTGCAGGCAGGTCAGTGTGTGTCCCAGTTCACCGTGAGGGTACGGCCCTGCGGGGCGTACCTGGATGAGCAGAAAGGACAGTGATGTCTCTTCTGGCAGCAGCCTGTGAAAACCAAATTAATTTAAGTTTGCTCTCCTCATGTGGAAGTGTTACATAATCTCTGTTTAAGGGAGGTCATTTCAGGTTAGGGAGAGGTTGGGTCTGTGCCCTCCTGTCAGTGCAGTATCTCAGTTAATCAGAACTGGAGCTGCTCTCTCCCTGTGTGTGCTGACATTGCACTGCTCCCTCTTAATTCTCTTGTAAAGAAGTTCATTGACATTTTTACTGGCTGGCTGGCTTTGATGAAGTTGACATCCTTGCTTCTGGCCATCACAAATATTTTCTTTTTTTTTTTCTTTTGATTTACTTCAGAAGATGCTGATAGCTGAAGACTCCACTTTGATAAAGCATATACATTTATATACGTGTCAGAGGTAACTCTGCAGGAAGCTTGTGTATTGTAAAATCTTCCTTCCCATATAGATTGTCAACCTGTTTTATTCTCCTGGCATCACTGTGCTTTCCTGCCATAAACTGTTCCACTGATTGTGTTTGAACGCTGCTCATCCCAGCTGGGTTATCTGCAGAGAGACCTGAACTGAGGTGTGCTGATGGAACTGGCCTGAGCTTCAGGGATTGAACCCTCACAGGTCTTCTGGGAGCTTCCAAACCCATCACATCCACCTGGCACCTTGACATCCCTTAATCAGTTAATTCATGTCATCTGCCTGCTTGCTCAGGGGCTGGTTGGTACTGGGAGGAGGTGGTCATGCATCTGTGGCTGCAACACAAAGCCTCAAAAATGGTCACCTTTTATCCTAGAGACATGTTGGGACAGGAAACAGGAGAGAAAGACATTGGTTAAGTTGATGTACTCGGTGTGTTAGTTTGCTCAAGTCATCCAAACAGTTTTTGGAAGTTGTGTAGATAAGCAGGATAAAACCTTTTCCCAGCAGCACATTTTTAATCGTGGTTAAAATAACCAGATAGTAAAACTAACTAAAGTAGAAATCTGCACAACTTCATCTTGGGTCTATTATCAAGTTAATTGCTAACATTCTATAATACAGACTGAAAGGAAGGCTGCAGGATAAAACCAAAGTTTTTGTGTTTACCCTTTCAGAGATTTAATATAAGGTCATTTGGCCGTGAGCCACTTGGACACAATACCCGTATTCAGTCTGAGTGCATTTACACCGGAATTAAGATTCAAAGGCTTCATGTGAATAATATTGCTGACACCAGGAAATCAGTTTAATCTGAGGGGGAAAGAAAAAAGGCAAGCTCTTGGAAAAAATCTGCGAAATTCTAGAAAGTGTGGGAGACGTGTGGAGGGAGGCGGCGTGAGTGGGCAGGCTGGCTTCACGTGTTGCTGCCTGGATCTGAGGGAGCTGGTGGATGAAAATGGAGGACTTGAAAGGTTTTGCTTTGTCCTTGAAAAGCCCTGTCCCTTGTTTGAGGTTCATTGATAGATATTGCTGAACTGAAGCAAAGCTTAATTTTCCTGTTCCCAGCAGTGCCCAAGGGAGAGAAGTGCTGTATTTCTAGCTAGAAAATTAGATTAAAACACCCACTACCTAGATCCAGGGTACATTCATTTCATCCTCTCTTGTAAGACTCTCACTACTCTGAAAGGCAGTTTACAGTTTTGACAGCTAAAATAAAAAGCCTGAAGGACAAGCAACCACTTTGAATGTTAGAAGGGCTTCATTTCCAGCAGAAAGATTTCAATTACAGTCATTTTCCTCCAGTAAGTACAAAGAGGTAAATGGAACCCCTGTTTCAAATGTTAAACTCACAGACTACATTATTACCAGTTGTACCTTGAAAGTAAAGGATAAAGCCAATCTAAATCAAAGCCCTGGTTCCAAATTGCTTTTTAAGAGTGTGATGAGGTCTGCACCCGGTAATTCAGCCACTCTGTGGTGAGCAGCACAGAGCACATCAAATGTGACTTCCATTAGACCGTGCTGCTCTTGGGGGGGATCGAGGCAGGAAGCATCTTTCTCGACAAGCACTGAGAGTTGCAACTTGAAAGGGCTGCTCTGCAGCTGGAAATTCATGAGTTGGCTGTATTTTTAGAGAATTCAGGTTTTTTTTCATCCCTGACTCTGCTCGTTATTTGTCTTGTCCCTTTTAACAGTAATTTGACAGAGATTTGGTTATTTATCTCCTGTGTGGCACAACCTCTTCTCCCTCCCACTCCCCAGTACAAGGTTTTTCATCCCAAACCATTCCCTCCCCTTGCTGGGGAAGGGAACACCTTTTCATAAGTCCAGATACTGAAATGTGCACAGTGTTTGCATGATACAGTGCTCTAAAGAGCCTGACAGCTGAGGTGATAAATCAGCCTGGTGACCTGAGCTCATTCCTTTCCCCTGGAATGATGAACTCTCCCAGCAATCTGTACCCCTGGCTGGGTGGAGTCAGGGATAACCCTGTGAGTGGGCGACTTTCTGGGTCAGAGCTGTGCCCAGAGGCATCGGGGGAATGCAGGGAGTCATCCAGGCTGCTCCTAGAGCAGCTCCCTGTTCCACTGGCACTCAAACCGTCCCTGCCTGGGAGGTGGGAACCCACCCGTTCCTTCACCAAAGTGTTCGCTGGAGATAGCTGCGCTAACTTTATTTATTTCTCTTTGCTCCTTCTTTTCCTCATTGCCTTGTAGATGGATTTCTGCAGGTGTGAAATCAGATGTTGCTCCTTAAACTGATGGGGATGATCAGCAAAGGGTTGTGTTGTCCTGAATTACTCAGCACAGACACCTGGGTCACTATTTTTATCACTTTTAGCTGCTAAAATTTTTTCAATTTTTCCTCTCCTGCCCATGAATAGTACAAGTTTGCACTTTTAAAATTGTGTTGCAACTGTGACTGACAGTGTTTTAAGGAAATGAGTGAGATTTGTCATTTTACATTCTTGTGAACAGAGACTGGGCATAATCGAGGAAAACAGATGTAGGGAGTTAATTTACTTGTAAATACAATACAGATTACTACAGATCATAAAATCTTAGAATGGTTTGGCTTGGAAGGGTCTTTAATAATTATCCAGTGCCACCCCTGCCATGGGCAGGGACACCTCCCACTGTCCCAGGTTGCTCCCAGCCCCGTCCAGCCTGGCCTTGGGCACTGCCAGGGATCCAGGGGCAGCCACAGCTGCTCTGGGCGCCCTGTGCCAGGGCCTGCCCACCCTCCCAGGGAACAATTTTGTCCTTTTCTCTAATCCAAACGTGCCCTTGTGCTTCAGGAGCCTGCGCTCGCTTGGACTCAGCTCTTCCCCTGCCTGCTTTGGCCGTGTGGCCCTGAGACTGCCACTAAGCCCTCTCACACAGAGCTGCCTTCCTTCGTGGTCTGGCCTTTCATGATTGCATTTTGATTTTGTCTGGCCTTCCTGTGAACACAAGGAGCTTGCCAATGGTGGATGCAGCCTGCACAGCTGCTGTGCTGTGCCCAGGCTGGCAAGGGGGTCTGAGGAGGTTTTCCCTCCTTGCAGCCTCGCAGGCTGGGTTGGGCTGGGGCACCAGCAGCCAACGTGGGCTTGTGTCTCCATGGCCTGGCAAGCCCAGCGAAAAGCAGGCAGGGCTGGAAGCCAGAGGAAGGAATTCCATCCCTGTTCAGTGTCCAGCCCCAGAGGGGTGGGAGGTGGGCTCCTTAGGGCGAGCCAGCTCCTCAGCTCTCATCTGCTCCTGGGCTGCGGAACCAACCGAAGTGCTTAGTTATTTATTTTGCTTTATTTATGTATTTGCTTATTTATTTTGACTTAAATGGACCTTTCTCAGGTTCTGCCAGTTCTTGGTAGTCAGACCAGTTCTTGTGTGGTTTTGGATCCAGGTGTTTAACTAATCTGTGAAATCTTTCTGCTTCCTTTCAGTGCTGCAGATTGAACGTTTGCAGTTTGCTTTTTGCTCTGAGTGGTTATCAGTAAGGGATTTAAAGGACTTTTTCTTCCTTGATCTGGGGCAGTGGTTGCATCCTGTGTGTCAGGATGACTCAAGGGCTGCTCCTGCCTGGGCAGGTGCTGGGAGCCCCGTGGGACTTGCAGCATTAGGAAGTCCAAGCACCACCCGCTTTCCCCTTGATATTTCTCACAAAGGGGGTCACTGGAGCAGAACTATTTAAGCATCTCAATGACACCTCAGGGTCCTCCCACTTAGAAGTGGGAATATGTGCATTTTCTTTTTCCACCTGGAGCCAGCTTCTGGACAGCTTTGTCTTTAATATGGATTGGGATCCATATTAAAGACAAAGACCTCAAAGTCCATGGACTCCAAGTCCACAGACCTCAAACTTTTCCATCTTTAGTCCTTGTTTTTTGCATATACTTCCGAGACTGGGAAGAACTGAATACTAATGTCCATAGTCAGTGGCAGATAAAACAGCAAAGAAAAAAAAACAAAAAACCCCATTGCATTCTTGTGATGTAAATTTTTAATCAAATGTATTTTCTTCTGTTAAGCAACTTTTACAGCCCACTGCACAAAACATACAACCAAAAACCTTTGCACAATGAACTGCATGTAATAGGCTAGCAATGCATCCATTACACGTTTTTAGGTCTGTAATGCATTTAAATCCATTTTTGTGTGCATGCTAGTGTAGCCTTCAAAAGATAATTAGAATTTGCTCAGTCTTGCCTTCACAGTTCCTTAGGTTTCCTTCCAATTGCAGTGCTTTGGAAAGCTTCATTAGAAGTGGTCTTTTCGGTAACAAGAAGGAAATACAATTTGAATAGCTTAGGAAATTCTCAGTATGTTAGAAAGCTGGAAGCTTTGTATCAAAGTTCCTGAAGTGGTTGTACAGGCACAGTGAACACCGTTCCTCAGCACAGCTGGGTCCAGGTGTTGGTAGATGATGGAGGAGGCTGTAATAGCAGTGATAATTACATCAAATAACAGTTCTCAGTCTGAGTAGCTGGAGGTGAGTTTTCTAGCAAGGTGTGGATGTAGCAGTGCCCTTCTGACGGGTGACCAGACCCCGCACTGTCATCACCCTTAGTGTGTCTTCTGTAGGAGGGCTCCTGCCTGGGGAGCCTCATCTCAAACCCAGCCCCTGCCCTCGTGCCTCTGTCACCTGCTGTCACGTCCGAGCTCCAAGCAGGCTTCTTCCTCAATTGCAGCATCTCTGTTTGGAGTTTCCCCTTCCCAAGCTGTCTGTGGTGCAGGATTCCAGCTCCTCTCTGGCATCTGCCCATGCCCCCCGGGCTGGAACTTGCTGTGTTGCCTTTCCCTGGGCTTAGAATTAAAAGCCAAACACGGTTAGCAGGGAAAAAAGGGTTTTACCCTGGTATTTATTTAAGGATCCTTTAGTGCATCCTCCGAACAATGCGCACTGCCCCAACAGTGCACCCGGGTGCACACACCATAGGCCCCCACAATAGCCCCCCGTATACAGTTATGGACCTTGCAAATTAGCACAAATCTATCAAAGATTCCCCAGTGAGAGGCTCAAGAGGAGCCCCCGTCCTGAGGAACCTTCCCCCTGGATGGGCCTGTCTGAGTTTACAGCATGTGTTCTGGAGAGGACCTTGGTGCCTGGGGCTTTCTGACCCAGCTGCGAGGCCTCCAAGATGTTTGGTCTCTTGGCTTAGCAGAACTTTGGGTCTGAGCTGGTTATCAGGCTTAGGGAATTACAAGTGTGTGGGCTGAAAGCACCAAGGATGCATGAAAGCTCTATGAAAGGGTATATGAAAAGGGTGTAAGAGGGGTATATGAAAAAGCAAAAAATCATCATGGCATCAGCTGACTTCTGCTCATGGTGCAGCGAAACTGCTCATGATTCATCTCTGGCCGTATTGAGGACATCTGCGAAAGTGTTATTCTTCGTGGTTTGATAAAATCATAGGTTGGTTTGGGTTCAAAGGGACCTCAAAACACATCCCATTCCACCCCCTCCCATGGGCAGGGACAACTTCCACTATACTGGGTAGCTCCAAGCCCTGTCCAAGCTCCTGAACACTGGCAGGGCTGGGGCAGCTTCCTGGGTCAAAGTGTGCGAGGTCCAGGGAAGAATTCCTTCCCAGTATCCCATCCATCCCTGCCCTCTGGCAGTGGGAAGCTGTTCTCCCCTGTCCTGTCACTCCATCCCTTGTATACAGCCTCTCTCCATCTGTCCTGTAGCTCTTTCAGGCACTGGAAGGCCACAGTGAGGTCACCCTGAGGCTTCTCTTTCCCAGGCTGAACAATCCCAATTCTCTCAGCCATCCTTTCCTCCCAGGAGAGCTGCTCCATCCCTCTGATCATCCTGGTGCCTCCTTTCTGGGGGTTTTTGTGGGTTTGTCCAAGCAGGGGCTGCTTTCACCACTGTGCCAGGAGCTGGCAGGCACCGGAGCTTTGGGCTGCAGGGATGTGGGCAGGAGCTGGCCGAGTCTTCCCGTGGCTGTGCCCAGGGACCTCTGCCTAGGGGTGGCAGGAGGAGGTGCTGTGGTGTCACCAGGGGACAGGAGTGTGCTGCAGCTCCCCTCCCTGGGGCCGTGGGGTGCCCTGCTGTCTGGGAGGGATCCTTTGGGGTGGTAAGGAAGCAGGCTCAGGCACTGCTGGGCACACACAAATGCACAGGAATGTTTTGGAGCCGCTGTCTGGGACCCAACTTTTGCCTGGAGAGCCTGTGGTGTGTTTAACTCTGTAACAGTAACATGTAGGTACTTGGTGGATTAATATTCAGGACACAGTAGATGAGAGAAGCTGGCTGGGGGGATGTCACACACAATCTGTTCTTTTAGAATTCCTCTCTGTTTTGAAGCTAGATTTACCAATTCTGTAGATGGGAAGGAAGAAAAAATTACAGGCTTACTCTGATTTTTCAATTTTTTATTCTCCCCTCCTGGACTTCATTTGCCTGAGGGCTAGTTCTGCCCTTTAATTATTTAAGAACTGGGTTTTGTTTACAGTTTGTAATAAAACTGATAAAAGATTAACAAGGTGCTTGTGAATCATTTTAAGCAAATTAAAGCTTTGAAAGACTTACAACTGCAAATATTTGAAAATTGTACAGCAGAAAAAATAAGAACAGACCAGAGCAGATAATCAAGTTATTGGATTTGCTTGGGAGAAAAAATAATCTTGTTTGCAATCAGATGTGAGAGCAGCATAGTCTGCTCTATGAAATATTTATGTGTGCTTTTAGCAAATTTGAAGACACTGGTTGTATGAAACAGCACCAGGCCTGTTAAAATCCTGTTTTATTACGGTGTGAGGTAGGTGCAGGGACAGAGCATGGGGTGCAGAGGGGATTCTGAGTGGGATTAGTGTGTCCAAGTTCACCTTAGCAGCAAGCCTGTGCCAAAGCACCGGAACGTTATGCTGCTTTCAGGGACTCAAGTGGCTCTTCCCTAAAACAATCCCAATGAAATGATGGACTCTGAGCTGATTTCCATGCAACAGTGACAGGTTCTAACTCCATTTCTAAGCAAAGATTTTGGGGTTATAATGGATATTTCCATCAAAACATCAGCACATCGCTCAGTAGTGGTGTAAAAGACTAACCAGCTAAAGATAAGGGAGTGTCCTGAGGATGGAACAGGGAACATTGATGTGATGGAATAGAAATTCCTGATTTATCTGTGTCACAGACATGTGCTGCTCTCGTCATTCCCCCTCCAAAGACTTGCAGATGCCGAGGGCTCAGAGAAGAATTGCAGGGCTGTTCAGAGGTGTGGAACTGCCTCTGTGTGAGGAAGAACTGAGTGAACTAGAATCCCTCAGCTGGGTGAACAAGGAAAGGAGACGTGACAGAGGTCTGTGAAATCAGGCAGGACGCCAGGAGGATGGGAATTGTTCATTGCCTTGTGACACAGGGACGTGGAGGTGCCAAAGGAAGTTGCTAAGAGCCCACCTGAAGGAGATCAGAAGTAGGAGGTTCTTTGGGAAGGTGCTGGCCAGCGCAACTGGTTTTTGTCAAGGGAACTGTAGATACTAAAAGTTAACATCACTTGTGGGAAAGTGGACCAGTGAATGGAAAATAAATCCATGGATTGCCACTGACCAGGCAGAAACCCCATCAGGAGCTCGCTGCGCTGGGAGTGACTGGTGGTGGAAGCCGGGGGAAGGATGTAGGCATATAAATAGAGAGACAGCAGTATTATATGTACTTGCCCTATTTTTATTCTCTCCCTTTGGACACCCATTTATGGCCACTGTTGGAAAGAGGATGCTGAGCAAGCTGAGCCTTTGATCTGGCCCAACGCAGCCGTTCTCTGTGCTGCTGGCACCGGGGCAGCTCTTTCTGAAACGTCTTATGTGATGACTGCTGCATAAAATGGATGTTCTTCAACACCCACCACGCTCTGCAGCTTTGGATTTGGCTGTGGTTGTTACCTTCAGACAAAGGCATGTCACACAGTGATTACAGTGTAGTATTAATAGCTGGATTCCTGATTTTCCCTGAAAGTGCTCTGGGTCTGGGAAGGAGAATCTCACATCGCCTCTTCTCTGTGCTTCATTTTCTCCACCCATAAAATGGGTGTGAAGGCACGTGTGTTATCAGGAGTATTATCTATGCAGCATTTTGGAAAGAATTACAAGGCACTTCTTTGAAGCCATTGGACAAGGCACAGAACCAAGAGAAGGCAAGCAGCGTTTCCACTGCAGTGTCACCAGGAAGGTTTGAAGATGGGTGAATTATTGCATTGCAAAGCTCTTCAGCACCCCAGCGAAAAATCAGGACAAAACCTTTAAGCCTAAATTACATTCAGAATTGAATGAGGTGACAGGAAACTTCTGGGGCAGATGAGGAGAGTTGGAGTCTAATTAGATGGAGTAATTTTATTCCTTTGGGGATGAGCTGTGAAAGCCAACACGGTAACACATCAGGTTCAAAGGTCTGCGTGTAGGTCCTAATCTGCTTAAAAGATGGGATTGAATTTCACTGCCTGTATCATAAACTTGAGTTCAGTAACTAAATAGTTCCTTCCTTGAGCATCCAAATATAAACTGTGAAAGAAGGCAGAGGAGCTTAAAGGAGGGGAATTAAGCTGTGCCCATGCACAAATGCTGCCTATAGCTCAGTGATAATCACAGAAATATTCTGAAAGCTCTGTAGCTGGTCTTTTTTTTCCACCCTTTTGAGCTGTGTGGCTTTGATGGCAGCTCTAACATACCTTGTTGAAGTTATGCTTCAAGGCAAACATCATCTGTACGTCTCAGCAATGGTTTAAATATCTCCTCTTGCCTTCCCCTGTAGCTGATGTTTCTGCTTTGCTCTGCACATTTGGAAATGAGTTCTGAGCAGGGAGAGCTGGCAGGGCTGGTGGGGTGAGCCTCGTGTTGGGCAGGGCAGGGGGTCCCTGTCTCAGGGGTGCACGTGGGTTGCATTACTCTGTAGCTCTATTCAAGCAGGATTTGCAGCTTCCAGTGTTCTACACAGTACAGATGTTGGAGATGAACAGATAGTGCTTCTATTTCCTTGTTTAGTGTTCTGTCATTGCTGTGTTGTGATCAATCTTTGTCCAGCCCTCTTGAAACTTTGCCTGTGTTTGTTGTGTTCTCTATGATTGTCAATGATCTCCTTTAAAAGCCCAGGATCCATTCCATCTGGTCCCAGGAACTTGGCAGCTTGCATGGCAAGCAAGAGCTGATTTTTTTTTTTTTTCTTTGAGTGCTAGTTCAGAGAAGTCAATTCATGGCTAAAAAGATTAAACCCCTAAATCAGAAAAGCTGGGAAAAATATAACAATGGCAACTCTGCCAAGGAAGTGCTTCTTTTTGGATTAAAAAATCTTATGACAAGTAGAAAGAGAGAGATTTGGAAGGGTAATTCAATTCTCTTGTCAGTCCAGGAGAGTTAAAGCTGAAACTGTGTTAGAATACATGAACAGCACTGCCTGGACGGAGAGAATCCCATGCCTCTCAGAGACAGGCGTGTGCTGGTTTCCACTCTGCCTCTCCTATGACCTGGTTTGGATTCCTTGACCTTGATGTCGCTGAGGTTCATCACCTGCCGAGTTCTCTGCTTCCGTGGGCAGGTTCCCTCTGAAGCAGTCTGTGTTCTGCAGCAGTAGGGACACGGGGAGTGGCAGTGGGGTGAGGCGATGGGAAGGGGTCAGGCTGGCGGGTTTGGAGGCTGAGGCACCCATATGGGGCGTGGGAGGTGCCAGGGACACCTCGCAGGCAGCGTCCCCTCCTCCCAGGGACTGGCAGCACCGTGCTGCTGTTCTCCCAGAGCAGGGCTCTGCCTGGTGGGAGGGGAGAGCTGCTTTTTCCTCTGGGGGATGGCCCCGATGGAGTGTCGGAGCTCTGGGTGTGCTGTTATCCTTGTGCTCCTGGAGATCGTGGGAAGCCTCCTGGGAAGGCAGCACGCTGTGCCAGGCAGAGCCCTTGCTGCTGGTTCCTGCTCCTGCTGTGTCCTCACCAGCATCCCTGACTTTTCCCCCCACTTCCACATAAAAAAGGGGAAACCAAAGAGAAGCCAAAATCATCTCCCTCCTTGGCTCAAGGTGCAGATTGAAGTTCTGTTGTTCTGTCTTAAAAAGCAGGCTTGTTCAGTGCTTGAATATCACTGTGGTGTGTTCGTGAGAGAAACTGGGAGCACAAAATCCCACTGTTCTCCTCAGCACAGACAGAAGATGACAGAGAGAAATCTGGGTCCTTCTGCTGTCCGTGGAGGGAGATTACTGGAAGAGGTGCTGCTTTTGTGACCTCGTCTAGTGGTTGCATCTGAGACCAATAGAAACTATAAATCTCTAATAAATCTAAAAAGTATTAGATATACTGAAAAGTGTTCCAAAAAGTGCCCTGGCATAGTGCCCCAGAGATTTTCTACTGCATTCTTGTCTTGTAGGTTTGTGCAGGGTTGGGATATGGTTTAACATAAAATCTCAGTCCTCTCAAAGACACCCCTGTTAAAACCACATCTCTCCTGGCCTTAGGCAATGGACTGATTACATGGATATCTTACACAATCATGAGATATATTTAAAAACAATTAGTTGTGGCTGTTTGATGGGACTGCCTGCCTTGGGAGGTACCAACAGCTGATTGCTGTAGGGTACCAGGTAGTGAGTGACCCGTGTGAGGTCCTGCACTGGAAAGGGGGAGGGATAGTGAGAGCTGTTTTAAAAACTTGTGGCTTCAAAATCAGGGTAAACTTCGCTTTCTCATTCTGGGCTACTCAGACTTGGATCCTTTCTCCTCTAACTTCAAGCATGTAAATACATCTGAATTAGGGATCTCATCTCCTTAGGGTCCCTGGGTCCAGGAGGGGAGAAATGGGCCAACTCCAGGGCCTGAATGGCTTTTTGAAGGTTCTTGATTTTCCTTTACAGTGTGTGTTACAGTCCAGGCAGTGAGGCCTCTAGGTCAGTTTTTTAATTTAAACACACTTGTTGATAGGTAGGTGAAATTCTGCGTCTCTGTGGAAAAGAAATACTTTTTGATTTCTCCATCTCTGAAGGGTGATCAGGTTTGGAATGTTGGAGGTGCTGGGGTGCTCAGCTGCCGTGGGGCACAGATGGTCTCCTCATCTGCCTCCAACACAGGGAGGAAGTGTCTGTTCAAATATTCTGAGTGATTCTTGTCTGTGAGAATGAACAAGCACCTACAGATGTTCCTTGACCACGAGCCTGGCAGCTTTACACTTGCATATGTTGTTTTTGCCCAAAGTGGCACTTGGAGGACCCCAGGAAAGTCAGAGCCCGACTGCAGCCACACTTGGCCTGCCCTGAGAGCTTGGCAGCTGAAAGGGCCTTACAGGACAAGGCTGTTCACAACACTGAGCAAATACAAATCAACAAGCCTCTGAGGGATGGAAGTGGCTGCTGGAAGTGTGGCTTGCTGTCCAAAGTGCACAGCCAGTGGCAGAGGGAAAGCTGGCTCTGCCAGCAGGTCACCCAGGAGCAGCAGGACGGTGCTGGGCACATCCTGCCCTGGCACTCAGCACATCAGGGGACACTGGCCTGCAGGAGCTCTGCATCTCTGAGACCAGAGGTATAAATACACAAGGAAATGTGTGGCCTCTGAAGTCCAGCATATCCATTGCTGTCACGTTATTCCTTTCATCCTCTTCAAAAGTCAAAGTAGAGCCTGTGTTTCCATAACCATTGCTGTCCAAGAAAGGATAGTGCTTAGTTCTGACCTGGGGAGAGTTCCCTGCACAGTTGCAAACTGATTTTTATCATGATTATAGTCAAAACTCAAAAGATTTGTGTAGAAGCGTCTGTGTGTGGGCACGTTTATGTGTGTAATGTAATACTTGTAGGTTTGCACATTGCATGTAGTGTTTAATGTGTAATTATATTACACATACACTACCTCTGGGTTTAAACACAGACACAGGTACAATACTGACTGCATCTGTATGATTTTGATGGATAGCCTAAATATTTTTCCTTTTTGGAATAATGCAGTGAGGTGTGCATATGAAAACAGCAATAGCCTTTAATTTCCTTCAATAATCCTGAGTCCCCTGATCAATGCAGTGAAAGCCAACATGCCTGGCTGGAGATGCACTGGTAGGTGCTTGTGTCACTGCCTCAGGAGCATTGCAAAGACTGGGGGACAAGATAGCAGCCTGGGAATTCAAGGGAAGCCTTTTCTGATACATGCTTCTGATTTGTGACGGGAAAATTTCTGCATAATTCTATAGATCTTCTTAGTCTGGATTAGGATTTAGCTAAAATCGAAATTGTGGAGCAGCTTCATCAGGAGGTTTGCTTACAGACAGATCCTTGCAGTTCACAAGACAGATGAACAAGTTAAGCTTTAAGGGATCAGTGAGAAGCAGATGCCCAGATTCCTTACAGGATACTGAATATTACACCAAGCTGGTATTTGCATCTTGTGGAGCCCGACTGGAGATGTGGTGTGGGGTGTTTCTGTGCAGCTCCTCTGGCTGCACTGTAGCAATGTTACCTCAAGTCTGGTGAATGAGCCGAAGCCACGTTCACTTCCTGGGGCTTTCCTGAGCCTGCCCCAGACCTCGATTTATTTTATCGTTTACTGGTGTGGTCACACACAGCCATGACACGGTCCCAGCCCAGTGTGCACTCACAGGGTAACACAGAGAGTGGCAGCCAGGCAGCAGCAGCTCCATGCCATCATCCGAGGATGAATTTTTAAGGGAACAATAATGGTGGTCCTGAAAGACCCTAGTCTGTCACGCAGCTAATCTATTTCTAAAATGAAGTGAGTGCCTCCTTTTGCATGGAAGAGCACCAGTTTAAAAGCCTGAGGGACTTGCACCCGGGCACACAGGGTAGTGTCTGTCCAGAGCAGGCTCTCAAAAGAAACACAAAGGTGGTTGTGTTGTTATTTTTCTCCTCACTAGATCAACACTAACACAACTAGATCCTAAGCAAGCTCAGGAGCAGACAGTCAGGACTCTTTCCCTGCTGGAGGTGAGCACATTGCTGCAGCTGAGGCCGTGTGCTGGCAGTGTCCTGTGCCACCAGGCAGGGCACGAGCTCTGCCAGTGGGTTGGTGCTGGCTGGGCTTCCCCGGCAAGAGCCTGACAAACAGATTTCCCTGCTGGAAAATGGCTTTAAATTAAATAGGTATCAGCCTGCTGCTCTGAGAGCTGAATGTCAGTGCTAATAAAGCAGAGGCTCCATCTTTCCCAAAGGACCTTTGGAACCAGTTGAAAGCTGCGTCCTCCATCCCCCTTTCCCAGCGGGTGAATGTTACTCCTGTGCTGTGCCACTGTGTCCTCGGAGTGAGGGGCAGTGCCAGCACGCCGTGCTGACTGACAGCACTGCTCCCAGCACTGCGAGGAGAGCAACTGACCTTAAACTCTGGGGTTGTGGGTCTGTTTTGACTGTAAGAGAATACTCTTTTTTTCCCCCTTTCCTTTTTTAAAAACATTGCCCCGCCAGCCTGGCTTTCTGTTCATCTCTGTGTATTTTTTAAGGTCTTAACCCCTTCCTGCCCTGAGGTGGAATTAGATAAGCTTTGAAAGCAGTTCAGTGTCATTTGTTTAAAAAAAAAAAAAAGAAAAAAGAGAAGAGAGAGACTAAAACAAGGAAGGTGACCTTGCAAGTTGCCTGTAGAAAAAGATCTCTCTTATGATAAGCCTAAAGTAATTAGTTTTATTTTTGGTGTTGCCTTACACGAATCGTTCATGCATCTCAGCTGGCTGTGGAAATGCCTCATGACAGCCTGAGCGTGCTTTCCAGGCTGCCTGGCCACTGCCTGTGAGCGCCTGTGTCAGTGGAGGAGTTTCCTCCTCCCATGGAATGCCCACTGAGCTCTCGCCTCCTTCTGCAGGGGAATGCTGGTGCCCTCTCTGGCAAACTCTCTGTGGTCAGGGGGATCCTGCATCACTCAGCACAGGAACTCAAGGCTACTAGGCAAGAAATAATGATATAAAAAGATATCACTCTGTTACTATCAGCGCAACAAATTTTTCCTGCTCACTTTATTGTTAAATGATGTCGAAGTTAGTGCTTCACACGGCAGGTGGGCAGAAAGGATCCCTTGCCCCATTTCTGCTCCTTTCTGTAGGCAGGTGGTAACTCCTGACTGACTGAGGTGAGGATGTCAGTGGTATTGGCAAAGCCATTCCATGCACAGGTGTGCAGGGAAGTGTTTTCCCTGAGGAGCTGGCTGGAGCCCTGCAGCTCCTGCACAGGGACCCAGGAAGAGGGGGAGCAGCAGGGGCTGCTTGGAAACGGCTCTGGTGATGTGCCTGTCATGGGCTGCTTCTGTTCCCTCGGCTGCTGCTCTGTGTTGCAGTCACTCCTCAGCTCTTGGGGCAGTGGATTTGCCTCCTCACCTCCTCCAGAGCACCAGCCCCAGCCCCCCTTGCCCTGTGAACAGCTGATGTTTCCGCCCAGCACAGGGACCAGCCATCCCCCAGCCAGAGGTGACTGACCATGGGGAAAGGTGCTGATGGACATTGTAAGGAATGCTGCCCGTCTGTTCCTCAGCTCCCAGTGATGCTGAAAAGTCCAAAGATGGTGTGGCTGTTGGTCTCCTGTCACTAATGGCATAAACTCAGCAATTATTTTAAGCCATGGTGAAAAAGTAAATGCAGATATTGTTGTGCAGGCTTGGCCAGACTACTTGGCTTTGGTGTGTAACCTATTTCTGGGTGTAATTACCTTCCCTGTTATCACTGGGTTGTTGGGGTGCAGCAGTAATCAGGTTTTGGCAGGAGATAGTGCTTTGTGTCTGCAAACCCCGGGTCTAATCAGGAGGGAGGATCAGGCTGCAGCAGCGGCCGCGCCGTGGCTGCTCCAGACCGATGGCAGGGGCAGTGTGCTCGAGCCAAAGCAGCAGCTTTGGGAGCTCTGAGCCCGACATTTCCAGAGATCCAAGCATTGGAAGGGGATATTGATGCAGTCTGGGGGCAAAAAAATTAGCTGTGCTGTCAGTGGCATGTAGGATGTGAGAGAATAGGTCAGTGTCTCAAATCCACCCTTCTGGCATCTGCTCCCTCTGGCAGCCGCAGTGCTGGTGCCAGCAGAGGGAGGTCATGGGAGGCAGATGTGGGATAATCTCTTCTCCACCTTAAATCTTCTCCTGGTTTAAACCCTGAGAACAAGCTTTAATAGCCTTCTTAATGGGTGCAGTTCATTGAATTCTGCTTGGATTATGGCTTGTTCCATTTGGCTTGATTAGGTTCAGCAAGGAATTGGGAACAAACTTCAGAGAGACTCATTTTGAGTCGGGAATGAGATCAGAGCTGACTCTGACGTGTATTACTCTGAAATGCAAAAAATTAGTCATGTTTATTCCCTCAGCTGGGTGCACACACTTCCTGGGCTTTCGGAGGATCCCTGCACAGCCTTGGCTGGGGCAGGCAGCCATGGCAGTTCTGTACAGCTCCTCTTGAAAAGGATGTATTTTTTGGCTAGCACAACAGGAGAAGTGGAATGTCTAACTGGATGTGAAACATCACTGCAGTCATTCCCCTGCTTAGGCTGACCTTCAGGATCATCCCTGCTCCTTCCACTTATCTAAATACACAAACTGTAATTTCTTACGTACAACTTGTGTGGCCCAGCGTTGATATTTTTTTTTCCTTTTTTTTTTTTTGGTCCCTTCCTTAGAGTAAATTTAGGCCACTTCTGCCAGAGCATAATCTCTCCTGTAGTGCAGTGATTAAATTCTGGTAGTTGGAGGGCTAGGGAAGTAAAGGAGTTTCTTCTCCCAGGAAAAGCATATTTTTGGAAGATCTGTTTTGATTAGTCACTAGGATTTGTTTACAGCGCTGTCTGGAAAGCTCAGGTGTTTTGGGTAGATC
Source organism: Machaerirhynchus nigripectus (assembly GCA_013397975.1). NCBI lineage: Eukaryota > Metazoa > Chordata > Aves > Passeriformes > Dicruridae > Machaerirhynchus > Machaerirhynchus nigripectus. The sequence goes on along the minus strand of VZRQ01005257.1, from coordinate 322,591 downwards.
AGAGCAGGTAACAGCTCTTCCCCTGGGATCAGCACGACGTGCAGGATGAGGCAGGGTAAGTGTGTCAGGTTTATGGCCTCGTGTAAGGAGGGAATCCTTCTGCAGCCTCTCCCTCGCCTTCTTCAGGCTTCCAAAAATGCCTGATCTGAAGCAGCTCAGAGGGTTTTATTTTCCCTTTCCTTTGTTTGAAGTTTAAGCCCTGTGAAAATCCTTTAGAAAAGATGCATTGTTGGATAGGCCCCGATAGCATCAGCTGCCAGTTTATCTTTCATGTCGCACAGTGGCTCCCGTTACTGCCCAGGGGCTGCTGCCTTGGATTGTTCCCATCGTTTGGGTGGCTTTTGACCCAGCAGAGTCCTGATCTGGGCTGTGCCTTCAATGAGCTCTCTGTTATCAGCCTCCCAAAGGCTGGTGTACCTAGCAGAGCCTGGCACCGTGTCAAGGCTGTGGGCGTCCTTAAGATTCACCATTGATAGCTCACATGCTTTTCCCTCTCAACGAAAACAAGCACTTTTTGTCTAAGTTCACTAATGTTTGGCAAAGAAATATAGTAGTAATTATACACCCAGCCTCCTCCTCCCTCCTGCACCCCCAATCCCAGTTTTATAAAGGCAGCTAGCACTGGAACTGAAATAAATGTCATGAATGAATAATAATTTCTTTCATTTACACAGTAATTAAACTTGTTGAATGCAGACTTTATGCTTTGCTGCACAGTGTTTAATTTGAGTGGTAGATCCAGGCTTTTGTTAAATTCAGGAAGAGAAAAAATGAAATATCTACCTGACTATCAGTGTGTTTTGTTACAAACACTTTGTGGTTGGTTTTTTTTCCTACAGAGGTGCTGACAAAGGGGAGAATGTGCTTTTCAGACTGTTGTTTGCATCTTTACAAAGGTACTTTGTGGCCAAGGTTTCAGAAATGTGACAGAGATGTACCTCCAATTCTTTATGGCTGCAGGGATTAATCAGCATTTCTGAAACCTTGGTTATGGGTATAGATACCCCATCTTAGCAATTTTACCTTCCACGGGATTTATTGTTTTTTTCTGTGCAATCTTTAAGTCCTTCAGGTGCAGATCTCCCCAAGAATTGGCCTCTTCCCCTTCCTAAGCAAATGCAGGGCCACAATCACAGCAGTGTTTACGGAGGTGTGTGCGTGGTGAGGTCCCCATCCAGCCGGGCAGGCAAAGGAGGGGTTGAACAGTGACAAGGATGGAAAAGTTGGATGTTTGAGGCACAGAAACACTGCAGGTGGCAGAGGCCCAGCTTACCTGGCGTGCCCTTCCCCCGCAGGAGTGAAGTCAGGGATTTTTTGAAAGGAATGGGAAAAGAATCAAGCTCCATGGGCTGAAGGGAATCTTGGGTGACTTGAGGATGGGAACAGGGATAGTGCTGATAGGAGATGCTTTGGTTACTTGTCAGGCATGGGAATTCTGGGAGGATGTCAATCCTGCACTCCAGAGAAGGACAAAGTGAGTCAAAGGAACCTCTGTGTCCCCTGAGGCCCAGGCCTCCCAGACACTCACCTCAGTAGCTTCAAGGCTTTAGGCCACCTGTCCAGGAGAAGACACTGGAGCAAGGTGTCACCCTGAGTTTTGCAGGCTTTCGATGTTTTCATTCCTGTAATAGAGTTTCTCACGCAGTTTCTGTAAACATCAGGCATGTTTACCTACTGATCTTTATTATTATCATTCTTTTCATAAGGTGGAGAATTATGATAGACTTTTGGTCTGACCAGTGTCATTGAGAGGTGGTAACCCCATCCTCCAATCCATGGTTGTCTCTAAAAAGATATATAACTGACTGAATAAAGAGGCCAGGCCCCTTTTTGCCCCTTTGCTCCTTCTTTGGCCCTTCTTGCTCTCTCTTTTGGCCCTGGCTCCTATCCTGACAGAACGGTGTGGGCGTGGTTCTTTCGTGTCTAAGTACAACACCAAGGAGCAGATGTTTAAGGGGTGTTCAGCTTGGAATGCTTCAATTCCAAGTTTTGTGAATTGTGTGTCATTGTTTTTTGAAACAGAGACTTGTCACAGAGTTGTTCCCTTTCCTGTGGGTCTGTGACCTCTCAGATACCCTGAGTTTGTGCTTCTGGGCAGTCACGTTCGCTGCTGTTGAGCTTTTGGGGCAGGCTGCATGTCTGAGTGCAGGAGATTCAGCAGGGGCAGGCAGAGGTACTCCCTTGGACCTAAGCAGGGGCTGCAAAACCTTTCTGAATTGTTTTAGGCTGCAGAGCTGGTTGTTGATTTGATTGGGACAATTGCTTAGTCTTGCCAGCGTGTTCTGAAGAAATGGTTGTTTGCTGCTGCTCCGGAATATTCCCCAAGCAGGTGTCAGCAGCTCCCAGCACCACGTTTGGTGACACTGGGGCAGAGCAGAGGTGACAGTGGGGACTGCAGGAGGAGCCGTGCAGCTGCCTGAGGATGGGGCACAGCAGCTTTGCCCCTGGGACAGAAGGACAGCCTGGCAGAGGTGCAGGCAGCAGCAGCTCCAGCTGTGGCTCCTGCCAGCCCTGCCTGTGCCAAGTCACCATTTCCACGAGCCCCCCGGTGCCATGGGATGAGTGGGCACAGACACAATTGGTGCCCGTGCCTGGCTGGGGTTCAGAAAGGGCTCCCAGGACCGGGGACACTGCAGAGAAAACCGTGCATGGCTGGGGATGGTGGGTTGTGTGTGGGCCTGAGTCTCGAGGCAGCTGTTACCCAACCCTGCAACCACACAAGTCTCTCAGGAGCTTTCCCAGAACACTTCCCAAAAGCTAGACAAAGTGTTTTACTTGTCCTACATCCAAGGATTAATTTTTCCCCCTTTTCTGCTCTCGGGGGGTTGACATCTACAAATGTGCGTTGCTAACTTCATTTTCTTTCTTACTGAGGGAACAAGAGGCACTTGGGCTGTTTTGTTTATAGCTATGCTCTCAGCTGGCTGCATGTCTGGAGATGAAGGTGACAGCTTGAGATTTGTGAGCCTAATTGGCATACAAAAAAATTAATCCACTGGGAAATGAGTTATTTGCAATTATCTGTAGATTTGGCTTTATTTCATGGAGACAAATATAGTTGCTTGGTGACTTAATTACAACATTTTTTTAAGATTATGAGATTTTAAAAAGGATATCATTATTAACAAGATCTTGAGACTATATTTGGTGATTCCATAATTACAACTACCCCCATATTTGTTAGCTCAGAAAATAATAAGTGGAAGCTTTTAATTAAAATAATGAGATCTGTTCTTGCAGATAGGCTTTCAAGTACCACCCTTGGATAACAGGACCCTTTATTGTTCAATACAATCTAAAACAAGCTGTACTGTGCTGGGAGAGTGTCACGACTAAGGCTGAGGCAGATCAGCATTAAAATATTCTTTGGCTGCTGGTTAAGAGGATGAGCATGAACTGGGTAAAGCAGCTAATTGTCCACAGCTCGGCCGAGCTCTGCTTGCCAAGGCAAGTTTCTCAGAGCCCTGCTGCCTGGATCACAGAGAAAATGGTTAGAAATGGTAAAATATTCTCCGTCTGTGTGGTCTCTGTTGGTGATAAGGGTGTACAAATGTGAGCACAGATCTCGGGTTGCTGCTTCCTGAGCTGGTTCCCTCCACGAGCGATTCACACCAGCCCGTGGCTGCCCCTGTGGCTGCAGGATGGGCACTGGGAAGGATGTCCCAGCCATCCCTGTCCCCCCCAGCACAAGCTGGGTGTGCAGCCAGGGTGATGTGTGTGACTGGGAGGTCCCCTGAGTGCTGGGATGGTGGTTCCCCATGGCCAGGACAGCCGGAGCTCCCTGACCCACGGGCACACATCTCCCTGGGGAGAAACCAGCTCTGGTTACAGCTGGAAAGCACAGAGTGCTGTCCCGTGCCTGCAGCACTTCCAGGGACTCAGTCTGAGCAAACATTGGGCACTGGGTTTGGCACTACAGAATGCACATTCCCAAACTGGCCTGCCTTGTGCTGTTAGAGCAAAATGCTGTTATTACTCTTGTCACTCACTGTGATGGACTCACTGGGGAGGCCTAAAGCACGCTCCTGAAGTATTGTCAAAGACCCATCAGCAAGGGCTCTCCAGGGGGTGGCTTTTACCCTTTTACTGATGTGGTTACTCCACCAGACCTACTTGGCATCACCATTTTCACAGGCAAGGTGCTCATTTTGCTGTTCCCCTGCATGGGAGTCCCAGCACATACCCCTCCTGGCACAGAGCAGTGTGGAAAAGCACAGTTCTGTGCCCTCTGGAAGCAGAGGAAAGACTTGAGTGGACTTAAGCATACACTGAATCAGACCCTACAGGAGGAAAGAATTAGACATGCAACATCAAAGCAGCATTTCCACATCTGGGAAAGTTTTCAGAGAGTCCCCAAAGGTATGATTAAAAAAAAAAAAAAAAGTCAAGTGTGTTCATTTCTTATTAGCAATGTTATTGGCAATGAGATATTCTAATTAAATTACTGCTAATTAAAATAATTATGTTTTCTAAGTACTCTGATCTGTAGAGACCATGTCGAGAATCAAAGGTACAAATAAACAGCACCTTGTGAATTCTCTCTAAGCTCGATGATGCTTAAAGTGATTTTTTATGATTCCACTTGCTCTGCATGGGCTGGTGCCATGCCATGATGGCTTTTGGGAACCTTGCTCCTGGCTCAAAAATCCAACTGTTGCTGTGAGAAAGATTAGCTGGGAAAAGCTCAAGGGTCAGATAAGGGAAATAGGGCTGGTTCTCTGCCTCCTCCACACCCATCCTGCCTGACCTGGAGCAGGATCTTGAACCTGCTCCACCTGGGTTTTCCACCAGCAACTGGGCTGTTACCTCAGTTATCTGTGAATTGCAGCCTTAGTCTGGTCCCTAACAGAGCCTTTTTGGCATGCAATAACCAAAATCTCAGCAGGGATCTCTGATTTCCACCAGCATAGGAAAAAAAAAGCCCAGGAAGGCAGTCTTCTGTTGATGAAGGGTGAAAGGTGAAGCCCAGAGTAAGACACTGAGTGGTCCTGCAGGGTGGTTGTTAAGATGAAGCCATGATTCCTGCTGGGATCTGGCACTGGAATGTTGCTTTGCTCTGGGCAGATACCTTTCCTTTTGCTCACTTCCGTCTGGAGTGAATAATCTTAGTTTATCTCCCTGCTGCAAAACACTTGGATGAACCAAGGACTGATCTGTCTGGGGAGGTAGAAATCATCAGTCTCAGGCTGTCCAGATCCTGACCCGCAGATCAGCGTCGTCCTCAAACTGAGCTTTCCCTGAGCCTTGTGCTGGGAACACCGTGCCCCCTCCTGCCTCGTGGGCGAGGACCCCACACTGCCTCTGCCCTCGGGTGACACCCCAGGGCAAGCGTTTCTTCCCGGGGCACTGCCCTTTCGCTGTGTTTTCTGTAGTAAAGTGTCTGTCAGTTGTAAATAACATTGCATTTGTGGGGTCACACGAGGTCAGATTTGACAGACTCCTCCCGGGGTCCGTCCCTCGGAACAGCCCCGTGGATTCTGTGGGATGGTGTTTGGTGGTGGCTCTTCCTGGGACACGCGGCTTGGTGTTGGCAAACACCCTGGCAAAACACTTTGCACAGACAGGGAGGGTTGGGACTTTGGGCCCAGGGCCACGGTGAGGACCTGGGATGTTTGGAACCCCTGGCACAAGGGATGTGTCACCTGTTCAGGGGGAGCCTGCTGCTCCAAGTAAACATTTGTCTGGTGGAAGGTGTCCCTGCCCATGGAACCAGAAGATCTTTAAAGTCCCTTCCAACCCAAACCATCCTGGGATCCCACGGTTTTCTGATTCATGGTGACCCTTAGCATTGTCCTGAATCCATCTAAAGGCCTAATCAGTCTCAGAACAAACTAACATTTATCATACACAACCCTTTATAAAGGCCAAACATTGCAGTTTCTTCTGAGGAGGAGAAAATTTCAAAGGTTTTCTCACATCAAATACTGCTGATTTTTCCTTTTTTCTTTTTTCTCGTGATCATGATTAAAATTCATTCAACATCCTCTCGCAAGGAAAAAAAAATATATATACATTTGATGGCTTTGTGCTTTCTTCCCCTCCCTCTGTAAAAATAGAAAAGCTTTCAGATGTTGCATGAACAAAGATATGGAAATGTGAGAAGAGGGCAGCATCTGGAGGTTTTCAAACACGAGAACACGGGCTGTACGTTTCTTTTGCTGTTAGAAGAGTGAAAAGCTGTTTCCTGTCATTTCCCATCTTGTCACTCGCAAGGCTGGCATCTTGCGGCTCCTTGCACCAGCTGTTGTTTTTTTCTCCACAGACAGATGGTGCAACCTCTTTGATAATTTTTTTTCCATGTTCTGAGGATTTTGCATGTGTACTACCTTTATGTAATGATCATATAACCCTGTCACTCACTTTATCCTGTTAGCAGTGTCATCCCTGCAAGAAGGAGGAGGAGGTGGCAGTGTAAGGAACTTAATCCTCCTCTTGTGTTCTGACATGCTTTGAAAATATACTGTGGAGCTGCAGTTACAAACGTTTCCAGAAGCCTTCTGTATTCCTGTCTGAGGCATTCCAGAATATCGGCTGTGATTTTGTAGGATTCCTCTGTTTGTGTGAATTTGATGCAGCTTTATAGTAATTAGAGGGGTTTGTGTCCCCTTCCAGTGTGGTACCGTAGCACAGAAATACATTTTTGCTTGGTATTCCTGGAATACAAACCTGGACTGTGACAAATAATTCCAATGCAGCTACACGTGGAAAGGAATGGAAATGACTTCCTGTATCTCACAAACAGCTGTACTTAACATTTGTAATTACTTTATTCCCTTTGATTCCCACCTGCTTTGCAGTGTTGGAATGGGGCCCTTCTGATGGTTCCACATTGCTAAGGACTGAAGCTTTTGAGGCTTGCAGGACATATCTGGAGGTCCTGAGGCTGCAGACGAGCAGATACCACCACACCCCTGCCTTCCCCACGGGTGGCAAAGCAGTCTGGATTCATCTGGGAGAGGCAAATTGAAGAGGAGCCCCTTGTAGGATTTCTTCTGTGCAGCAAACTTTGCTCCTCGGTGCCACCTCGCAGTTAAACTGTGAGTACAGTGTCAATAGAGCTGTGTCAAAGGTGGGAAGAATTGATAAAATTAATTAATCCTGGGCAGCCAAGCTGCTGCAATGGGCCTGAGTGGCAGGTGAGATGGGGTGTCTACACCAGTAGCTGGTGCAGGTGTTCCAGTCCATTTTAGGGAGGGGATTCTGCCCCTGTGCCCAGGTGAGACCCAACCTGCAGAGCTGCTCCAGCCCTGGCCCAGCACAGGAAGGACCTGGAGCTGCTGGAGAGAGTCCAGACAACCAAGGTACCAGAAGGGTGGAGCAGCTCTGCAGTGGGGAAAAGCTGGGAGAGATGGGATTGTCCAGCCTGGAGAAGAGAAGCTTCGGGGAGACCTGGTTGTGGCCTTCCAGGACATGAAGGGAACTTAGAGGAAAGATGGAGAGAGACAATTTACAGGAGCCTGGAGTGTCAGGAAAGGGGGAATGGCTTCCCACTGCCAGAGGGCAGGGTTAGATGGGATATGGGGAAGGAATTGTTCCCTGGGAGGGTGGGGAGGCCCTGGCACAGGGTGCCCAGAGAAGCTGTGGCTGCCCCTGGATCCCTGGCAGTGCCCAAGGCCAGGCTGGACGGGGCTTGGAGCAGCCTGGGACAGTGGGAGGGGTCCCTGCCCGTGGCAGGGGGGGCACTGGGGGGGCTTTAAGGTCCTTTTGAACCCAGACCATTCTGGGATTTTCACCAGTCTAAGTCAGGGATCAAAAATTTGTTCCTTTGTTGCAGAGCACCACAGAAACTTTTTTGACAAGGGAATAATGCATTGAAATTCATTTTAAATTGGAAATTAAATCTTAACAGTCTAGTTTTGCAGGGATCAATATGCATAATTAATAGTAAAGGTACGATGGCAATGTCCTTTTGATGGTGAGAACTGTGATTTGTAGGGTGGAGCCCATTTTTCTAAGGAGTGGTGTTTATTTAATGGTACTTTGGATGTTTCTGTATTTCTCTCAGGAAATACTGTTGCAGAGTGAATGTGTATTTTTTTTGATTGGCACTGGGCTGCACATTTATTGGTCCTGTCACCTCCAGAGTAGTAAGTATAACTGGAAGAGGACAGGTAGTAATGAGCCATCCTGTTTTCTGTTCTTTTTTTGCCTTTGCATTGTGTTTGTCTGTGCTGAAAAGAGCATCCTCTTCCCACAGCCAAAAACCCATTTGCTCTGAATTGTTTACTGAGTGCCATGTATAAAAGCGTGGCTGCTGTCACAGAAGTGACTATAGAAGTGACACCGTGGGGCTCACTGTTTATTTCTCTTCCTCCGTGTCTTGGAGACCTTCTAGAGCACATTTCCTCAGCTCAGCTGCCCGTGCTGCAGTCTCCAGCTGTCAGCAGGAAAATCAGAGCCTTGTGAACCCTGCAGGGTCAGGTTCATAATGTTATTGGAAAGCTCAGAGTGGGAGCATTCTGAAATATCCCCTCTGCTTCCCACCTCTGGACCACGACCGTGGTTTGCTTCTTAAGGGGACCCACAGGGCTCCCTCCTTATGTTTGTTTTTTGGATTTTTTTTTTCCTAGTGATCCAATCCATCTTTTCTGGTTTTTTCACCTGTGTTGGAAATATGATAGGAGAGGCAGGCTCCAATCCCAGATGTTTCTGTAGGGACAGGCAGGATGAAAATAGTGAGTTGGACAACCTGTGTCCAGGGATCAAATGGAAAACAAAAAATTCACCTTGGGCAAACACAGGATTCCTGCAGGTGGGGGGTCAGGATCTCCCTGTTAGGGACTCAGTGGCTAGATTAGGGCCTGTACCACCACCCTAAATCAAACTTCAGTCCAAAGAAATACGGATCTGTGCTGGAAGTTATTCTGCACTTGACTTCAAGGGTTGGGCCTGTTTGCTTTATTCTCCATCAAAGGCACGTGTATTTGTGTGTTTATTTTTGTGTGCTTGTGTGCTGGCAGCAGGGACAAGGAGGATCAGCTGTAAGTAGGGAGGGCTCACAGGATTATGTGCTCTGAGGTCTGGAGTGCAGGGGAACATTTATTCCCCAGTGTCCAGGGAGGTGCAATATGACTCTAATACTTTGTCAAGCAGATGTGGGTGGGAGAGTTGCAGGAGTGACTGAGAGGTTTGGATGACTTTCTTTTAACTTCCTCCTTTAGTGTAACAAAATTTAATTCCATCAGCTAATTTTCCTGTTTTGGTTTTTTTTTTTCCTTTGCCTCCCTTTTTGTTCCACCTTATTTTTGTAGGTCCCTGCTCTCCTTCGCTCTCCTTCATCTGTTCAGAATTCCTCCTGGTGCCTGATGAAACAATATTTTCCTTTTCCCCCTACTCTTGCGTTTATTAATTCAAAACAGAATTAGAGAAAAAAATACCTCATGGATAACTGTTCTTTGTTATTTCTGGACTTTTCTGGTCTGCAAAGTTAATCAGTGCTAATGGTTTCCTTGAAGAGGTGGGAACACTGAATTTGAGTGTAATCCTTGTTCATCAATATCCTTGTTTTTTCTGTTTGATCAAAGTCAGGAAATAATGTACCATTCATGCTGTCTTCAATCCCAAGATTTCCAGCCCAGCTTCTTATATCAAGTAGTTAGGGAATATTAAAATTCTGGAGCATTTATTCAGGGGAGCACTCAGAGTTTCTTGTAAGGCACGTAGCACTGGTTAGTTGTGTTATGAATTTAAGAAGAATAAGCTACTCTGGATTTGGCAAATTCATGCTCGAGTCTAAAGAAGCACTTAAAAGGATTATTGAAATTTGTCTTGTAAAACCCCCTGAAGATTTTAGCAGCTTGTGTGGGATTTTGGTTAGCATTCGTGGGCCTTGGCAGGCTCAGCAGCTGTACAGAAGGTCCTGTAATCCCTCAATAATGGCAAGGTGCAGCAAAGGCACCATTGGCACTTTGTGCTGTGAAATTCTTGGCTGCTTTTCTGCCTGAGAAACGTTCCTCTCTCCTCTTTCCCTCTAATTTGGGCCACTGCAGCTTCAATCTCATACCCTGTGAAGCAGCCTGATGGCTCACAGAATTCTGTAGTTGAGGAAGGAATGACCCTGAGGCAGCTTAAAGGCAAACCCAGCCCAGCCTGGGAGGGCACTGGGTAGTGGGCACCACTGGCCATTATCATGTCAAAGGCACAGAAGGAAATGTGGTTATTGGCTACAGGAGATAAACACAGATCATGCTTACGGGAAACCAGCTTTCAGCAGAGAGCAGACTGAATTCCTTGGGGCACCTGGAACTATGGCCTTCAGAGTAATGACTGAGCCTGCTTTGTGCAGGGCAGAGCCTGGGCACTGCACCTTCCTCTGGCTCTTCTCTCTCTCTGCAACTCTTACTCCCGTGGCCCTGCAATTACCTTCCCTGCCCCACACTACCTGAACAGAGTCTTCTCTGCTAGAGTGCAGTAAATGATTTACAGGAGTAATACCTTGGATAATTTTATCCTGTGTTTTTCCCCTTAGCTTGAGTATATGCAAAGGGATCGCGATTTCCTCTTTGTTGCTTGACCTTTCTGTCTTACAAATAATTTTTTTTTTAATCTGTTTGTCACAAATATTAAAATTTCACTTGTCACATTAGACGTGTTGTCATGTAGGACAGCTCTGTGGTTGTGCAGGCATTATACAGGCAGAGCATACGAAGCCTATTGCAATTTGTGGTGGGTGGAAGGGGCTCACGTAGTGCCACCGAGGGAGCCAGGGTAATACCTAACGACAGGCAGTCCTTGTGCCAAAAATAAATCCGTGCTGTGATTAGCTGTGTGGGTATGATTTCTCAGCAAAAGTAATTCTGTGAAGATGTAAATAATGATTCTTTTAATACCACGAGCACTGAAATTCACTTTTCTGAAGCATTTGTGCTGGTAAGACTCAATTGCTCAATTTTATGCGGAAAGCAGGCGTGAAGCAGACGGAGGCTGAGCCAGAGCAGACTTACTGCAATTCCAAACTGACTGCTCACTGCGTGGAACTTTTGTTTATTTTTTTTTTTTTTATTTTACTTGCCTTCTCTAATGGCCGGGGTGCAGTGAGGGCCGTGGCGATCTCCCCGTGCCTGCAGCCACTGCAAGCCTGATAAATGAGCAGGGATGCAAAGCAGGCTCACAGCAAAGCTACCTGAAACACCCTTACCCTGTCGCTGTTATTAATGAAGGGCATTCCTCTTTTCCCACCGTGAAGAACACACTGTGTCTGTGAAGCTGCATGAACACATTCCATTTTTCACGTTGCTTTGTTCCCTCTTGCTGGAAACCCCGAGCTGAGCGGGTCCCTGCCCAACCCAGGGTCTCTCACGGCGGTCGTGGAAACCCCCTCGAGGGTAGGTGAAACATTGACAAGGAATTCCTGAGCAATCCCAAGCCTTTCCAAGGAGCATCCAGCTCTCCCATGCTGCATGCACACCAGCCACGTGCTCCCGCCGAGGACTCCGCCAGCGCTCAGGAGCGTATTTAGCAAACACGGCCTAATGACAGTCGCGGTCATTGAGAATTACGGAAAGGGCAGGATTCCCCCACAGGGACTTATTTTCTGCCATGATTGAATAAGGAAGGGAGGCAGCTGCTAAGACTGGAAAAGGTCACTCAGTCACATCGGTTGATGAAGGAATCAGAGGAGCTGTCACCCCCGCCGCAGCCTCGCCTGCCAAGTGACGGAGCTGTCACCGCTGGCATCTGTCACGGCTCCGAACGCGGGCGGCCCAGGGGCACGGCAGCCGCCGCCATCCTCTGCTGGGATCAATTGTTTGTTCAGCAAATGGTGTTAGGAGACTCTGGCTTTTCTCTCCTGCAGCTCGGAAGATCAAGTTAAGCTAAATATTTGAAGCTGTACTAGGCTGGTATTGACAAAACACGGGAGCGCTTGGGCTGAAAGGGAGACGGACGTGACGGGGATCAGGATGTGCCGGGGGCGTTGTGGATCAGATTCCTGTGATGTATCCATAATTTAAGGTGTTTCTGCAGGAAGGTGAAGGAGGTAACAGTAAAGATGGCTCAGCAGGGGTGTTCTGTGAGGGTTCAGGTTGCGCTGGCTGCAGGTATCCTAATGTTATATCAATTGTTGTGGAGCAAAGCCATTGTAGGTTTAGGCAGCAATTGTTTTCTCCCCTTGGTCTGCTCAGAGGAGATGCTCCTGTGATTTTCAGCCATTCCCATGCTTCCCTAAAGAAGTGTAGATCTTGATATATCAGTTTTGGAAATGACTACTCGGAAAGAAAACTAGAAATTAGCAGGTATGCATGTTCCAGTGACTTCCAGTCATACACTGACCAAAAAATAGCTGTTAAAGTAATTTCTTTGTATTGTCTCCTCAGTGGGGCTTCTCTCAAGACCATGTGTCTCTGCCAGTCCTGAGAGCTGCAGGTCTTTCAACTTAAATGTTTGGCTGGGTGGCATTAAGGTCTGTCTTGCACTCACCTCTAACTTAGGCTGTAATTTTTCAGAATATAATAATATTGAGTGTTCAGAATATAATGATATAATTTGCCTATTACTCAATACATACTGACAGGTAGGGTCCCATGGTTTGTTTTTAATGGGAATTCACTGTGTATCTCTTCTTTCTCTCTGTGGCTACCAGAATCCTGCTTTAGTGGACCCATCTGCCTACACTTGTCCTGCATTTGCTGCTTTTACACCCCTGTGTAATCTTCATCGCTTTTCTGAGTCTGACAAACCTATCCTGTTTTTCAGGAATAAATATTTCCTGATGGATCCTGTTCAACTGGGGAAGAATCACAGAAAGGTTTGGGTGGGAAGGGACTTTAAAGCTCATCTCATTCCACCCCCTGCCATGGGCAGGGACACCTTCCACTGTCCCAGGTCCCGTCCAGCCTGGCCTTGGACACTTCCAGGGATCCAGGGGCAGCCACAGCTGCTCTGGGCACCCTGTGCCAGGGCCTCCCCACCCTGACAGGGAGGGTATCCCTCCTAATATCCCATCCATCCCTGCCCTCTGGCAGTGGGAAGCCATTCCCCCTTGTCCTGGCACTCCCTCCCTTGTCCCAAGTCCCTCTCCAGCACTCCCCTTTAGGCACTGGAAGCAGCTCTAAGGTCTCCCCAGAGCCTTCTCAATTTCCAGGCTAAATCCCTCCTCTTTCAGCCTTTCCTTTACAGCAGAAGGGCTCCAGCCCTTGGAGCATCTTTGTGGCCTCCTCTGGACTCACTCCAGCAGCTCCATGTCCTTCTTATGCTGAGGACACCAGAGCTGGACACAGGGCTTCAGGTGGGGTCTCACAACTGCAGGGTAGAGGGGGAGAATCCCCACCTTGGCCTGCTCCTGTGCTGCTTTTGATGCTTCCAGGCATTTTGAAAGAAGTTAGAGTTGCTGATTTCGCTGCCATAGTGCAGTTCCAGTGGGGTAGCGACGCCCAGCACGCTCCTCTGTAGGTGATCCTTTAATCCAGATCCACACTCAGGAGGTTTGGGAACTGACTGTGGTTTATGAAAGGGCAGATGACAGGAAGCAGTGACACAGAGACAGAACTCTCCCATTAGCTTTGTCAAAACATTTGCTAATTGCAGTGTGATCCCTGAAAACATACTTCTTAGGGAAAAATGAATCTAAATTCAAACCCACGCCAACCAGGGAAGAGCAGAGTCCTCTCCAGGATGTAAATTAGATTAGTAGTTGAGTGGAATTGATTCTGCTGAGACTAAATTAATCACAGTGCTTAATCACTGTAACCTTTAAACACAGCAGTCCTGACCACAGCTGTGGGGTAGCACATTGTTCTGGCAGACTCCGGACCTTCCCAAGGCGCTGGGACTCTCAGGCAGAGCAATACGAGTGGAGCAGAGGCAAAGCTTCTTCAGCCTGACCTTCACGTTCTTCCACTGCTCAGAAGAGGGGAAAAGAGTTCATACTTGGTGGATAGAAACCCGTGGTGAGCAAATTATAATGTCATTGTCAGTCAGGACAGTGCCTCCTCCTGTCTGTGCTGGGATAGAACAGTTCGTTATTGAGAGTCGTGAAATGACCCTGGATCCACCTCCACTCACAGCTCCTCAGGGGCTTTGGGTGCATGCTTTGGACCTCAGGCCCAAGGATTAATCTTTTCCTTGTATTCCTGTAGGCTACACAGGCTTCCTTTTGTTCCTCACATTAGCAGAGAGTGTGAGCATCTCTGGCAGAGACGTGTTTGGGCACAGGGGGAACACTGATCCACGCACACACTCCCCACCAAGCTGAGTATTGTAGGACACTGAAGTGTTTGGGCACAGGGGGAACACTGATCCACGCACACACTCCCCACCAAGCTGAGTATTGTAGGACACTGAAGTCCCAGTGGCAGAATCTCCAGCCCACAGGAGATCTTGAAAACCAAACCCCAGATAAAAATTACTTGTGCTTCCTCAGATCAGCCTCCTGCAGGTCAGATTGTGCAGGTGGTGACAGCTAATGCACTTGCATAAGGAAACAAGCAGGGAGGTTTTAAACATAATCCAACCTCAGTTTTCAAGAGCTGTTGGGGACTGTGAGTACAGCCTCCTTCAGGTGTTTGCTTTGTAGTGCTGATGCTGAAGCCCATCCTCTAATAAAATGTGCCAGACCCCTGAGAAGTCCAAAATCAATGGCTTTTCTTGAAACCCCAGACCTTCTCCTGCAGCTTTCAGCTGCTCCAGCCAGCTCTTGGGATGCCAGAAGAGGCCTCCCTGTCACACAGTGAGAGGTGGGACCGATGGGTTTGCTTTCCACAGTGTGGACAAAGCCTGAAGTTAAAGGGACCAGACAGTGCTCAAGCAGCTGTGTTCGTAGTTGGTTCTTTTAAAATTGCATTTTTCTTCTACTTCAGAAATATTTGGGGATATTTTGCTGTGATGCTGTATAGGAATAGCATCCTCTGTGTGGACATGAAGACTTGAGATGAAAGCCCACCTGTGGATGTGGTTTGTTGCTGGGATCTGTTCTCTGCTCTCGTCAGTCAGACTTGGATCTATTCTCAGCTCTTCCCCTCATTTCCCTCAGATTCTGTCTTGTAATCTGAAGATGACTTTGTTTCTGTCCCCTACAGAAATAGATTCTCTTTTAATTGTTTCCCTTTTGGGGATGTATGGTGCAGCACATGAATAATGGATGAGCAGAGTTTTCCACCCAGCAAGGCTTTGGGCTTGATTGATGACGGTCAGACAGCCAGAGCAGCAGCTCTCCCTGTAAACAGTAGGCTGAGTTACTCTTTAAGGCTATGTCCCATCCCTAAGTAAACCTTTGACAAAAAAAAAAAATCCCCAATGAAGCTTTAAAAACTTGTGCTGAGAAGAATTTGTCATTGCTTTTAACAGTGATGCTTACTGTGATTATGTACTTTTTTTAATAAGGTATCCAGTTTTTTCCAGGTAAGAGACATAAAAATCCTGTTTTGCTGTAATATATTGTTTCACACATCTACTTTCCATTAATCATGAAGTACCTTTGTGACAAGAAGCTGGGTAAATTGTCTGATTCCTTGAAACCATCTTCCTTTGCTATGAATGATTAAAAAGCACATCATCACCCTAAGCTAACTAACTGTCCCTGCTCTGTTAGGAGCAGAGGGAGAGGCTGAATGCTGACAACTTGCCATTGCACTGCCAGAGGAAGTACCTGTTTAGACACTGGAGATGGGTTAAGTGCTGCCAATGGGAAATAAAACAAACAAAACATGACCAGAGTAATTTAAAATGTCTTTGAAAAATGCTGCTCTGTCTCTGTATGTTATTTAGTTATTAATATCCATACCACAGCTGTATCCTCACAGGAAGGAACTGAAAATGTGCTGTTAATGGTCACTGGAGTCAGGAGAGCCTGAAATACTCAGTGGGAGCTTAGTCTGTGAACAGGGATTGGCCTTAGGAATTTGCACACCTGGGTGGGGAAAGCTGAAAAGGGTCCAGGGGCAGTGTGGGCCCAGGCACTGGTAACGTCACCAGTTTTGGAGTGTGTTACTTTTGAAGCTGTTTGGTCTTTTGTCTGTTGAGAGATTTGACGTTTATCCTTTTCCACAAAGGCATACTTCGTGGTTTCATGTCCTACCTGGCACACACTGGAGCTGGTCACCTTCAGCACTCGCAGGTGCCAGGCTCTGCAGCAGGGCTGTGCCCATGGGAGCGGTGGGACCGATGGGGCACGGTTCCCTGCCCACTCTCAGCCCTGCCCTTCTGCTCCTCACTGAGCCAAACCAGCCAACCACATTGCCATAGCACCATTTAAAGGACATTTGCCATGATTTCCAAAATCAAGGTGTGGCAATTCCATTTCCTACAGGTTGCGTAGAATTTTATCAGGGAATTTTGGCTTGCAAACGGAGGGGAAAAGGAGGCACAAGCTTGGGGCACGCTGGTCTCCTCCTTGCCCATGCAGAGGTGCCATTGGCACTCCTCAGGCACTCCTGAGCCTTGTGGGAGGTGTGGAGGTGGCAGGCTGAGGAAGTAAAGGGTTTGCTTTATCCCCAGCTGCTTCCTCACTTGGGTGTCCTTTCCAGCTGCCTCCTGACACAGAGTGAGGGTGCTGGACACCTCAAGGGAAGGGGTCAGCTGGCAGGTCAGGAGCTCATTCAGTCTCCATGGTTTATTCATCTGAGCTCATATTTTGGCTGGGTTAACCTGAGTGCCCATAGTGGTGCTGGTTATGGGGGCTGGTTATGGGGGCTGGTTATGGGGGCTGGTGAGTGACCCACTTCTCTGGCTCTCACACCCCGAGCAAGGGCTGCTCTGCTCGCTCCTTTGGGGAACGATGTTGATCCATGAGCATGCAATTGGCTTCCTCACAGCTTAAGCAAAGTGCCAGAGCAGGGCTTGAAACTGGTTAGGCCTTTAACACAGATTATTCTTTTCTCCTGGATTTAATTATGCACATATATTTCAAACACAAATACACGTATATATGGTTAAACTTTTATTTTGTCATTTCCTGCAGCTGAAATTTATTGTGGATTGAAATACACAGGTTTATCTGGCTGACCTTTTGCTAATTATTAGATTGAGATAAGTGTGTATGTAAGTGACAAATTGCCTTTAATGACATTTAATCTGCACACTGACATTAATGGTGGGTTTAGCAGCCTGGTTATAGTCTTTGTTGCTGAGAGACGAAAAGAGCAAGGACTTTTATCTTAATTTGACCTTATTCAAAAGGTGTTTGTAGTAGTAGTCAATTTCTGATTAACTTAATGACCTGTTTTACATAGAAAGCAGTCAAACATTGATATATGAAAGGGCCTCGAGGTGATAGATTACAGAGACAGCAGTGGCATTGCCAGATTCTCACTTTAATGGATGGGGGAGAGGGAGGTGGCAAGAGGAGCAGCCCCAAACTCTTCTTGCTGATACCAGAAGGGAACGTGCCACATCCAGAAAACACGGTTAGAAAAGCATCTGTCGAAGGCTGGGTGTGAAGAGCCAGTATTTGACTTTGCTGAATGGTTTTCTGTGCAGTCCAGACTTGTGAAACAGGACTGCACATCCCCTGAATGGAGTGAAAGTGTCTCCACTGGGGATTACGGAGCTGAATCCGTCTGGGAATTACACGGCCCCATAACGAGGTCAGCCATGGCCTATTTCTGTGACAGCAGATCTGCACATCCCGGAGGGCAAACACAGCACAGAGCCCAAGGTGGGCAACTGCAGCCCTTCCCTCTCATTGCCCTGTGGTGGATTTTCAGAGTGATTTAAGAGGGACTTCAGAGACAAGAGCAGAGGTTATAAACTGCTTTTAGGAAAAGTAAACACCTAAGCAAATCATTCAAGAACCCATTAAATGGCTAGACAGCTCCTATAAATACAGTCTGTAATGCACTTTGGAATGCTCCAGCACCTGCTGGCTCTGATGGGCTTTGCTCTGACAGCTCCTGAAAGTTACATTTTAATGGTAAAAATTGTTCCTTGTACATCACTGGAAAACTGTGAGGATGCAGTTCAGAAGAGAGCTGGAAGGATAATAATGTACCTTAAGTTTGTAAACCAACTAATAATTTATAGCTTAATGCCATTTTTTAATGCAACAGAAATGCCTTGAAAACGAAACCAAACCGAGTGGCAAATTGACACAAATGTTTAGTGAATTGAGATCAACACTTATTACATCAAGTGACAATGGAAAGGCAAACAGAATGCCTTGGCATGTTGTCGTGGAGCCCTTCAGCTGCTGCCTGCCTTGGCAGGGAGGTGCTGCACAGGCAGCAGTCACTGGGCCATTACAGAGCCTCTAAAAGCACCACATGAGCTGCAGAGAAGTGTTTGGAACTGAAGGTTTCAGTTTTGGGTTTCTGTAGTCTGCAGTGTGGCTACTGTGTGCCAGCCAGCTGGAGATGCCCCTGTCTGTCCTGCTGCTGCTTGAGCACTGTTAATAAAGGGGTGTTGTTAACATTTAATGAAAACAACCAAACACAGCTACTGTCCCCATTCCATCAGTGGGACAGCCTGGCTGCTGCCTCCGAGGGATGGGAGAGGAAAGGGGAGACATTTCCAGCATGGGCATGGGCTCATGGCCGTAGTTTGGGCATTTACTGAACTCTGTCTTTTACCCAGTTATTCTTTTTCCCCAAAAATGTAAGTTCTTTGATAATTCCCTGTGTTCCACTGCATCAAGGTGAACTTGAGTCTATGAGTTAACAATATTCTGAGATGTGGGAAGAGAATACCAGCTCTGTGTGGGAAGAGGAAACCAGGCAAAACCCCAAAAAAACACCCCCCAAATGGATGAAGAGCCTCATACCTGTCTTGTATAATAAAAGGTATTTTATGGCTTTGCCTTTCACAAAAGAATTAAATTTTAAGTTGGTGCTGCCCCATCTAATTTCTGTTCTCTGTTACTGTAAAGGGGAATTTGAAGACTTCATCCCAAGTGGATAAATTATTAACCAAGGACTGTTTGCACTGTGTTGATGCTCAGTTCGGATGTTGATCCTTTTGAGAGCAGGGATGGTCTCTCCAGGCCAGCACCAGTGAAATTGGAATTGCATTTCCTTGGGAGTGCCCCCATTTGTTCTGGATTGCTGTCCAGTCTGATCCAAGAGCAGAATGCCAATGAAGAACATTTGGATCATTTTGAGTGAGCTTCTGTAGCACTCGGGAAGCAGGAGTTGATGTAATTAATTCCTGTTCGAGCATATCTTTAAAATAAATAAATCTGGTCTTCACTTTGAATTGCCAGTAATTGAGAAACCACTGCAGTCCTTAGGAAGTTGTTCTAGTGGTTAATTACCCTCACAGTTAAAAATTAGCATCCTATTTATAACCCAACTTTTTTTCTCACTTCTGCTTGCAGCCACTGGATTTTATCATGCCAAGAGAGCCCTTTCTTTGGGTATTGTTCCATGTTTTCCTTCATTTCCACACTTCTTTTCACTTCCATGTAGATACAACAATGCTACAGCAATATGTTTTGGCTTGGGTTTTTCCTTGCCTGAGGTTGGACTACATTTGAAATGTATTCTAAGATTCTTGGGTGAAAATTGCTACAATACACAAATTTCACAAAGATCCATTAATTATCCTTGTTTTCCCAGTGTGAGCTTCTGTACCTCCCAGTGGTGTACACTCAGCAGGGTTTCTTGCATCCTTTTGTCTCCTATTAATATTGATGCTGTTTTCCTGGGAGTGACACCTGGGGGAGAATGGAAATTGCCTCACTGGTGGTTGAGGTTTGCCTGTGTGCCATTGGCAGCTGCAGAGCCACAGCCTTTCCCCACGGTGAGGTTTGCAGGCACCAACCCAGTGAGCTCCACTGGCACTCTGTGGTTTTACCTCCTTCCTTAGAAGCCTGACAGCTTTGGTACTTGTGTGTGGCACAATAGCAGCAGTGATGTGTGAGAGGGAGGAGAGGGTTGTCACTACACATTTCATGGTCTCGTGCACTGGGGTGTTATTTAGTGGCTGGCAATTACAGACTCCTGTGCTAACAAACCTGCACTGAAACTGCCCTTCTTCTAAGAGGCCAGAACCAGATTCTGTACCCCAAATGCTTTAAAAAACCACGTTTTAATGAAATTTACTTGATCTGTGTTTAACAAGTGGCGACCTTAGCAAAGGTCTGTGTTGTGCTTTAGCAGATATGGGTGGTATGTGGATTCCTTGTTCTTCATGACCTTAAATTATCCAGAAATACAGTGCCAGATGGACTTGAAAGCATTTGCTCCTTGCTTTCTTCCTACCCAGGAGCCCTGTAGACCCCCCATAAACTGGAGGGCTGTGAGGATGAGGAGGGCCCGGAGCATCTCCGTGCCCAGGACAGGCTGAGGGAGCTGGGGCTGCTCAGCCTCGAGAGGAGCCCCAGCTGAGAGGGGCCCTCAGCCCTGGGTGTCCCTGGCTGCAGGGAGGGCTCCGAGCAGGGCCCAGGCTCTGCTCCGGGGCCCAGCAGTGGCACCAGAGGGACGGGCAGGGACTGAGCCCAGCAATTCCCTGCACAGGGGGCACAACTTCTGCCCTGGGCAGTGCCCAGCCCTGCCCAGGCTGCCCAGGGAGGGGCTGGAGTCTCCCTCAGCGGGGATATTCCAGAGCCCTCTGGACACAGCCCTGTGCCCTGTGCTCTGGGATGGCCCTGCCTGAGCAGGGAGGTGGCACCAGTGACCCTCTGGGGTCCCCTCCAGCCTGGCCCAGCTGGGATTCTGTGGTGAAGGCCGTGTGTAAGTAAACCCCAAAGCAGACACTAAACCCCTGGTACCAGCTCCCGCTGCAGCTGCTGGCTGAGGTTTGCTGCTGGCCCTGGGGGCCGGCGCGGGTCCGGCCGGGCTCTGGCTCTCTCCCCTGGGCAGAGGCACCTGCAGCTGCAGGGTTTTGCTGTGGAGAGCTGCAGAGCTTCGGGGCAGCAGATGACAATGCTGACTGTGGGGGCTGCTGGTCAGTAGGTGTAGCTGGTCAGTGAGATGGACACCTCAGTTCCTGTTTGACTTTGTGTCCGTGTCTGTTGGAACTTGGAAAAGGCTGCAGAGAGGTTTTTTTTTGGTGTGTGTTTTCACTGGTATTTTGAATGAACATGCTGTTCCAGTGTTAGCTCCTGCCACCATTATCACTTTAGCCTTTTAAAGCACTTTTTCTTGTCGCAATCTTTCTGATAGAAGTGTCTGTCAAAAAGAGGAATTATCAGATGTGGCAGAATATTCACGTTTTGAAGGTGCGCGTTGGACTTCTCTTGGCAGTGATGGTTGAAACGCTGCAGTCAGAAAATCCAGATGTGTGGTCCAGCTGATATGTAGGCTTGAGTCTTTGCTTGTTGCTATTTCATCTGTTTTACTGACGGAGGAGGATTTGCAGCACCTGCTGCCAGGCCCTGAGCTGGAGCCAGGGACCCTGTGGATTCCTAGTCCTTGTTAAGGGAGCAGAATCAAAAGCTGGTGCTGAGCACCCAGTGCTCACACAGCCCTGGGGTGGGTGGGGAGATTTCTCTAGGCTGGTGGGGAGCCTGTGGCCAAAATCTACTTCGGTGAGCACTGTTCAATGTGTGCTTTAAATTCCTGCTTAAGCCCTGAAAATGTGTCCATGAAACCCACAAAGCCTTGCCTGCAGATGATAGACGGAGCCAGTCTTGTGTGAAATCATTTATTATAAAGTTCTTGGGCCTTTTTTTCTCAGTTTGCCTTCATTTCCCCACCCATGAAATAAAAATACCAGCCTTCCCTTTTTTCCAGGCTTTCTTATCTGTGCTAATACAAAGCTGCTCGGGGATGCTTTTGTGCCATATGTCTTCACCGTGCTGAGCAGAGGGGGGCTGTCAGTCTCAGCTGGGGGCCTGTATTACTACTCATTCTGTAGTCATACAAATAGTGGATAATATAATAATAATGCAGAAAAGAAAGTAAATGCTCTTTATATGGAATAATTGAACATCGCTGTGACGTTGAACAATGACTCTTAAAAGGACGGGGGGAAGTCATGCTTTTTTTCCCCTTAATTACAGATGAACTCAAATTACTATATTTAGTTATTTCTAAAGCTCCATTGTATTTTTCTGTGTCTGAAAGAACACAATGATTTGGATACGCATGCATTTTCCTCTCCAGATGTCCTATTGCCTCTTGAATGTGGTTTTATATCTTCATATCTCCAATAATGGAAGCTTGGATTTCTGCTCCAGTAGTGTGCCAATTATGCAGGTCAATATTAAAGGAATATTATAAATGGTCTCTGTAGGCTTAGAATAGCTTTATCTCACTCTTGCCAGTACTTTGTATGTGGATAACTGTCTTAGCTTCCTTGCCTTTGTGTTTTATTTGGATTAATGGGTAACCTAGATATTTTCAAGTGCCTGTAATACAGTTCTTTCTGTAGGAGACTGGAGAAGTTCTTGTCCTCTAGGATTGAATTCCCTGTTACATTTGCACGGGTGGTGCTTTATGCACCCTTGTGGGCGAGTGAAGGGCTCAGTGTTGAAGGGAGCCCGGTGCCCTGGGCTGTGGGGTGTGAGGGTTGATGCTGGCAGTTCCTGCGGGAACAGCGAGCTGTGGAATCAGCCGGGAGCTGCCCCTGCATTGTGTGAGCTGGAGGGTTCATTGATTTCCTGCTGTCCAGACACGGCTTTAGCTCCCTGGCAGTCCCAGGGAGGTGCTGTCCTGCTTCACCCTGTGCTTGGTGCTCAGGCTGAGCAACCACCTGCCACAGAGTCAACAGCACGACTTTAGAAAGCAAAGCACTTTTTGCCCTTTTAAAATTAGATTTTTATTTTTTTCCCCCCCAGAAACTTTTTGGTGGTTGTGGGGCTTTCCCCCAGCTCTTTCTGGCACAGCCAGTTCCACTTCACACTGCCAAAAGGGGAAGTGCTGTGGTTCCTGCGGGCAAACAAGATGCTCAGGCTTCTCCTTCCCTGCTTGTCTACCCCAGCCTCCTTCACTTAGCATCTCCCTACCCCAGGTTCCCTGTCTGCCAAGCCTCTGTGATATTTCTCTACTTCAAAGCAGAGTAACACAATGCAGTGGTGGCAATATATTTTAAGAGCCTTGCTAACCAGTTTGCCTCACTGAGCTGAGGAGTTTAATAAGCTGTAAGACATGTTTTTGTCTTGCCAGCCTCTGTCTTCTCGTGGCAAACTATCTTCATATCAAAGAGTAGCTAATGTTAAGGGTTATGTACATGAGAGCACCCTTCATGGGAGGCGTGTAGCAGTGATAACAGAAGTAGTTTGACACAAAGCCGCCTGAAAAGGGGGAACTCCTTTACACACATCTTCACTCTTCTGTGCATTTCAATTTACACTACATCAAATTGGATTAGAGTCTGTTAATTCAATTAATGACTACATTGAAAGTTTGCCTTTGCTCCTAGTGAAAACAGGAGGGCAGCTCCTAATAGCCTATGGATTTAATGACTGCAACTTTGAAGAGTGTTAAGCTAAAGTGAAGTTCAGAATGGCTTGTTAACTGGGTTTATTAGCTGTTGACCTTCCCTTTCAGCATAATAGTAGCAGCCAGACTGAAGAAAGCATTAACGTCCTCATTAGCATTTATCTAAAGATAGGCTGCTGCCCATTCCACAGTAAATTAGCTCAATCAGCCATAAAGAGCCTGAGAAACATTTTCTCACATACCTTTAATTCTCTTTCTTGCTCCCATCTCCCCCCCTCCCTTTTTTTTTTTTTTTAAGTTAGTCGAGTTCATTTTATCCAGTTTATTGAAACCAAAGCCTCAGGACAGTTGCATTTAAAGTGTTTCTACACGCTTATATAATTATAGACCTTCTCTTGTGAGACAAAGGCATGGGAGTGGAATTACAGGCTTTCAGGGATGTCCTTGGCTTAGCCTTTTGCAGAGATTACTGATGTCTTGCTTGTTTTCCAAGCTGACAAAATGCCCTGGATTGGAAAAGGCAGACAGAAAAGTTTTGTTACCTGCCCTCCCTCGCTGCTGGCCTGGCTTTAAAGAGAGGAAAAGAGATTGGAAAGTGTCAAACCTGGTTTATATTTGTCATGTCCAAAGGTGAAAGGATTTATGCCTTCAGTGTAGCAGATTCTGTTCCATGTAAATAATTGATGTAAAATTGATTGTGATCCTCTGTACATCGATAGCCGAGAAGGCTCAGAGTGCCAGCCTCCATCCTGCCCACTAATCTGATGCCGAGTTTATGAAGAATAATTTTTACAAAACTATAACCCCATACATTTAAATTGTTCTGTGGGTCCTTTTATTGTTCTTTCTATTCAATCTGAAAAGATGCTAAGGATGTCAACCCCAGCTCCGGAGTACTTTGCTTATTCAGATGAGATAAGCCTTGTCTGTTTACAGTTCAGAATGTACTTACAGGTTTTGCTGTATCAAATCTCATATTCCCTTTCAAAGGTTATCAATGAACATTAATATAGGTCACTGCAATAAAAACATTATTAAACAGATAG
Source organism: Machaerirhynchus nigripectus (assembly GCA_013397975.1). Lineage (NCBI taxonomy): Eukaryota > Metazoa > Chordata > Aves > Passeriformes > Dicruridae > Machaerirhynchus > Machaerirhynchus nigripectus. The sequence goes on along the minus strand of VZRQ01005257.1, from coordinate 298,293 downwards.
CATTTTCCTACTTTTTCAGTACCTTGGAGGTAAAAAATAAGAGAAATAAATTAAGAGAATCTAAGGAAAAAAAACCACCCTGTTTTACAAAGAGGCAAGGAAACCAGTGGCTGTTTAATTACCAGTAGTATCTCACTTGGTCCCAGTTACTTTACAGCAGTTTTTCTTCTTCAGCATTTTGTAAGAGTTCCTCTCACATTTTTAGTTCCATTATATGAAGTATTACATAAACTTCTTTTACAAGACTGTTGCTTCCTCAGAGCTTTTAAATCAGATTGTAAGAGAAAAACAAAAAAGCAATCTTGGTGCAGCTGGAGGAGGAGGATGGAAGGATGAGATGAAGGAGGAGGAAAGTTCCCAGGTAACAAGTGACAGTAGGAGGAAGTGGTCTCAAGTTGAGCCAGGGGAGGTTTAGGTTGGACACTTTGGGAAATTTCTTAATGGAATGGGCTGTCCAGCCCTGGCACAGCTGCCCAGGGCAGTGCTGGAGTCCCCCTCCCTGGAGGGATTTAACACATATATGGATGTGGCACTTGGGGACATGGGGCAGGGGTGGCCTTGGCAGTGCTGGGGAATGGTTGGCTGGATGTTCTTGTAGGGCTTTCCTGACCTTAATGGTTCTGTGGTTCTCTGGCAGTGTGAAACTGCCCTCTTGGCACGATCAGCTCTGCCTGTGGTGTCCTGAGCCTGTGGTGTCCTGGGCCTGTGGTGTCCTGGGCCTGTGGCTTTCCCTGAAGTGTTTTCCCTCAGCTGTCCTTCGCCCTCGGGTTCTGAGCCCAGCTCCTGTTAGAGCAGGAGTTTACCAGAGCTCTCAGTGCCCCTCTCCTCCTGTGAACATCAAGAGTCAGAACAAGGGTTTATTTATAAAACTTCCATAGGAATTTTTTTAAAAGTCTTTTTATTAAATTTCTATTTACTATCAGCAGGTCTCTGCTTCCAGTCACCCTGTCTTTAGATTTTCCAAACCAGTAATTACTCAGGATTTTGGTCTGATGTAATATTTCTCTTGCAGGAATAATCAGAAGCCAAAAGTTTGACAGTCTCAACATAAACAGTCAAACATACGCTCAGACTCTAAAATTTAGGAGCTTGATCTTTGTAAGTGTGGGTCCAGGCCTGGCAAAGTACTTAAGCATGTGCTTAATCTTAAGCCCCTGGGCAGCACCATTAACTTCAACAAAACTCTCCCTGTATTTAAAGTTAAGCTTGTCCTGAAGGATTCTGCTGAACTGGAGCAGGAATACTTGGCATCTTGAAGGATAAAGCCATAAAACCAGCCCAGTTTATTAAGGCAGCTCAGCTTCTTCAGCTGTCGTTAGTTTTAAGAGGATTTGGTAACACAGTGATTTTCTTTGCTTCTGGGGAATCCACTGTGTTGGCTGCTGCTGTGTAGGTATTCCAGCTGCACTCAGGGAACCTACATTTTGTTATATACTTCAGGAAAAGTTACTTTAAATAAAATGGGGGAGGATTTTCATCTAAACAGAATGTCTAAGTGCTGTAAATGTGAAGAATTTTCTTCCCTTAGAGTAGAATCCTGCTTTTTTCTTTTTATGTGTGGACATCAGAGTCGTGATCTGGTCATGGCTTTGAAATTTGTAGCCCAAGAGGGGCATTTTGTTTGTCGATTTTTTTTTGCACCTGTTTTGCCTATAATACATTTTGGGTTGTGAGTTCAGTTAATTCAAAATAAAAAGTTGTGCCGATGGGGAGGAAATAGATGCAACTCTATGTTAAGTTACAAAACCCCCATGGGTTTAATAGGATTAAATCCAATGCCTAATAGGGATGGGCACAATACAGAGCTCTGGTTCAGCTTTGAGCACTTGTGCTGCCCGAGCCTCCAGGGATGAGGGATGGAGAGGGGCAGCAGCGGCCAGAGGTCAGGGCAGGACAGGGACCCCTGGGTGTCCCTCAGCCCTCGGGTGGGCTTCTCTGCCGGGGGAGGACCACGCCTGCAGGCGCCAGGATCGTTTGGTCCGTAGCTGCACCAAGGCAGGTGCGGTCGTGCCACTGTGAACCGGCTTTTCAAAACCTCGCTTAACCGCGCCGGAGCACTGCGGGGAGCTGTGACCGTGTGAGCGGGGCTGAGGAGAGCGGGCCTGGGAGCGAGCCCCTCGGGGGTGTGGTGCTGCCCGCGCTCGGGGCTGTGGTGCTGCCCGTGCTCGGGGGTTTGGTGCTGCCCGTGCTCGGGGTGCGCTGCTGCCCGTGCTCGGGGGTTCTCCCTCGCGCTGAGGGGAGGCGCTGGGGGAGCGGGAAAAGCTGGTCGCTAGCACCATCTGCAGGCCGCGAACCAGGCCGGGCGCCGCTCGCTGCGCCCGAGTCCGGCGCTCGCAGGGAAAATCAGGGGCTAAAGGCGCCTGGAAGAAAGGCAGGATCGGGAAGGGCCGTGCCAGTGCTGGTTGTGGGGCGTTTTCAGTGGGTGCTCTGACACCCTGCAGCGGTGCCGGGGCCGGGGAGGAGGTGCCGGGTACAGGTAGGGGTGCGGTGACAGCGCCGCTGTGCCAGGGCTGCTGCCTGGGCGTGGAGCTCAGGCAGTGCCTGAACTTGTCACTAAGCCTGTCCCTCTGCCCTGAGCCAGCACATCCCTTTGCTGTCCCAAATGCTGGCTTTGCTCTGAGCTCTGCTTTACTTGAGACTTTTTCCCTGCAAGCTGTAGAAACCCTCTGAAGTTCAAACCTTGCTCTTCGAGTCTTTCTTCAGCAAGCGGCCTCTGGGGTGTCACGTTGTGAGCGGGAGTAAAAGACAGCACGAGCAGATTGTGGTCAGGAGACGAGGCTGCAGAGTTTTCTCCATCCCTGCTTTGCTCCAGCGAGGCTGGTGGCAGCTCCAGGTGCATCAGGGCACAGCTTGGTGCCCCAGCCTCCACAGCATCCTTGTGTAGGGCACGGCGCATCCCAGACCCCAGGGCCCTACAGGGAATGTGAGTGCAGACGCTGGAGACAGCACAGAGGGAGCAGTAACCCCACACTGACCCTCGGCCCTGGTTCCCCTACAGCCCTGGGAGCCTTTCCCCTGCCCCAGCTCGGTGCCACCTCCGGCGCTGCCGCTGCCCGGCTGCTCGTTCGCCCAGCCCGAGGTTGCTCCAGCTCTCTGCAGCAGATGGCACTCTTTAGTTCTGTTTCAAGCCCTCTCCTTCTGGAAGTTTCTCTGGGAGAATCTGTTTTAAAGGGACCTCAGCACTTTCCCAGCCCTATTCTCCATGAGGCCTCATGGAAGCTTGTAAAGGCCCCTGGCTCTGGAGGGAGCTGGCGGTGGCAGGCGGGTCCTGCCAGGCCCCAGCAATGTCTTGGCTGCACTTCTGCACAAATTCAACTGGTTTTGTCCTTCTGCTCCTGGATCAGTAACACTGACCCCTCCAGGAAGCCCACTTGGGACCCAGTTCCTCCAGTACATTTCTGGCTTCTTTAATCCTCCGTGGAGAAGGGGAACCCTTTTGTGTTCTTGACCCACCTTTATTTTGTCACTCCCATCCCACCTTGTGCATCAGACCTATTGTAGTGTCTTGGTGGCCTGAGAGAATTAGAAAGTGATGACAACAACCACCACTGCCAGTTTCAGAGCCTTTCTGTGTCGTGGAGGGGAGAAAAATAGGCTCAACCTAAATGAACCATCCCTTAAGGCCGTGGCGTTGGTTGCACTTTATCTGCAGGAATACGGCTTATATTTAAAGCAGAGTCACTGCATAAGAGCCTCGACTTCATGGGATGATGTGAATCCTGTCACACAGACTGCAGGGACACTCAGTGCATTGCCGTCCTCCCAGCCCCTCTCTCTCAGAGGCTGCTGACCAGAACTGTAGGGCAGATTGCACAAAGCACTCTCTGCCATGCCTGGGCTGGGCGGGACGGGGGGACAGTAAAATGTGTCTGTCAGCTACTTGGCTGGAGTGGCTGCTGGGCAGAGCAGAGTGAACGGGTGGCACGGAGGGCTGGAAAGGCTGGGCTGCTGGACAGGGAAGGACTGCTGGTGTTCTCTTGGCTTTGTACACTGAGATGTTGTTGTCTCTGACCTTGGCACCAAAGCCAGCGTTGTCACAAACCTCAATAAAATAGTTGGTTAGAGCCTGGTGCTAAAAACACCGAGGTGAGGTTTGATTCCTGTGTGGGCCGTTCACTGAAGAGTTGGACCTGATGATCCTTGGGTGGGTTCCTTCCAACTCAGAATATTCTGTGATGAGAAGAATGTTGTATGGAAAGCAGGTACTAGCCCTGGGACTGGGAAAATGTGCTCCATCCCATGTGACACACTGAGCTGTGGCTCCTTGGGCATCACTGTGCCTATTTCTGCCCTGTGTTTAATTTTAGAGCTCACCACTTCCAGGGAACCAAAATTTTGCATTGAAAATTAGGTAAATCTGTGTTTTCACACGTTTACAGAGGTTATTCAGGGAAGATCAAAGTTTCCAAGCCATTGCTTTATGTATTTGCCAATAGGAAGAAGAGTTTGACTGATTTCCTTGTTTTGGGCTATTTATTTATTTATATGTTTGGCTTTTATTGTTGTCCCCTCTTAGATGGGATGCTCTGTTGGTTTTTACTAATTACAACATGGTTGCTGTTCTGAACAGGAACTGCTGTCCATGGAAGTGCACTACAAGATGTCTCTGCTCCGCAAATCAGTCCCAGGATTTTATTACACTGTTTATGTAACCTTTGTTTATGAGCTATAATTCTTTGCTGTGTTGCTTTGAGTAATTCCCAAAGAGAATGCTTGTTCTTGCTTATAAATTCTTTAGTGTGGGAGCTTTGCTTAGGACTTCTTTGCCCTCCATCACTTTCCCTTTCCTCTTTTTTTGGGTGACACTTGGTAGCATTATGAATTCCAGTCATTAAAACCTAACTTGTATTAGTTGCTCACACATCATGAGCTGTAATTGTCTTGAAAATGGGAAGGAATAGCTTCGTAGTTTACCTGATTGCATTGATTTTCTTTTTAATGCACGTGAGGAAACTTTGGAAGTACCCAATCCACCACACCCTGGTGCAGTTCCTGCATGGAAGGTGTCCTCCTCTTTGGAGACCTCTGAGTGGACCTGCTTTGTTTTGGTTGGATCACATCTCAATAAGATAACTGTTAATAATTGAATGCAGTAAAAATCTGGTGATTTCAGGGGGCACAAAGCACAAGGTGGAGCACAGGTTTTCCACATAAGGTCTCTGAAAGCAATACATCTGCCAGTAACTTCTGAAGGCATCAGCACTGCTTAGGGGCTTTTGCTGACATGTGTTCCATCAGTTTATAAAACCATAGCCTTGAACATCTGATAAAAATCAAGTGTACCTCTCTTCTGAAGTCATTGCACGGCCACATGCAGAGTGTTTTGACATAAACCCAGAGGGCTGCAGTGGAAATGGCTCCATCGGGGGTGGGGGGAGGATGGAGGCACCTCCCCTGCTCCTGGTGCCCCGGAATGTGCTGGGCTGGTTCCACACCTTTCATCCCTGGCCTGCTGCAGAGGCTCCTGTGCAGGCCCTGAGCTGGGGGAGCTCCCGTGCTGACCCTGCCCACGGGGACCGAGGTTCTGCCCTGCGCGGTGCCCCACGTTCTGCCCCGTTCACATCAGCCTGGGGCAAACACCGGCTTTTTCCTTACCAACAGTGAGCAACGTTTTCTGGTGAACCAACAGGTCTACTGGATTATAAGTCCTTTGAGATGTTTAAATATGCTATTTTCCCCCGTACAACAGAAATAATTAGCATCCTGATTTCTTTGGCGTTACGGACTAGCACATGGGTGTTATCTTGGGGCTACATGGCTAAACCACCTCTACCCCACCTATGACTCTATTATTTAATGTTAATTTTCTTACTCTGTCTGCCTCTGCCTTCAGTCACTGCCCCAGTCTGCCTCTCCTCTTTCTTACCTTCCTCCATCCTCCCACAAATACCCTTATTTTTGTACGTAGGCACGTCTGCTAGAGCCAGCAAATTCCCACTGTGGTGCCTCTCTGCACTATGGGCTATAACGTGCTCTTGTTCTCCTTTAATTTTTTTTCTGTGACCAATCTGAGCACATTCAATCAGAGGGAGCTGAGGCAGGGGAGGGGACAGTGCACGTCTGTGATACTGCTGTCCCCACGCCGAGCCAGCCCCGCTGCAGAAGTGGCAGTCCTTCAAGAGCCATCAGGGCTTACAGGAGTCTGTAACAGATTTCAGGACAGCCTGCTTTCTCTCTCTCTTCTCTCCCCCCACCTCTGTAAACATATGAAAGAAACATGAGAGAGCATTAAACCACAGAAGACAAATCATGGTCAGAATAAATATACTGTTTGCTAGCAAACTTAAAAATACGCTTGTGGATTCTAATAGCTGTAGGCAAGAGTTGGATATTTATTGCAACCAAGGCTTACTGTGGTTTATTATGTTTATAAAACAGTTTAATACTACTTTTCTTTTAAAATGAGTTTTTAATTTAGAATAATTTTTTAGGATTTGTTTCCAGAGTACAGATGGCTGATCGCTGCGGGGGTGCGGGGTGAGAGGGAGAAATGTGCTTGTGGGTGTGTTTTAAAAGCGCTCCCAGATGGAGTGTATTGAATGAAATTTAAACCATTGCCCTGTGAACTACAAGTGTGATAAATATAATCAGTCAATCCCCAGAACCACGGCGGAGGGGGAGCAGATTGATGGGCACGTGGTGGGGAGGGAGGTGGGTCAGGCAGCCCGGCCGCCCGTGCCGGGGCACAGCAGCAGCTCCAGCATGGGCTTCATCCCATGGAGGGGTTCCTGATCTGCACCAGCGTGCTGACAGCGTCCCCCACCTCCTCTGCAACCCCTCCAGTCCCAGTACACTGAAAAAAGGGAGAATTCATGCCAAAAAGAAGGCCTGGCTGCTGGAAGTACTGAGCTCTTGGAGCGTTTTTCATTTACTCAGTCTTAATTACTTTCTAAGTGTAAGAGTTTACAGATATCACTGTTCTCTTCGAGAGGTTAGCGTAGTCCAATCTTTTAAAGCCCATAGATTTCCTTAGAAGGATTTGTTTGTACAGCTTCTTTCCGTGTTTAAGGCAAGTAAGTCACACTGAATGAACTGCACAGACTTTTTGGACAACACAACAGAACAGGTGAAGGAAATGGAGTGAATTTTAATTGCTCCAAAGTTCTGAGATCTTCCAGGCTCTGGGAAAACTTTCAGCTAAAAATGATCTATAGGCCTTGAGGTGTAGCTTGGGAAAGCGTGTCTGTGTCCTGACGTGCAGATGAATGATGCAGCATTCCCCCTCTGATGGACTGTGGAAGGGAGTGTGAGATGGACATTCACAGTCGCCTCTCTCATTGCAAACACGTAGCAGCTCAGCCTCCTTGGCTTCCTTCCTGCCAACTTCCATCAAAAATAAAGTCATCTCTGCCCTGGCTGAGATAAATGTCTGGCCAGCTCGTTTTCCAAAAGGATGTGCTTTGAGCAGGGCTTATTAGAAGGGTGACAGTTTGTCTTTTCCTGGCCAATACAAATTTAAGGCCATGTCCACACTTGCAAAATCTGGCGCATTTTCTCTCACGTTGTCCTTCCACTGTGCTTTCATCATGCCTAATGTCTGGGTATAAAATTGCCAGATAGGCTTCCAGACTTCCACACTGCCATTTGGATTAGATATGCTCCAAGCAAGGCTTGCTGGTGCTCTCTTGCACGCTGTCAGCATGGACAGGAATCACTGGCACGGTGGCTGTGGCCAGACAGCCACTCCTGCTGCTGCACTGGCTGCCCACGGCTGCCCAGTTCTGGTGCTCCCTGCCGGGCTCTGGCTCTCCCTGCCCGGTTCTGGTGCTTCCTGCCCAGTTCTGATGCTCCCTGCCGGGCTCTGGCTCTCCCTGCCTGGTTCTGGTGCTCCCTGCTGGGCTCTGGCTCTCCCTGCCCATCTCCAGCTCTCCCTGCCCAGCTCCTGCACTCCCTGCTCAGCTCCGGAGTTCCCAGCTCCGGCTCCAGTGCTCCCTGCCCATCTCCAGCTCTCCCTGCCCGGCTCCTGCGCTCCCTGCCCGGTTCCTGTGCCCAGCGGGTGGCTTGCCTGGCAGGCACTGCCTGTGCACACACCGTGGAGCTCATTTGTGAGCCTCTTTCCAGCGGCTGCCTTTGTTCCGCTCGCAGCACGCGGGTGTTTTGGGGAAGGCTGACTCGGAGCAGCGTGTGCCAGCTGGCCGGGGCCGTGTGCGGCCGCCGGTGCTGCTCCGGAGGGCTGGGACCCGGTGCCAGGCGCGCTCAGTCATTTACCTCTCTCGATACATTTTCAGCTGACGTTTTGCTGGGAGGATGCGGGAGATGTACAGTCTGGTGCAGCAAGGATGTGCAGCAGTACTGGTGGCTCTACTCAGAGTTAAAATTGACTTTATCTGATGATCTTTGGAAATCTCAGCAGATCAGGGTGAGGGATAACAGGAGGACATCTCTTGGGATGGGGCTTTGAACGACTGGTCTGGTGGAAGGTGTCCCTGCCTATTGCAGGGGCTTGAAGGTAGATGGCTATGAAGGTCCCTTCCAACCCAAAACATTTTATGATTCTATGTAGTTTTCCACAGTGCTGGCCAACTTGCTGAGCTGAGATGCAGGATGTTTCCTGGTGTAATGGTTTATTTGAGAAAATTCTGCCAACAGTGGTGCAGCAGAAAGGGACCTGGGGGTCCTGGCTGATGGCCAGTGGGATATGAGCCAGCAGTGCCCTGGAGCCAGGAGGGACATCCCTGTCCTGGGGCACCAGGCCCAGCAGCGCCAGTCGGGCCAGGGAGGGGATTGTCCTGCTCTGCTCTGGGCTGGGGCAGCCTCACCTCCAGTGCTGGGGCGGTTTGGGCACCACAGTATANGTTTGGTCACCACAGTATAAAAAGGCCATTAAGCCATCAGAGATCATCTGAAGGAGGCCACGAGGATGGGGAAGGGCCTCGAGGAGAAGCCGTGTGAGGAGCAGCTGAGGGCACTCGGTCTGTTTGGCTGGAGAAGACAAGACTGAGGTCAGACCTCATTGTGGTCTTCAACATCCTCCTGAGGGGCAGTGCAGGGCAGGTACAGATCTCCTCACTCTAATGACCAGGGACAGGATTCAGGAAAGGGCTGGAGCTCTGTCAGGGAGGGTCAGGCTGGACAGCAGGGAAAGGTTCTTCCCCCAGGGCTGTGCGTGGCACTCACTGCCCAGGCTCCCCAGGGAATGGGCACAGCCCCAAGGCTGCCAGAGCTCCAGGAGCGTTTGGACAGCGCTGCCAGGCACAGGGTGTGACTCTTGGTGATGTCCTGTGCAGGGTTAAGGGTTGGACTTGATGATCCTTGAGGGTCCCTTCCAGCTCAGGACATTCCATGATTCTATGGCAGCAGTTAGCAAATTGCTTCTGTTTCAAGTATGTTTGTTGTTGTTGATAAATAGAAATGCAGGCTCAAAGCCTAGAAAGAAGCTTCCCCCGTTGTCTCAGAGCTCTCATTCAGATTTGTCAAAGGATTTGTGTCACATAAGGACCAGGGTGCTCAGATGACAGAGATCATCACCATGGCTGGCATCCTTGTGGGTAACATCATTAATAAGTCTAATTGCATTGTAGGGCTGCAGTTCCCCATGCCAAATGCTATTTTTCACCAGCTCTATCAATTCCTGGTGTGTACTAACACTCGTGTATCTGATGCCTGGTGCAGTCACGTCAGGCAGGAGTGAAGTAGCTGTTCTTTAATTACATGGAGGTTTGCTTTGTGGAGAAGCAAACCTGCCCTCCAGGTGAACGTAATCCTTGCAATAATAATGGATTTAAACCTGTACAGACCTATAAGCAAACTTTGTAAATGAGCTGAAGATAGGACCATAATTAGAAGGAGACATTCTTAAAACTTTATAAGGGATGTTTGGTCATACATAAATTAAAAGTGGAATTTAGCATATTTAAGAAGTAAAATTGTCTTGTAAGACATGCAATGCAAAACCAATAAACTTGCTGTAACTTGACAGTGCCTTTGGGTTATCTGGGGCTCTAGATGGTTTGTGCACAGAATCTCTGGATTATTATTAGCATTATTGGTAGTTTCTGTTGGAGCATTCCTGAGTGGACTCAGTTTTGGTGGTGTAAGAAAGCTGTCAGCCTTGCTGTTCATATTTTGTTTAAAATAATTGCTCATTGCACTTCACCTCCCTTTTCAAAGGAAGTGTAAATTTTGCTAACCAGTGGTGAAAATTCAGGCTATGTTATTTGTAGTCCTGTAGACAATCAAACCAAGGCACGGGATGGCTGCAGAATTTATCCATAAAACAAGTCCTGGAGGTGTAGCTCAAAACTCTAAACCTGATTCTAATTTGCTTTATGACTCTCAGTTTTTCCCATGCGTAAAATGGAGATCTCTCTTTGGTGAGGGAAGCTTTGATCAAGCCAACACCTTTAAGAGTTCCACAGTGTTCCCCTGCTCTGCATCAAACCATTCCCGTGCTCCCGAGCCAGAGGATGCAGCTCCGCTCCCCGCCTGCCTCAGATGCAAACAGCAGGATCTCTCGTCTGCCAGCAGGTAGTGTTCTTAGGAAGGCAGAGCTGCCATATGGAGAACAAGAAGTCCATGTGTTCTCATAGTAACAGAAGCCTCAGCCTGTTGCCTGCACATCTTGGTCAGCCTTTTGCTTGGTCCTTCCACGTGTTGCCTCTTTGGACACGAATCCTGGTCCCTTGTGCTCCCTGCCTCTCTTGTAGCTTTCCTGAACCTGATGTAATACACTTTTTCCCCCTCTTTTACCAAGATCTTTTGATTTGTCTTCATTTTGTTTTAAACTCTGAAACACTGGTAATGCAATTGTAGAGCTAAATAAACACTGTATTATGTTTGGGGATATTGCTTTCAGGAAAAATGGTCCAGTGCACAAATTGATAGTGGAGTGTATTGCACTTAAGAAAGATAGACTGTGCACTTACTGCTTTCTGGAGAAAACACTGCAGGAATTTCTGGTTCTATTTCTTTTTTTTAAAGTTTAGGTTTTTAGTCATCTATTTTTAGAATACGAGTGCGGTGTGTAAGATATCAACATCCACGGAGACATTATATTTTGAAAAGCACACGTTGTCATCTCCGTCATTTTCCAGGGTGCTTCCGGCAGGAAATCCTCGAGAAGCCTCAAGCAATCCCATCTTTTTTTTTAAAGGTTATGGTATGTCTTTTTAGGAAAAAACCACAACTGGTTTCTTGTGATTTCAGTACCAAGGAAAACGAATAGTAAGGCTTTTCACTGGCTGCTTTTTATCTTGTCTTTAAAGGGGGGTCAGTGACAAAAGGGAGAGGACAACGACCACTTTCCGTTCTACCACCCTTGTTTCTCTCTCCTAGCTTTTTGTTCCTTTTTTTAGCTGGGTGCCTGTCCATCTTTTGATTCTAAGGGCCTTGGGAGCAGGAGCTGTGCTTCCTCGAGTGTCTGCAAAGAAACGTGGTACTGTGAGTGCTGCCACAGAGAGACAGCTGAAACCAAAGCAGCCCAAGGAAGGGGTCACTTTCCATACCGTGTCACACAGGTGCACCACCCTCCACTGCCAGGTCAGGGGGCACTTGGGAGAAGATGTGAGGAGAGGGGACAGGTAATGAGAGGAGTGTAAAGACACACAACTGTGGAGGTAATGGTTCCCTGGGTGGAGTTGTACCTGGGAAGAGAATACATCCAAGATTTCTGCTTCTTCAGGCCTAGGTCTGTACTGCTTGATCAAGGGCTGGATGTGTTATTTGAAGTAGTAGCAGGCTCATAAATCTCCATTTTCTGGTTGCTTTAGGGGTCCATGCTTACCTGGTGTTACACCTGGGTAGTGTAAAAGCTGTACAGCGCTGCCTGGACTGAGCTGTGGGTACTTCCTACCCATGCACATGGTATTCCAAGCTCCCAGTCTGCTCCTTTCCTCTTTCAGGCGGCTCCTGGTCCTTAGCAGGCAAATACAGTCTTGACTCTAACGTGTTTGGCCCCTGAAAAGAAAACCCACAAGTGCTTACATGAATTTGGATTGAGCCTTTTCATTTATTCTCATGGAAGTTTTTCTTTCTGAGAAGTCCAGAACTGTGGTCCCAAGAGGCCAGGAAGTGTAATTCTCTCCACAACATCACGAGGTTCTTTGATAATCTTTAAGGGAGACATTTCCAGTGTCCCACAGAGGCTCGTGAGCCTGTCTCCCCACTGGAGGTTGATGAGACCTTTGTTACAGGTTGCACCTTCCTTCCAAAGAAGGTCACCATTTATATTGCTCCCAAATGGTTCTTGGAAAGGACGCACTGCAAACTCTCAAACTGCAGCAGCAGGAGAGCTAGAACAATTTGACTGGTGGTCAAAAGGAGTCAGAAAGTCATTTTGCACTCACAAAAAGGGAGCTGTCTCTGCCTGCCCACCTGGAGCTTTGGCATCTGAAGCACTGCTGCACTGCCCAAGGTTAAATAAACTGCGCTTCACGGTGGCTTTAAGTTCTTCATCCTCCTTTCATGGCATGAAAAAAAAAATCATTAAAAATACAGCCTGGATATTTGCAGAGTGCCTTTTGTGCTGGCAGCTCTCTCTGGTTATCAGCTGGTTTTGTCTTTGCCCGCTGCAGGCAGAGGCAGCTCAGCCGAGTGCCCCACACAGCTCCAGTAGTTGTGTTGTTGGAGCTGCAGTGGTCCAAGGAAGCAGTGGGGCAAGGGCTGGAAGGAGAGATAATATCTTGTGCTGGAATAATTCAAACCTGGTTTTCATTATGTCTCTTTTCACTGGTGCTTCTGCCTGGCACAAAGAGCTGCCAGCAAAGCCGGGCCCCGTGGGTGAGGAGTCACCGCCTCTCCCTTGTGCCAGGCTTGAATGAGGAACAGACCTTGGAGCTCCAGAGCCCTCTCTGAATCAGGGGCACTTGATGGAAGCTGAATGCCTGTGAATGTTCATGATGTGATGTTCTTAACAAGGTCTGTTTCTTTTGAGTAGGTTCCATTTTAACTTCTAATGGGTAAGAGAAAACCACTTGAGTAGAAATGCATGTTTTTATCATTAACTTCTGTAGCCAAGATTGCTTTTCTAGAAGAACTAGATTTACTTTCACATCTTTTTCTTTCTTCTTCTCATTTTCTGTCAGAATTCACTACGTTCACCCTCACTGTGGCTTTATTATCTCACTGCCAAAATTAAAATCATACTGATGCTAACTGATTTTCTGGTGGTTGTGGTGACAGATCTGTGATGTTTAGAGGTTTGCATTCCTGCCCTCCCTCTGAGCTCCCCCTCCCCTCAGGGGTGTCCGTGCCAAAGAACAAGCTCTTTGCCTACGGCGCTCATCGTTGAACCTTCAGATCAACCAGTTAATATTCAAAACATTTTCTATTTAAATTAAAAACTTACTTATCCCTAATCTCCCTGTTCCCCACAAAAATCTCTGGCTCAACCTCTTATGCTTCAAATCTAAACCCAAGGGTAAATGATCTTTATTGTAAGAAACTAATCAGATGGAGGAATTTACTTAATAGAGAATTTTTTTGAAATGGATCTCTTTGATAATAAAAAGTGAGAGCCTCAAAACACTTTTGTGCTTTTTGAAGTCTTAGCAGAAGGTATCAATAGACATCTTCTGTGGTAAGGATTTAGCCTGAATTTATTGAAATCCATCTATTAGGCCTGAGCCTGTTGACTTCGGGGGCAGCTGGGTCCCCCTGTATTATTTATGACTCTTTGAACATCTCAGATACAGTCTCAGATTTACGAAGCAGAATTATGTTTTGGCAAGTGTCCCATGTTTATGCTGCTCATATGCCCTGTATTTATATGCTGTGTAACTCTGGAGAAGTGCTGTCTGCTGAATTGCTGGGTTAATGCAGTGCAGTGTCACTGCAGGAAGGTATTTCCTTCGTGGATACAATCTAGAAAATCCCCGAGGATTGTTTAAGGATGGCTCTCTATATTGCCTTTTAAAGGCTTTGAAAAGGAGATTACGTACTGAGCAGCATTAGGTAAACTGGAAGGGAGAAGTGACAATTTCAAAATGTTTAAACTTTGTTTCTTAATGTAGTGTTTAGAGGCAAATTGCTTTTGTTTTACTTCTGAGCCTTTTTTCAGTCCTTCCTCTCCTACCTGCTCTTCCTCACCTGCCCTGTACTCAGCAGCAGTGAAGGAGGACATAAGGCAGTACAAAAGGATTAGAAAAGAAAAGTTAACCCTAATTCTAAAAGTTACAGTTTTGAAAAAAAGAAAAGGAAAATTTTGTGAACATTAAAGTTACTCCAGCTTAGAAGGTCAAGAACAGGATGGGCTCTGCTTGGGGGGACTGTGGAGTGGAGGGGAAGCAAAATGGAGATGAAATAATGTACTTTGCTTGCTTTCATTACTCTTTTTATGTGCTTTTTCCCTCCTCGTCCACTTCCTCCAGTGAAAGACCATTTTTTCATCAGGAATTTCTCCATACCTTCTTTGGGGAGTAGCAGTATTTTCCTCCATCCCTCTAATCCACTTCCCCCCTCTGCCCGTATTTCACACCTCTGAGAAAATCCAGAGGCACTTCATTCCCTCCTTCTCATCAGCTGGCTGAGAGCGTCACCAGGGGATGGGGCTGAGGGCTGCTGTGCACCAGGGGACACAGCCTCCCTGCAGCTCTGTTCCTTGGTCCCAAAGCACTTCAGTCCTGCAGGCTTCCCGTGGCCAGGCTGGCCCAGCTCTGGGCACCGTGTCACCAGGGGACTCCACAGCCCGCCAAGGCCACTAACATCCCTCTTTCAGGGTTTCCATTAGGTCCTGAAAGGGCTGTAGGGCGCTGCTGGAATGTCAGCAGAAGGTTTTAATTTGGGACTCGTAATGGGAAATACGTCTGCAGAGCTTTGCCCAGAAAAGGGTTAATGTGACAGGCCCAGACTTCTGATGGAGTAAAGCAGGAAAAACTATTTCCATCACGGTAAATAAAAGTGCATTAAAAAGACATTTAGTCATGGGAATAAAAGCTAAAGAAACACATGCTACATTGGGATGGTTTATATTAGTGTCATTAACTCCTATGTTTTGGAATAACTCCCAGATGAAGGATTATGCTGAAAGTAGGAATTAATGGCACTAATGTAAGCCATTCCGTGGAGTGTGCATTTCTACCTTTGATTTCCAGGCGCACAGTGAGCAGTTGGTAACGCAGCAGAGCTGTTGGACAGAGCACAATTAAAGTTAGCATGAACAAGCCTTGCTTTGGGCCAAGGGAGCTTTATCCTGTGGAATTGAGACTGCTGGGAGGAGGGTGGAAAATCGTTAAGTAACCTCGTGTAACCTGCCATTAAGGTCTTGAGCTTCTCAGAAAGCAGGCACCTTCGTGCAGAGAAAAATGCAGTGTGGAGTGGCGTGCAGCCCGCAGGCCTCGACAGGGACGGAAAAGGCCTTTCCCGAAATTCTTACAGAGTGTGCAGCCTAAAACCAGCAAGGTCCTTGGCAACTTCCAGGGAAACCTTTCAAGTAAAGGAATGGTATTTGCTGTGGTAGAGCACGGCTGAGCTCCCTGGTGAGCGCAGAGGGAGCAGCAGGAGTTGGCTCCTTTCACTGCCAGAGCTGCTCTTTGGGGGAGTTTTAGGTCAATAATGTGAATTTTACCAAAGAAATGACCTGTAGGACACCAGTAAGTGACTCAAGAACAGATGCTTATTTTATTCCATTAGTTTTTTTTAATCTCTTCACTCAATTCAATGTTTATTTTATCACTGTTTAGGATGGGATGTTTAAAAAGTGTGTGAGCATTTTGGAAAGAGAACTACAACAACTACATCCCTCCTTGTGAAAATCCCATCTGTAATATTTGTATTGCTATACTATCCTTTATGTTTTCTTGAATAACCCTTTATAAACGGCCACCTTTTGAGCACAGAGCCTGTGGTCCCAAATACTGATGGTCCTGCCTTGCTGCCAGCAGCCTCCCTGGTCCATGAGGGTGTTTGGACTCGAGAATTAATTATTTCTTTTTTTACAATGGGATTGTAAGTCGTGATTCAGTTGGTTGGTGTGGAAAAACACATCAATACTTTTTTAAATCTAGGCAGAGTATCCCAGTTCTTTCTAGTAGTTCTGTGGAAAGTTTAAGGGAATAGAAGACACGTGCTCATGGCTGTGTTACTCTTCTAAGAAAAGTTGAGGTTTTGATTATAGAAGGATACACAAAAAAAAAGCAGACCCTAGTTTTTATGAATGTGCTAACTTTAACATTGAACCTGAGACATTTTAATTTTAACCAACTGTGGTATTTCTTGGTTCATACCTAGTTTGAGATAAATCCAGCTTTGGTTCATTCCCTTCTCCTTCCTCAAAGTCTGAAGTACATACACATGCTGGTGCTCTGGAGGAGCCTGCTTAGATTTTGTCATTATTGTCCAATGTCTGTAGAGGTATTAATGCCTGCAGAGGCATTAAAAATAGATCTTATTTTATCTGTGTAGATCTTTACAAGTCTCGTGGCCTGTAAAACCTCTCCCACAAGGACTGCAGTGTCAGTGGTGAACCTGCACATTTTGGCACTGACTTCTTTCCTCTTCTTTTTTCCGCATCCATTTGAATAAAAGGAAATCGTAAAGAATCCTCTCTCAGCATTACAAGTGTATGTATTTTAATTTGGGGATCTCTCTGCTTATAATAAGTGAATGTGATACTGTGAAATTCTGTGTTTTGATTAACTTCTAAGACCTAACTAAACTTTGAAATGGAAACTAACTTTGCTGAAAACAGAAAGCTTCTTAGTTTCTGGACTAATCCTGGAATTACACACTGGATTTGCTTCATGGAAATAAGTGTGCTTAAAACATTACCTCCGCTAAGTAGGTTTGCATTGTTTGAAGAGGCCCAGTAATAATAACTGACTTTAACCCTTGCCATCTGTGGCTGCCTTTGTCCCTGAACAGGGCACTGAGGTCAGTGGAGCTCTGGGTCTAAGGCAGGTGTGCCCACCACCCACGTGGGGACTTTCACATCGCCTTCACTCAGAACCCATGGTTCTGTGTGAGGTGATTAAATCAATTTCAAGGTAACTTCAAAAACCCACAGCCTCTGGTGAGTGTCGGTGCTGGTTGCTGTGGCTCCATGCCGAGCTGGCTGGTGTAGGACGGGCTGGGATGGTGTTCCAAGCCCTTCCCAGCCCTGAGCGTTCACCAGGCCATGCTCGAAGGTGCCTGTGCCCCGGAGGTGTGTGGGGGTGTTGGGTCCAGCCAGAGCATCCGTTTGCTGGCTCTCAGCTGTAGATGCAGACCCTGGAGATGAACGTTTCTCCGTGGGGAACACGGCTGGAACACCCCTGGGGTGGTGTCTTGGGCTGGAGGTCTGTCAGAGGACAGTGGGATCCCTGGGGATCACAGTGACAATCGCCGTGTCCTGGGAGCTGCTGGGGCTGCCCCCCCATCCTCCTGCTGATCCTCAGGATGTTCCTGGAAGGTTGCAGAAAGGTCTGGAAAGCCTTTTGCTTCGTGGAGAGGCTGGGACACGTTTGGGCAGGGAGCTCCTCCTTGGCATGGGCACTGCTGAAACACAGGAAGGGAATAATAATCCTACACGAAAGTGTGTCAGCTCAGGGGACACGGACTTGACTTTGTCTCTGGTTTAGGCTCAGTCTGTCCACAGAGACCTTCTCTTTTCTCTGCCTCATTACCCCATTTGTGAAGCACCTATAAATTCTGCTTTTCCTGGCTGGGATTTTGTGCTGTTTAATTCCTTTATGCCTGTGGTGGCCTCAGATAGTGCAGTGAGGGGTCCATGTAGGTTCAATAAATAAATGATGAATATGATTATTTCTCTTCTGTTGCATATTTACAAGGCTGTGTTCTCTTCTGCACCATATTTAGTGCAGAATTTGTAATGCATTATGTTGCAGCATTTTTCTAGTGGCTTCAGAAAGGTCAGGGTGATTTAATTTTTTCACTGTATCCTTTATATATGTTTAGCTCTGAATTTGAGATAAAACTGGCTTTGCTGAGTTGTGACTAAATGCCAGAAAAAATATGTTCAGTTCTAAATTCAGCTTCACTTTTCCCCCTTAAATACATAATTCTTCACAAGTATCTTAGAGGTCTTTTCCAACCCTAATGATTCCATGATTCTTCACAAGTGAATTTAGAGGCAAGTAGTTTACTTTGGGATGATTGTACACTACAGCCGTAGTGCATCCTCCTTCTCATGCCTGTCATCCTGGAGAAAATGGCTTTGTTTTCTGTTGTTGTTGCTTTATGATTTAATGTTCAAGTGTTCCATCAGTTTCTCAGTGTCAATACCTTCCCCTGCCATTAAGCACTCAAGAGAAGGAAGGAAGGAGGGAACGTGTATCTGTAATTTCAGAATGCCTTATGTAGATACTGACGTTTACCACCATGCCCTCAAAAAGCAGAGATTTGAGTATCCAGTGGCTCTGCCTGTACAGCTCTTACCTCGAGCAATGGAGAGTTCTGAACATCTTCAATATTTATGCTTCACGAAGCAGTTATCCTCAGTTATCCTTTTAGCAAGTCCCATTTCTCCGTGTTCTGTCATGGGCTCATTTATACCAGGCTGATTTAGTGCTAACTGGGGAGATTAGATTGCCCTGCTTGATGCTGTCAGCTAAAACTCAGTCAGTGTCTGTATACCGTGGCCCAATTGCTCAAAGCACCTTACCCTTTTCTGTATTGCTCATTCTATTAGCTACAAAAGCCTTTCTCACCCGGCTTTTGTGCCGGGGTCAATTAGCTCCCGAAATAGCTCATATAACACAAATAATCATGGCAGCGCTAATCCTTTGGGCCAGCTCCGCACAATGGCCACTTCTGGCCCCGAGGACAAAGAGGGCTGTTTATCTTCCCTGCACACAGGCTCCAGGACTTCGCCCAGTCATTTGCAGAAGAATTTATTATCCCGGAGGTCAGAGGTGGTTTGCATTGGAGGAGATTTTCTACCTTATGGACATATGGGACGTCCTTGTCTTATTCCTGTAGGATCAGGCAGCGCTCCAGGTGAATTGGATCGCAAATAGACACGTTCAAATAACGCTATCTTAGGTAAACACGGACCTGAAAGGCATTCAGACTAACACAGCACATTTAGTGGTCCTCCTGGTGTCAGCAGAGAGGATGCCAGCAGGAGTGATGCCTCCTCCAGCCTGGAGCTCCCGCGGCAGCAGCCACAGCAAAAGGTTTCACAAAGGACAAAGCCTCCAGACAGGGGTGGAGTCTGGCTGGACTGGATCATGCCCGAGCTCCTACACTCAAAATAACTTGATCTTTGTCTTTTTTGCTCCCAATACCTTGGAAGAAAGAAAAGAACTGCTAGGGTCAATTAGTAGTAAGAATTTGCTCTGTGTCCACAGAATGAAAAAAAGTTGCCCCCAGCCTAGGATCCTGCAGGTTAAAACTGGCTTTGAGTTGCATGTTTAGATTTGAGTATTTAAATCCTTTAGAAAGAGACAGGAATGGAAATGCTGACAAAGTTGTACTGCAGTTAACCTGGAAACCTCAACACTGCACTTAACCTTTCTGGGCAGACACGATCCACGTTTGATAAAGCATGAAAAGTATGAAGAGCTGCTCACCAGACAGGAATGAAGAGGTGTTGACTTCCTTCGTCTTCAATGTTTCTGCTGGCCTTTTAGCACCATAATTGGCATGCAGAAGGGAGCATCATATCCAGATAATCCCTATTGCTCTTTCCTTTGCAGGAAAAGCTGTGGTTCCTCTACAGGTGTTAGTGTGCCTGTAGGACAGGAGAGGGATGATTTATAGGCCCTATCCATGAAAACAGCGTTCCCACTGAGCACTTTCCAGGCTCACATACCTGTTAATTTCCCTTATTGTTCATTTGTTTTTCCTTGTGGTTGGTCTTTCTCCAGGAAAAATGATTTGCCTTCCCACTGCATGAGACATGATCTACCGTCAATTCTGGGACAGAGGGTTTATAGTTCTCGTGCATTTTTGGGCTTGTTGAGTTTTAAAATTTTTTTTCTATCTCATACCCCAGGAAGCCTCATGCTTCCCCAGCAGTTGTTGCTGTTGCACTGTTGTGGCCTGGAGCTCGTGATTTTCTGAGCCCTGAGCTTGCTGCAGGATTTCTCAAGGATGGGATCATCCCAGCACCATGGCTGCAGACCTGGCGTGTGCTGGGAGCTTCTGGAGCCAGAGGCTTCAGCAGATCAGTGGGGTCATGAGGAGAGAAGTGTGATGGCTTTTAAAAAGTTCCTTTCCATTGTTAGTCAGTGTTAGCCAATTACCGACCATCCTTGCTGGGAGTCTGGATGGGGGCTGTGTTGCCTTTCTGTCTCTGCAGTCCCTCTTATCTTCCCGGAGTACTGTATGAATTTGTCCCAATGACTTTTATTGCCATAGTTCCTTTTCCTGTGCTTTCCCCAGTCTAGTTTTGCCAGACTTTTTTCTCCCCTTGCTGATGAGAAGAAAAATCACAGTAACTTTTCCTGCTCGTATAAACACTTTGAGATGAAAGTGGATGAGAAGAGAACATGGCAAGCGAGTTGTACCCACAGTGTAACAACCATTACACCAATTGCTTTAGTTTAGTTCACTCCTGGTAATAAGATCTGCTAAACTTTCAAGGCTCAGCATCAAGGGAACTATCTTTTAAAAGAATAACAAGAAGATATGTTTTAAAATATCTCCTTCAGCCTTGGATAAATCTAAGGGTAGATGACATGTAAGCCTCTAGGGACTCAACTTTCTGAAGCAAGTTGGATGAGCTTCCCCAGCTACTTTTTCATTAAAGAGGAGTGTATAGTGCATGTTCAGAGTACATTAATGACTACATCATCAGTAATAAATTAGGTTAAGAGCTGTATGGGATGCTATCAGATCGTTGTAGCCATACTGCTTTCATTCTCCATTTTTAAATGACTCTGGAGTGATATCTGGAGAAAGTCAAGGGCCTCTGAGGTCAGAGGGGAAAAAAGAAAGCTGGATGGCTGACTGGGAGAGAATAGCAGTAACCTTCTGGAGAGAAGAAATAAAGCTTCACGGTTTTTATTTCTCTCTCACTTGATTTTTGTGTATTGTATCTATAACTAAACTCCAGTGTGAGGAGGAACGTGTTCCTGAAAAATGGAGACAGCGTGCAGTGTGGAGTTAGCTGAGCTCACGCAGTGCAGTGTAAAATGGGCATTTTAGGAAGAGTGGGAGCAGGAGGGCAGGTGTGCCCTGAAACGTGGCTCCCCTTCCATAACCTGCTGGCAAAACCCGCTCAGAGCTGAGCTGGGCCCCAGGCAGGGCTCGGCTGGGCACCGGCGCTCGCCCAGCGCGCTGGGTTTGCTCTGTTCTGAATCTGCCCTCCCCTTCACGGCCACCACTGCCACCACACTGTCCTGGGAGCGCCAGGGCTGTCCCCCGGCTGGCTGGGTTTATCTGCTGGGTCACATCTTAGTGCAGCTCCTGTCCTGCAGCCTTCCCTCAGCAGTGATGTGGGAACAGCCAAGCCTTCGTCTGATCGTTTAGAAAATCAGCTGAATTGAGTGCCTAAAAAGATTACTTTGGTCTGAAATAGATCCTTCCCACATGCTCTTCTCCAGTGCTTGTCCAGCTGGTTGAGTTGGCCAGTAGTCAAATGTGTTACAGAACAAAATCCTACATTAGAATGTTGACCTTTTCTTTATTAGACATCTAATTTTGTCCCCAGAGTTAGGGCAGTTTTTCTTTAAGAAATGTGCTTCCTCATCTGTTTTGTGTATTTTAGAAGATTGTGTATATAGAAGATGTTGCTACAGAGTTCCCATCTCCATTTATTCTCCTTTACCATAAAAAAACCCCAGCTTCCCTTGGACAGAAGATGATTTCATTGATGGCCTTTAAAGGTTTCTGACATAATCCCATGCACTGGGTTAGCTCTCAGACATTTACCTGGGGGGAACCACGCTGGCTTAGGTGAACTGGGTTCCTTTTTTTTAATTAGAAAAGTTCTTTATTTATTACAAATAACTGACAGAATAAATGCACGTTTTAAGCAGAATTAGCTGTTTGGTTTGCTTTTTGTAGTGGAAGAGGATGAACTTGTGTAAAAATACAGATTTTGAGCATTATAGTCTATTTTTATCCTGGCTTAGATCACTGAGAGTGGTGTGTAAACAGTGCCCCAATTATTTCCAAACAACCCAGCATCATGCTGCCACCTGTTTAAACAGAATTTCACAACTGGCAGTCATCCCCTAGAAGAGACTCTCTTCTAGGACATATTTGTTGTCCAGAGTTTAGAGTGTGAAATTACGTTCCCATGGGCTTTTGTGTCCAGTTGTGCCTCTGGCTCTGCTTTGTGTCTCCATTTATTCCCTATAAATTGGTGTGTATCACTTTCCTGTCTCCCAGGAATGTAGTGAAACTTGTTTGCAAAGCTGTTTGGTTAAAGAGATTATTCCCAATAAAAGCTGGTTCTAAACATCTGAACAAACTGGACAACATTCAGATCCCAGATGGACATGGGTGGCTGGTGTCCATAATGGTTATTGACAGCAGGAATTGGGGCAGGATTTTCATAAGGGCTAAAACAGGGGAGGTTTCCTCATCTGCCTTAAATTTGGGTTCTGAGCTGTAAATCACTGCATTTTTTTGAAGCCTGAGCTCTTCCTTGGCACACAGCTATAACACAAGTTATTTAAGGGTGAGGTAGCCTGTGGGTTTAGAAGAGCAGGAGATTCTCTGTGGTTGCTGGCTGTGGCACAGCTGTACAGAACAAATCCAGGCCGTCCCTGCTTGCCCCACCAGGTGCCTTGTGGTGTGGCAGGGTCAGGGTGGGTGACTGGAATGGAGCAGAGGAATCCCTTAAAACCTGCACACTCATTTCCAATGTTCAGAAGGGAGGAGGGATTTTTCATGCTGTAAAGACCCGCCTGGTCAGTGTTTCCGACTCCATGAGCTTTAGTCCCATCAGCGCTTCCCTCGGATTTACAGCAGAGCACCTTTGTCTTCTGCTAACACCATAATGCCAACTGATGTAGTTCCTCCCAGTAATTGTTAGAACAGCTCACAAATTAGGGAAAGAGGGGCATTGTGAGTGTTTCCAGAGAGCTGAGTCGGGCTGGCAGGTGGCTCCGTGCCACGCTCGGTCCCCACACCCTCCTCGTGTCCCCGGGCTGCCACGGGGCCTGGTGCTGGCAGATTACAGCTCTGAGCTGGTCATTTGTGATTTATTTGAACCCGTGTCTCCAGCCTGCCGAGCCTTCCCGGGCCGGCATCAATCCTGGCACACTGCAATTCCTCAGAACCCGCAGCCCATCCCATGGTTCGATCTGCGAGGAATTTAGCTAGAGGCGCTTAGACAAAAAAGAAATATTGTGGCTGGGGAAGCATTTAAGTTAGAGGAGGCAGCCAGGGCTGTTTTATTACTTAGACCTCTGTCACCTGTGATGACCCATGAGAGTGGGGAATATTGATCGCTTGTCACTCACGGCGTTCAGTAGATTGCATTGACAAAGCTTGTCAGGCCTCTAATAGTGGGGTGAGTGGCCTTGGCTGCCACCCCGGGGAAGGCTCGACAGTGCCTATTACGTGGCAGCCTTAACTCCTACAGAATTGGGAGTGAGCGTTGACAGAAGGGAGGGAATCACTTTGTAGTTACAAACGCCCTTTCCTGCTCTGTGCTTTGTTTTGGGTTTAATTTCCTTTACTTTTCACCCTGCTGTCCTCATCAGCCGTGCTGCTTTTGCTGAGGCAGGGAAATTGGGTTGATACTCACCTCACTCACCTCTTCCATCACCATCTCCAGTCCTGGCATGAACATGGGAGGTTTTGGAGAAGCTGTCTGGTCCCTCAGTCCTAGAGTATATTGCAACATGTTCTTACAAACAGGATAGAGAGAGAGAGAGAGAGATACAGAGCCAGAGCCGAGCCCGATACCTGCAGCACTTAAAAATACAGTTATCAATCACCCTGGAGTGAAGGTTAGTGAACCGTAGCAGATCTGTGTTTATCCTCAGATCTCTGTCACTGCCACCAGCTCTTGTTACAAAGATAGAAACAAGGAGTGGTGGATTTATCTTCCTTTGACTTTATCTTCCCTGTCATCTTGGTGTAGGATTATGACTGACTATTTTATATATACATATATATATATATATGTGTGTGTGTGTGTCTGCGTGTGTGTGGGTGGACTGGGGGAAGGAAGAAGAGATGCCCATGGCAGTTGGACTGGATGACTTTGTACATCCTTTCTAAATGCAAGATTCTCTCTATTCTAATCTATTCTTGATTTGCAGTTGATCTGCACGCAGAAGGGTACTGACACTGCCTAGGTGTTCAGATGCATCTGAGGCCATTCTTGGTATTTCCAACCTCTTTGTAGTTACAACTTCAGTTAGAAAATTGGCGATGTGGGGACCTCAGAGGACTCGGGAAAGCCAGCTGGATTTCCAGAGGAGAGGTCCATCCCACACCTCAGATCCAGCTCAGTCTGCCTGGCTGCCTGGAATGGCAGCGTGTGCTCCTCTGGCTCCAGGTAGTGTGAGGCAGCAAGGAATCAAGCTTTATTCTTTAAGTCTCTTAGGCAAACAAAGAGTGAGTTTGAGCAAATAATCGTTAAACGTTTGAGGTACACGTGTTCTCTCTGTATCTTCCTTTTTCCTTTTTTTAACTGTGTTTTTTTCCCAATTCACTCACCACTGTCTGTTGTGGGAGGTAGCAGAAAAGGTGGCATCTAAAATACGTAATTCTCACCAGTCTTTTCTAGGGATTGTGGTCAGTAGTGTGTAAGAAATACATTCTGTGCAGGAATGGAACAAGAGAGCAGCTGAGAGCATTGCCTGTCGTTTTTAAGTAAGCATGCTATGTCTATCCACTGAGAAAGGCCCCAGCTGGAGCTTAGCAGCACAGCTGAACTTTTTAAAGAGAAAGGGAAAATCAGGGCTGTGGGGTTTTTGCATGCCTCCTCTCAAGGCTTTGTGACCAAATGTTCTGCTTTGTTTCCAGTAATTTTCTCTGATCCTCACGGAGAGAGTGTGAACAGTAGTAAATAACTTGTGTCTCCTTGCAGTGGGTTGCTCACGGGGCTGGAGAGCAGTGTGAGAAGGTGGCTGGAGTCTCAGATGAGATGCAGCAATCCATGTTGAATCGTGGTGCACTTAGATGGAAAACCAGGATCGTGTCAAATCCCAGTGTGTGTTTCTAAACCTCCTGTGGGAACTGCATCTGCTTCTTTCCCACAGTGCCCAGACCCTCCCTCTGCACCAGGCTGACAGCAAGTGAGCAAAGCTGATGCTCAGCTCATAAAGCACTTGTCTTCTCCCACCCAAAATATTCAATTACACAGCAGCTCACCTTTCCTTCTCCACAGCCACAGCACAGGACACTCTGTCACCCCTGGAGCTTCTCAGCATCCTGCTTTTCAGCCATTAAAAGCACCGACAGTTTGGGTTCAAAGATGCCCTGCTTGGCTCTGCAGAAGTTAATGATGGCGTTTCTGCATCTAAACAGCAAAAATTAACTTAGCAGGAGAAATAAACACCATGGTAATTAGTTAGGTTTCTGGACATGCTGATCCTGCAGAGCATCCAAGTACACTTACAAAAGTGAGTGTGGTTATTGACCTTAGCCACACGCTGAAGTGTTTCTCAGTGTCACTACACAGGAATTTTCTGCAGGAAGGATGGAGCTGGATTCCAGGCTCCAAGGAGAGCTTGCTGCCAGTATATTCCCCTCTTGCTATCCCCAGGCACCAGGAGCTTCAGTTCTGCCTCGGGGTTAAGACTAAGAGCTGCTTTTTGCATCTACTGACCAGCTCTCAAATTCTTCCAATCTTCCACGAGGAAAAAGGCCTTCCAGCTGTAGGAAGATGTCTGTTTGTGTGGGGCATGGTGGCTGGTAGAAAGATGAAATTAATGACCTGTGTGACTTTGTCCCCAACTGAAACCCAACTCTGGCAAACAGATGCCCGGCATGTTAATTCACTGTATCACATGGAGCCTTGAGTTTGAGTTCTCTGTGAAAGGTTTTATAATTCATATAACCTGAAATAATTTACACCTAATTAGATTTTGTCGACTGAATAATTCTGTCTCACGCTGCTTCCGCAGAATAATTTAAGCAACTTCATTTTATCCTCAAAATAGTTGTAAATGTCACATTAATTTTGTTGACACGAGCAACTTATAGGAAAGTCAGCCAAACTTATTATGGGCTTTTCACACTGAGCACAGCCCAGGGACGGACATTTGCTCTCTGATGTCCTGCATAGGCCATGAGACCAGAGTTTGTGATAAGGTGCAAACCTGTTACATCAGAGGTCTTGAGTTCACATCCCTGGGATAATCCAGTTCCTTTTGATTGTTGAAGAGTTGATGTGCCTGGAAGAGCCTTTGGTTGCCTTTCTCACCACCCAAAGTGATCAGAGCCTGTTTTGCAGCCCGCTGGGAGAGCCCTGGGTTTACCTGGAGGTCTGCAACAATGACCCTGGGCACTCCTGCCCCACAACTGCCTGGCATTGGGGAAGGATCAGAACCCGCTGGCACATGTCACCATCACCACTATTTCAGAGCAAATGGCTTGCAGATGCCCTTGGAAGTTGGTGTGCTTGGAGGGTTTCAGGTCAGCGCAGTGGTCTTGCTGCAGGGAAGAAATGGCTGAAGTCAAGGATGTGAAAACACTGAGTATCCTGTGCTGCCACCCATGGTGCCTTCCCAAAGGCATCACTCCCCCAAGCCTGCCAGATCTGGCCCAGTTCCTGCCCAAAGGAGCTTGGGGTGGTGCTCTGTCCAGCTGGAACGTGTGCCAGGGGTGAAGGAGATCATTCAGTGGGAGCAGGTAATTGGATTTGCTGCCACAAGATACTAATTTCATGCTTCTCCTATTAAAAAGTAAAATAAAATTAAAAAATACAAAATGACATGCACTCAGATGTGCTTGTAAAACAGAAGGTAAGAATTATCTGGAGTTATATTTGTTATGTTGTTCTTTTATTGAAGTACTTTAAAGTGTGTTGCTTGGTATTGAAGGGCACGGGTTAGTCCTACACTGGATTGTTCTGGGCTAAATCAATATGGTCTATTTGCCATATTCAAATTAGGGTAGATAAGGAACGTGAAAGTGAAGGATTCAAGATGTTGTAATAGCTTTTGGAAAGGGATTAAACATTTCAAAAAATTTAAAGCAACGGTGAAAAAAAGTATCTTCTGTGATTTCTGTGAAGTGCCATGCAAACTTCCTTTGCTATCTGTGACACTGGAAATTTGAATCCTATCCTCTTTTTTTTTTTTTTTTGGAGGCAATATGTATATTTACAGCTAAATTATTGATACAGAATGGGGGGGAACGCCCCTGCCTTGGCCTCTGCTGGATTTTTCATGTTCCCTGGTTCCCTGGCAGCCTGTTTGTTTCACTGCTGCCCACAGCTGTGCAGTAATGTGCCATAACGCCAGAGCAAAAGCGTTTGCTTATTTTTAAGAAAGAATGGACATGTTGTAATGAAGGATCCAAGGAAAACTACAGATCCAAGGACTAGATTGCATTCATTTGGAAGGTACTGATGTGTGCTTGGGGAGGCAAATCCAGATCTCATTTACCAAATGGCAAAATACCTGGTCTAGTCTGCAGATTTAAAAGGCAGCGTGTTTGGAGATAACCTGGACTGTTGGGTAGCAGAAGGATGAAGTGGAGGGTGCACAAGGTTTGGTTCAAACCTGCTTTGAGCCAGGTTTTATTTGCCTCCATCGAAGCCAAGCAGGGTAGATAGGTACGATAGGCACTACTCAGGCAAAGTTCTGCCCTCTTTACCAGGACACTTCTGGGTTCCCCCGAATTATCTTGCAGTACTTGGGTTCTGCTGCCTTTACACAGATGCTGCGAGTTCCTCCAACTGATGCCTTGGCTGGAAAGCCAGCAGGGCATCAGGGCAGTTGCTGGTGTGGAACCAAACTTCTCTGTCTCCCTGGAAGAACAGCAAAATTCCGTTTCTCCTGGGAGAAGATTGTTTCAGACACAAAACTAACCCAGGCTAAAACCCACCCCCCTTTGATCACACAGTCTGATGTTTTACATCCATTGCCTGCAGGAGATTTATGTCCATTAACTCGCTTTGGAAATAAAGCCTCTCTGACAGAATGTCTTCGTTATTGATTTTCAGCCTTACAGGTAGTGCAAGACTTACTGTGGCCAGATACAAACTGTTCTAAGGTTTGATTTTTTTTTTCCTTCTAAAAGTAACATTTTATTTTCCTTCTGTGTTTCTTTCATCTCTCAGCTCCAGCCACAAGTCCCCTTAGAGGTGCGTGTGACATGACTATCGGTATCTTGTGTAATTCACATTTTTAGAGCCTAATCCCATTGGCAGCAGTCCTGACCTGGACTGGGATGCAGATATGATGCTCTGGTGCCATCACATGAGTTATTGTGGCAGTAGACACAGGCAGACCACACAGTTCAGAGCCATCAGGTCCTGCATAATTTCCAGAAGAGCTGAGGAAGACTTGACATCGGGGCATTTACATTTAGGTATTGTTTTGGGTCAACTCAGGGCCCCTAAAGTAGCCACCAAAACCCCCCCACACTTTGGTGTGCTGAGCCCCTGGAGTTATATTAACAGTGCTGTTAAAAACAAACCAAAACAAACCGCAAAGAAACAAAAACACACACACAAAAAGGGTGGACTATGCAAACTGTGATACTGAGGGCTTTTGAATAAAGAAGTTGATCTGTGCTGTAACTCAGGTTTCTCATGTTGAGCACATTTTGGCTATAAAGCTAATTATCATATGGATTTTGAAATGACTCCCTCCTAGTTCATGTCTGGGTACCAAAGGACTCCTCGTTCTGTTTTGGAGCGGATAAAATCCTCCTCCTGGAAGCATTTGTTTATCATATTACAGCTTCACATGAGCCGAGCTGAAGCCTGACCCGATGTTAAGTGTCTGTGGTAGATTTCATTACATCCATATACTGGAAGTCCTGCCAATATACTGGCAGCAAAATCCTAGTGGAAAATAAATGGCAATAAAAGAGAGAAATGATGGGCTCTGTGAGTGGTGAGGAGCAGAGCTTTATTGAGGCTGGACAGCCCTGGAGATGTCACTTGGCATCGAGACACGAGCTTGAGAGAGTGCGAGTGAAAGCTGATATTGGAATAATGACTCTGTGGCACAGGCAGGGGAATAATTTAATTAATTGCACCGAAATTTCTTTGATGAATAGTTATGTGGTGATAAGTATGAGGTCGAACAGTAGAACGAGTTTCAGCTTTTTAATGGGCCAGCACAGCTGCAGGTTTGGAAGGGTTCCCATTTTGTTACTCTCCCCCTCGGCGCTCCCCCCCGCTCTCCGTGCGCGCCCGCGCTGCTCGTGCCCGCTCCTGCATCCAGCCAGGCTCAGCCTCACCCTGCCCTGGGCACGGAGCAGAGCTGGCCAGGGCCACTTGGCTCAGGTAGCCCCTTTGAAATCAATGCCAGATCGAAAGGAAATTGTAGGATGGTTTCTTTATGAATCCTGCATTTTTCTCCGATGATGCTTTTAACAGGGCCTCCACTGCAACAGTTGTATGAAGATTTTTAATAAAACTTTTCTGGTCTCCAGAGGAGCAGGCATGTCTTTGTTGTTGGAGAGCTGGAGCAAAGGGAACAATGCAACACAGCTGGAATTTGAACATTAATCCTGTGATTCCTGGGCTGTTTTTTCAGACAGATCAATTACTCCTGGCTGTAACCAATCTCCAGCCATTTCCTCACGGTCCAGGGCTCCATTTACCATCACTTGGATGCTGCAGCTTGACATAACCTCCTGACTCTATAGCAGTCCAGCTGTAAATATCACCTGCCAGACCTGCGGCCACTGTCAGCTGTGGTTTACCATGAGTTCACTGAGAAATTAGGGATGAGAGCTGTGGGTGGTGCTGGCTGTCTGGCTGGGAGTTATATTTAGTGCCCCTCTGTCCAGCCAGCTGCAGTGCCCTCTGTGGGAGCGACTGGACGGGCTGTGCAGGTTTGCTCAGGTCAAGGCCTTGGATAGAAGCCACCACGCTCCATGGCAGGAGAGGGGCACTTGGGGTGGGCCATGGGGAAGGAAGTTGGTGCCTCTCTGGAATTGTGTCCCTGAACGTGAGCTCCTCCAGCAGAAAAGGAGCCTCCTGTTAACCCAGGCTTGGGGCCAGTGAGTAATCTGCCAAAGCAGATATGAACTCTTCAAACAGAGTGAAAGAAAACATCCAAATAGGTGATAACATCTGTCAACATCAAAACATTTTTTCTCAATGCAGTAGAGCTGCACAGACACCCTTGGTTTTGATTTATGTTCTCTTATTGCCTTTTTTAAAAATTCCACATCAGAGTAATAGTGTGTTACTCTCCAGCAACAGCTTCCCACCGAGGTTCACGTTGTGCCTTGCAAATGTTCATTTATTGAGCCGTGGAGGCTGAGACCCACATCCCAGCCCAGTCACAGCCACAGCCTGGGCCTTCCTCCCAGAGTAACAACCTGGTCTGTCCTTGCAGAATTCATAAACAGTGGTTTCTCTTGAATTTAAGTGTGGCTTGGATGTGGCCTCCACAAGGACTTTGCTCCCAGTCTCTCACTCTTTCCATGCTCGGTGGATACGGAACACACCCCAAGACGCACCATTATCTTCACTAGCAGACATTTGTCCTGCTCCATTTCCAGCCAAGTTCACGGTCTGTGTTCTAATACCTGATTTATTCCGGAGGGTCACTGGCAGGGTGGCAGGAGGGTCCTGTGGCTTTGGCCTCTGCCGGCGGCTGGGAGCAGCGGCGGGGGGAGCGCGCGGGCTGCGCCGAGGAGCTGCTCGGGTTTCTTTCTTCTTTCTTGGAACTTCGCCCATCTTATTATGAGTTCTTTAGAGAAATGAAATGCAGCAGTAGCTTGAAGAAATCATGGACACTTTCCAGCAGTAAAAGAGCTCTGGAGTCAGTATATAAGCTTTCTCCCCTGGTTGCAGTTAGGAAGCCAGTTGACAGTATAATGGGCTTTCGGAGGGGGCGCGATGGTTTGTGTGTTCTGTTTGATGT
This sequence comes from Machaerirhynchus nigripectus, assembly GCA_013397975.1. NCBI lineage: Eukaryota > Metazoa > Chordata > Aves > Passeriformes > Dicruridae > Machaerirhynchus > Machaerirhynchus nigripectus. The sequence continues at coordinate 267,451 of VZRQ01005257.1, read as the reverse complement.
TGCAAATACTGAGCCCTCGGGGAGACCAGGAAAAAGGATGTTCTGTTCTTCAGGAAAGGAAAAGATTAACCTGAAATGTGAACCGAAACTTAGGAACTCTGCAGGCCTTAGGTGCACCAGAGATGAGTTTACTTACTTTAATGGAAATATCTCCTGTCTTGTAGCAGAGGCGGGCAAGTGTTTTTGCAAGGATTTGGTTGGAGAAGTAATGTGTGTGTGTTTATAGAGAAATAAAAGCCACAGCCAGGGCTGGAGTAGGTGAATCTTGAAAGCACAGCAATTCCCTCAAGATGAGTTTCTGGCTGTTTGGATGCTCTTCAGAGTCAGAAAGACTTGTAACTATTGTCAAAGAAAGTCTGGGAATCATATGTGGTCAGTGCTTTTCCAGAGATTTCTGGAAAAAAGGGCTTCTGCTGCATTTCTTCTTTCTCACTTCTGCATCCATTTATATCCCTGAAGAGATTTCAGAGATGGGGCAGAACATCTACTGTCACTTTTGATAGAGGAAAAAGTGTGGGGAAAAAAATTAAGCCTTTCCTCTGAGCCAGGCTATTTTTGTCCATGTTTAGTAAATATTAGTGCTGACAATACATGTAACTTTTGTCAGCAGAAAGGGAATTTTCACATCTTACCTTTACCTGCTTTACCTTACCTTAACTTACCTTTACCAGATATACTTGTGGGGTCAGGCTTTTCCCTGTAAGCTCGTGCCAGTCTGACAGGGTTCCATCCTCGTTACACCCACACCCTCTTGCTGAGATCTTCCTAATACTGCAGCTTGGGTAAGTGTAATTCAGACAGAGGCTCTGTGAACCATGGGTTTGTCTCCTTTGAGTCACCCTCCATCTTTTACACTGCTCGCAGAACTTATTTTTCCTCTTTTTTCTCCACATACCACAAGCCTTAGGGTTTCTTCTCTTTGGGAGCAGATAACGGAATTTTGGGCTGGAGATTTCTTGTAGTGTAAGATCCTTTGGATATTGTTCCTTTATCATCTTCATATGACTCTCCTTGTTTCCTTAAGATTCTTTCACTGAGTGATTGGGCAGTGGTTAGTGCTTGATGCAGGGAATTGCACCTGCAGTGAGTACACACGGGTGGGTCCTTGGATGTGCCGTGGTGGGCAGTTTATACAGACTTAAGTTCTGCTTCTTAAATAAGTTAGACTTTCAGTCACCCAGAAGGACTCCAGAGAATTGGAAAAATTTGATCCCTTGGGTGCTCTGCAGTTGTTTTCATTCCATCTCAAGGATTTCTGATCTTGAGGGAGCAGAACCCTGTATTTGCAACCTGAAACACGAGATAATTGTCATTTGGTGAGGGGTTCGTGGCTTGTTTTTCTTATTTTGTTTCCATTGTACTTCCAGTTATTGCCAGAGGAGTTGAACAAGTTCTCCTTTAGTGTACAATGATGCCTGAACAACAGGTTCATCCTCTCCAGCAGCCTATTTTTACTGGCCTGTGGTAACCATAACAGCGAAGAATGAAAGTACATGAGCACAGTTGTAATTACACAATGGATCTTAATCTGGACTGATATTGTGAGATATGAATCTATGGCACTTTCAAGCTGAAAAAAAAAAATCAATAAATAAAACTCCAAGCACTTTCAGTGCTTCAGATAATGGGCATATTCCAGGATTTAGCACCAGCTCTGGCATCTCTCTCAAAAATACTATCCAGAGCTTTTACAGCTTGCCTATCCTGCTGGAATTTCCCATTAAGCAGGAAAGCTCTGCTGAGTAAAGGATGATATTCTTATCTTGAAGTGTTTCTCTCCTTTAGGGTAAATGGAGTTTCCAGTTCCATAGACTTGTATTTTACAGAAAGATAGTAGGGAATTTTAAAGTCAAATTCAACGTCCCCTGTTTAGTTGAAGTAGTTTTAGGCTTTCATAGCACTCTGTAGTTACAGAAAATACTGATTATTTTTACCTATGCGACATTATGAACACAGTCCCATTTCTTGTAGCTTTGTATCAAGCTAAACTTCAGAGCAAGTCCAGGTTTCAGTCCAGTCACAATATTCGAGTCTGGAGGACAGAACCTGCAGCAGCTTTATTCTTCTGCTTCTCCTTCCCCCTCCACCCCAAATATGTCACATCAGGAAACATGACATTTTCCCTATAGTTCTGTCACATAATTCCTGTGTCAGGAATCAGGGGGAAGGAGGGGGAGTTCATCTCTTTTAGAGTCTGGTCTCCCTGCACTCTGTGTTTGTGAAAACCAAACTCCCACAAAGCTCTGACGGCCTTTCAGGGTCAGTGCCTGCTCTCCCTCTCTGGCTGGGGTCGGGCTCTTCTCCCAAGGAACAAGTGACAGGACAAAAGGAAATGGGCTCCAGTTGTACCAGGGGAGGTTTAGGTTGGGTACTGGGGAAGATGTTCTCACTGAAAGCGTTGTCCAGACGCAGCCCTGCTGTGCTGGGCAGTGGTGGGGTCACTGTCCTGGCGGTTTCACAGATGTGGGGATGTGGCACCAGGGCTGGTGCTGGCCTGGGCACTGCTGGGGGCTGTGATTTAAACGTGCTGCCTGTCCTTGCCGTGGGTGCCAGCACCGATTTGGGTGTGACTGCTCCCAGCACCTCGTGGTGGGGACAGCTCAGGGCTGGGGCTCTGTCCCGGTGTCACCAGCAGTGCTCCGAGGGCAGGCACTGAGCTCCCACTGGAGGCAGCATTTTCTCCATGGGAAAAGATGGTGTTTCTCCACTGAGTGTTGCCTCCTCACAAGCCTGAATCCCGGAGCCAGGCTTGCCTAAGGTGCCTGGTATCCTGAGAACTTTTTCAACAACTTAGGAATCAGAGTGTGGGAAGTTTCGTGTACTTCAAAGTATTCATTAATGAAAGTTTGGCTAAAGCAACATCTTAAAATAGAATGTCCAATCAGCGTGCTGTTTCCAAAAAGATTTTTTTTCCCTTAAATCTCTCAAAATTTATTAGGTGGGCGTGAGCAAACAGGTTGTCTCCAATAAAAAGCTGGCTTTGTAATGATTAGCAGGGGCCCAGTATAATTTAAGATATTCTTTACAGTTTATAAATACGGGCTCATAAAAAGTGTAGATATAAAGAAGCTGTGACTTTAAGTCATTAGAAGCCCAATGGTTTGATAAAATAACAGGAAACAGACAATTTATTATGAGCAATCTCGGTAGCTCTGGATTATCTATAAAACTTTTATGGCCCTCCCCAAGTGGCAAGAGGCCATAAAACTTGCCTGAATGAGGGACTTGTTAATTTACTTGTTAAAGCAAATTAAAAATTTATAAGCGCTTTTAGGTAAATGAGATCTTCTCTCATTGCTGCCCTTGCGGGCCCAGGAGTCCTGGGAGGAAAGAAGTGGTTGCGCTCAAACATCACAGCAGAACAATAAAAGCTATTAAATTGGTTCAGTTTATTACTACGGAGCCAGGCAGCTGTTGCCATGGTTTGCTGGGGGATGCCAGAGGTTGACAGCGTGGCATTTCTGTGGCCTTAAAAAGAAGGTAATAACGTTGCCTTTCACCCACCCCGCAGCTCCTCCCGTGCCTCGCTCCTTCTCCTCTTTCTTCCCGTGGTTTTCCTGTAGCTCTCAGAGCCAGTCCTCAGCCTGCCACAGGAACATCAACATCTCCTTCTATCATTCCTTGTCTTAGCTGTTGTAAAATACGTTTATGAACACCAGGAAAACCTTCACAGTTTCAGATTGCTTAACCAGGATGCTTAACAGCAAATTAAGTTTTAGTTTAATTCAGTGCTCCTGCTGTAACTAAACGCAGCAGTGAGGAAGAAGGGCCTGGCAAGGAAAACGGGGCTGTTGGGCATCTTTGAGCAATCTTTGAAAGCTGTTGAAATGGATTTGAGAAGTGTTTCTCCATATCACTTCAACAACAGCTTCTTACAGCAGATGAGTTCCAGCTGTGGAAGCATCAGGAGGAGTTACACTTGGTCCCTGCAGCTCCAACTCAGACAAAAAAGGACTAAGAAGGAAAATTTCTATTGAAAACTCTTAATGCTTAGAAAAAAAGACCTGTTCCAGATAAGGTTTTGAATGAGGAGAGATCTAAATCAGGGTGCAGTGAACTAAGCAAAGCCTCTCCTGAACAGTTCTTCTATAAATTGTATCTGTACTTGTAACTACTTTTCTTTTGTTCAGAAAATACCTTTTACAGGCCCAGTATTATTTAGAAAAGACGTTAACAGCACTTCCAGGAGGGAAATAGTGGCATAAATTCAAAAGGTTTGTGTTGAGAACACTTCAGATGATCACTTCAGGTATTTTCAGGTGTCTTAAGACTGGCACCCAGAAGTGAACCTGCCTGGCCAGTCAGCTGCTAAATGCAGGCCACAGCTGTCAGTACACATTTCATCCTTGCGTATTTCATTTAATACTCATTTCACCTCAGTACGATTTGTATGATTCTGTATTTCCAAATGGATATTGCAGGAGTTTCCCTTCCGAGTGGGAAACAATCGGTGCGAGAAAATACGTGGAGTACATAGAGAAAGTCTGAAAGCGTGGGCTGCAAGAGAGGCTTGAAAGAATTGGGGCAACTTAGTTTTTAAAAAGAGGAGGTGGAGTGGAGGTCCCGCTAACAGTCTTCAAACGCAGGCAGGTGCTGCAGAGAGCAGAGGAGAGCTCTGCTGTGCCTGCCCACGGAGGATGGGAGGGGGCCACGCTCGGGCAGCAGGTGCAGGGGGGCTGTGAAGGTCACTCCTGCGGGGCCAGGCAGCGGAACCCTGGCCCAGCCCTGCGGGGCTGCGGGGTCGGCAGCAGGTGGGGGCTGGCTGAGCTCCCCGTCCGTGTCGGGAGGGAGGCAGGTTGGTCCTCGTGGGCTCGGAGGGCTGGGCTGCGGCACCACCTGGGTCTGCACCTTGTGATTCTGGAACGCTGAGGCTCCTCGGCGCTCCCGGGCTGCAGTGGGTAAGCTGAGGGCTCAAACACTTCAGGCAGTGCTGCCCCAAAGTCTTTATTTCCCATGTGGTTCTGCAGGGAGAGACAGATGTTTAGCAGGACACTTTCCCTTCACGCTGCTAGACCAAACAAAAGCTTCCAATCTCCAGGAATTCAAGTGCAGCAATCGTAATATTCTGGCACTTCCATCACTCAATACTTGTATTATAAATATTTCATGGAAAAACTGAATCATAAAAGTATTATTTTTGTAGTGTGCCAAGAGTAGATCCAGGCACTTGGAGCATAAAAAGTATGAAAGTCACATTTTAATATTGTGCTCTCCTCACTAAATACAGTGCTAGCCTGAAACTGTCTGACATATAAAAATAAGGCAAAGCCTCCAAGGTATATTAATGGTGGTTATAGAGCTAATGGTTACATGGCAAACTCCCAGTACAGTCATTCCAGAGTGCACATTTCTCTGAACCAGATATGACTGGCTGGAAAGGTCTCTTGAAATCCCATCTGGCATCTCCTGGGACCCCACTTCAGCCATATTTCACTGCCCCAAAAGTGGATATAAAATGAGCCAAGAGCTCACTGTCTTTCGGTGAGGTTACACCCCTGCCTCTGCTCGGCACATCGGAAACTCCCAGCCCTAATCCCTGAAATTCATAGTGATGACAGTGCTTGAAGTCAAATAAATAATCTTTCATCTCCTTTCTTACCTAACTACTGCTCTGGTTCCCAGTTTTGGAAACCCACATTCCAAAGAGGTTTGTGGGTGTTCTCGGCCTCTCTGGATCTGGCCTTTAACCTGTAATAGCCTATTTTTAAAAAAGGAAAAAAGGGACCGAGGCAGAGCCAGCTTTGTTCAGGCTGAACCTTTGAGAAGGATACAGGCACTCAGGGCAGGGTGTGACAGGGATGGGATGTGTTTTTGCTGGAGGTGGTCTGTTATGGAAATTGCTCTGGAAATCCGTAGCTCTTGTTGGAAGTACCTTGAGCCCAGAACGTTATTTCTGGCCTAAATTCGGGGCAGGGAGATGGAACAGGCAATACCCCCTTGGTAGGGCATCATTCTGCAGGTAGAAGCCCCAGGTTCATGGCCCTGTTTCTCCTGGCTTGAAGCAGTAACCAGAGTGTCTCTTGTTCTACTTATCTACAGTACAGAGGTTTCTTGGTGCACCATGAAATCCCCACTGAGCACCACAAAGTGAATCCAGGAGGCAGAGTCCTGCAGCTGGCTCCTTCCCTAAATCTATGTTTTCGCAAGGCTTTTTTCAATGTTTATTAGTTTAGCCTTGCAATTCCATGTTTACATAAATTACATGATTAAAAGCAAAACAGGAACCTGGACAGAATGTGGTTTCTGTTAAAATCATTCCCAGTTCCCTGCTAACTTAACCCTTTTGAAAACCAGAGACACTTAGGGAGGTGCCTACGTGTTTAATGCACAGGCAGCCTGTGTTCCAGCCCCCCAGGGAGGTGTTCGGAGTTATTCCCCGAGATACTTATTTATTGGCTTCATTCCTACAGTAGCCAGGCGATGACAACAAATATTGAATAACATCAGCCCCTTGCTGCACCCTGGAAGCCAAGAGAAGGACTTACCTCGGCTTAATTTAAATCATAACCTGCTAAATTGGGGAAAACCTGCAGAAAAATTTATCAGCAGTTCTAAGCTGCATATCTGATGAGGGAACACAGGAATTAGCTTGGATGTGGCATAGAGGTTTTTTTTATAGCAACTAGTGTTTGCATGGGTAGAGCTTTGATCAGTACTACCCCATGTTCTTATCACAGATGAGCAAAGGAAATATAAATTAGAAGCTCATAAATACAGGATTCCCCTTTCCTTTGAAGAACTTTATTTCCATACGGTTTGCATGAGAATGCTTTCATTGATTCTAATAAAATGAGTTTGTTTTTGGCTGGGGATTGTTTTTGGCTTGGGTTGTAAGTAATGTGTAAGGCACAACATTTTAAGTAGATGTCCTTTATCCAAAGCAGCTAAAAAGGAACATGAGATCTGTGAGGGGTTAATTTGTATGTTCTAAATGAAAATGGAATTAGAAAATGAATTCCCTTCTAACATCTCCACTCAGTGTGCAGATCAAAGCCATCATAGGAGTAAATTTATGTCTGATAGTGTGGACGGTTTCAATACACACTGGCGAAATATCATGCTGATTGCTGATTGAAAACAGTTGTTAATTCTCTACTTCACTAAATTCAGAGTGGAAAAACTTTCCCTAATAAAGAACAGATTGAAGAGAACCAAGACCTTACTGTGTGGAAATTAATGGCAGATGCATATACTGGTAGTTAAAATGTTTCATTAGATGTTAATGTCTTGCTGTGTTTTTAATTGTTCAGAAATTAGCCTCTAGAATATTAAAACCATCTGTTTGTTATCATGATGAAACAGAATACTTAAATAGTTATTAATTTTGTAGGCTTTTTTTTTCCTTGTCTGCAAAACTTTGATCTGTTGAGATTTCAGTGGATGCTGGATGCAAAAGTGAAAAACAATTTTAAAACACCTTGGTGCCCCAAATCTCAGCATTTGCTGCCTGCCACCCATATTTTGCATGCCTGCTTTATTTCACAAATTATTATTCACCAAGGAGAAGTTGACGTTTTTTAGTGCATGGAAGGAGCGTGCTGATGCTTGCTGAGCCTGTATAATGGTTGATTTAAACTGTAATATGGTACTTTCTCACATGCTGATACTTAGTTTTTAAGTCTTGTGGGTCATTTTAAAGCCCAAATATTTCAAAGCGTAGAAGGGGTTCCATGTTGATCACTCAGCACAGGGTTTTGTCTTCCTCCATTTCCAATTATTTACAGCTATTTTTTTTTACTTTTTTTTTTAAGGCTGATTTTTGGGAAGTTGGGTGTTTACAGTTATTTGGGTTATCATTTCTGATGGGTTTTTTAATCATGTAAATGAGCAGTAATGGGCTCCTGCAGGCGCTGACTCAGGTAAATACTCCTCTTTATGAGAACATACATTAAATCCATTTCTGGCATAAGAGCAAAGAGAAGCTTACTTTTCTTCTCATCTGAGGTGAATTTAACCGAGTGCTGAAGTGCTGTGTGGTGGGGAGGTGTAACATGTGTGTACACACAGCTCTCCAGTGCGAAGAGCACGATTTATAATACATTTTGTAATGCTTGTTATACGTGACTGAAGTGTGAAAATCTATTCAGTAAGTCTAAACATTACTTAGAGAGCCATTAACATATCTTTCCAAGTGATTTTTGACCTTTTTCTGAATAAGCACTTTACAAATCATTAAATGCCAGAATGAGGATTAATTCAAGTAACCGTAATTTGATAGTAGTCCTCTATTACAGATTTTTTGCACTTATCTTAAAACAATAATAAAGCCCCACTTATCTAACGTATGACTGTATTTTGAAGATGGGTAAGTTTAGTACAATTTTAAAGCATAGAAAGGAGAAGTTAAATTAGGGGTTTTTATCAGTATGAGGTACAGAAATAGTCTGTCAAGTATTTATGGTGGACAGCCAGTTCCCTAAATGGCTTCTGCATCCCTCGAAGTCGGTGACCATCCTGAAGTTGTCCCTGGTGTTGGGTCTTACCCTGATGCCACCTCTCTGCTGAGGCTGCCAACACAGGGACCAGCAACACTGGCTGGCAGAATGATTTTCCGGGAGTAAAGATGGTTTTTGATTTGGACTGAGGCAACCAGCTCATCAGATCTATCAAGCATTAAATCACCTTTGGTCACTGTTGACAGGGGAGAGACTACAAGATTGATCAGGAGATTTTTTTTTTGACATTTGCAAACGGGAGGAATCATTATTTCAACTGGCAAAAGCAGTCCAAGGTGAAAGCACAGTGCTGCAACGTATTTTACATTATTGCTTAGGATGAGGGAGGAACAGAGGTGTGCAAAAAGGAAGATGAAAATCCAAAATGCTGCGATAGCTGAGTGTGTTCAGAGCTTCCCTGGAAATGCTGGGATGCTGACTCTGTTCAGAGCTTCCCTCTGACAGGGTGGAGGTGCACCACAAGTGTTCCTCCGATGGCACCTTGCAACCTCTCAGAACTAACCCAGATTTAAACAATTTAAACAATAGTTCCTCCCTCTGCTCTCCTCCGGAGTTACTTGTGGTGACTAAACTCATCTCCACATCAATGACAGCTGCTAATGAATTCAGATGCTTCATTCCCTTCCCTTCTGTGCTGCTTCAAAGAGATTTTCTTTGCCAGATACTTCAGCTTCCCTTTCCTGCTTACAAGTTGGTACTGAGGTATATTGTTGTGACTTTTGCTTCTATCATTCAAGCAAGAGGAAAATACAATATGTGTAGATGTGAGTTATATGTCAAAATGCTTTTACTCCCTCTCGCCCCCCCTTCCTTCACATTATTAAATTATAGAGAAATACTATCATAATAGCCTCTTGGCCAAGTCACTGAGAGCAGAGTTATGGCTCCCTTGATAAATTGCAAAACATTATTAAGTTTTGCTCTTTGGACTGAGAGTATTGGCATAAAAGGACATCAACCCCAGTCAGATTGGTCTTGATTGCTGCTTAATTGCTGCTTGTTTGTGTTAGCGATCATGTGGTTTGATTGATCTTGCCCTGCTTTTGTCATTATTGTTACAACTTCCTAGTTTTCTCCTTGTACAGAGACCACAGGATGACTTTCAAGTCTTGAATAATTTATCTAGCTGGGCAGTTAAACGGCTTAAAATAGTATTATAGTTTTAAGCCAATAGCTCAACCTTCAAATCATTATTTATGCAACCAAATTATTAAATATTTATTCTGGGCTTATATCGAACAATGGAATAACAGGATTCCTTTATGCTAGCAGTGGTAAGCATCTCGAGGTCCATCCATGAATGCTGATACTTCCTCCTTCAAGACATTTATTTACTTCTGTAGTGTTAGCTGGGTGTCACATTAGTGGTCTGCACTGAGGAAGAAAAGGATGGTGGTCACCAGGACTTAATTCAAGCCAGTGAGTACAGTCACTCTGCTCTTTCTCAGGCTGCTTCGCCTCATTAGATAGTCCAAAAGGTCTCATCCCATCTTGCATCTCCTTTGCACGTGAGGAGCAACCATCCCGTGGGCTTTAAACAAATGGAACTCTACAGGAGCTACCTTGGGGTTATGTTTCCCCTCATTACAGCAGGTGGGGGCTCTCAGCTGAATTTGTGGACAGTTCTAGAGCTGCATGGCTGTTGGAGTTTTTCAACCTGGCCTGTTTGCTTTTTGTTCCATCATGTGATTCATCTGATCTTCTTATTTGAGTATTCTTCCACTAAGTTACACATTGCAAAGTCAACCAGGGGCCTTCCTTAGAAAGCTGGATATCAGACACTGGGCTAAATGGAAAAAGATTTCTGTTCTCTCCCCTTTCCAGAGATTCAGGTTAAAAGTGCTGTTTGCCTTCACTGTCCTACCTCACCTGACCTTTCCTGTGTGACAGAAACAAGAACTCCTCACAGGTCCAGGGCTGAGGCTGGGACAGAGTCTCTGGGTCCCCTGTGCCTGTCACCACCAAAACCAGAGCTAGTAATGGTCTAGCAAGGATCTGGAAACTCATCATTGCCACGTGCTCTGAAACAGGCACAGAACGTTGGGGTAAAACCGCTGGCCTGGTTCTCATTTTCTAAATGAGCAAGCCTAGATGGGACCACAAAAAGCAGTCCCTGGTGGAAAGTGTTGCAGCCAATGTGTGTGCACTGCTCCTTGTCGGGTATTTCTGGGGAATGGCAGGGACAGGCACTGTAGCAAGAGATCATGACTCTCCCCATTACCCTTAAAATCTGGTTTGGGGACGTACAAAGCAGAAGCAAGAAGCATAGGTGGTGTAAATGGCTGAATAACAGCCAAAAGTTGTGCAGGTATGGATGAGAATGTGGATGGATGGATGGATGGATGGATGGATGGATGGAT